>CM071151.1:18367500-18862500 GCA_036417725.1 Clanis bilineata | reverse complement strand
GTTACTTTGACAGATGGTTCATACACCATTAAAGCTTAACAGAAAGCTCTATAATTAAAAAGAAAGCTATAAAACAAAACGTTTAGATAAGGAAAACTAGTAATAAATGAGACATTACTTTGAAAAATACTTTTATTGCTGTTTTTGGAGGGAAAAGCGTCCAGGCGACCGTTGGACCGAGTCCCTTTCATTATTTGCACCCTACATCGACAATACCGACTAAAACCCCACGGTGGCCCTTTTCGGTACATTGAAACGGCCCCGGGTATCCCTAGGCGAGAAGCGCCTAGACTTCAGCAGGAACCGCCCCTGTACGGTGCCGCCTTGTAGCCACCACATGATCACCATTGTGAGATGGCTCATAAACCCTCGCCGCCGAAGGTCGCCCTCGGCGTCAACGACAGCACGAGACCATTTGGAGTGGAGTGGAAAGATTGGAGTGGTAGAGCCACGCTGTAGACAGTTACATCTACAGTACGAATGGGTCGGCTCGACCGGTTAGATACCACTGCCTCACAGAAAACCGACGTAAAGTGCAGCTTGCTGTCGCGTTTCGTTCGGTGAGTGAGATTTCCGGTGGTCCATTTCCCCCCTCCCCTTCCCAATCCCTTTTCCCTCACCTTCCATTTCCTCTGTTTAGGTTGGCAACGTACCCATGATTCTTATTGTATCTTGGGTGTCTATAGGCGGTGGAGATCACTTACCATCAGGTGACCCATCTGTTCGTTTGCCAGTCTCTGCTATATAAAAGACCAACCACCCGCGTAAAAGGGGCGCTACGATAGCCCCCTGCTGCGCGCCCGCGACTCCTGATGGCCTCTATAAGTCGCCTCTTACGACGGGCAGGGGATACCGTGGTATACCAGAGATCGCCCTGGTTCCTTTGCCTGAGGGGGAGGTCATTATCAGTTTGGGAGGGTCATCCATGCCTTACCGAGACATGCTGTAAAGCGTAGCCGTTCGGCGTGTTCCGTTTGGAGGACCCGGAACCCTTTATAAATGCTGATGGCGTCATGGGGTTTTTAGCCGGTACGAATCCTGCATACCCTACGCCTATTAGCTGAAATCCAAGAGGATTTTACCCATGTAAAAAAAAGGGGATACCGTGGTGGAAACGTGGTCTAAACGTCCCCAATCCACAGGGCGGAATTGCAAAAATACTGTATTCATTTTACGCAGTCTAATGCTTGTTAAACCTTTATATTAGTAAATAATATCAAGTTAAACTCCCTGATATTGTTTGTTGATCCCAAAAAGATTTTTGTCAAATTTATTGCCGCTCGAGCCTCGGCTAGTTTTCGACCGACTTCCAAAAAGGAGAAGGTTCTCAATTCGTCTGTATTTCTTTTAATGTATGTTACGCAATATCTTCGAATGTGGACCGATTTGCAAAATTCTTTTTGTGTTCGAGTTATTTCAAGGGTAATTCCATATAAAGTTGGTTAATATCGAATTTGAAGTCGGTTTGTTAAGTTTTTAAACTTGTGATTATTAAATAAAATCGTTGAAGTAAGTAAGGTACTGCCGTACCGTTTATAGTTATTACGATTCTGAATAATGTCTGTTATTGATGTTATATTAAATTTTAAATAAACTGAATTGAACAATAAACGTTTCTTATGATTGTCATGATTTCGGATAATTGTTGTTATTTAGTAGTAGTATTTAGTACAAGATATTGAAGGGTAGTATGTTAATTATATTTATTTTAACTACCCTCTAAGTAATTCATAATATTTGTAGAAGGTATTTCTTTATTAACTAAAGCAAAAGGCATAAGAGAGCGGGAGCTATCATTATTGAGTTAGTCTCCCTTTGGAGCTGGAAGTGTACACAACTAGTTTGAGATATATAGTAAAGATGTGTAGCGAATATAGTGCATATAAGAGGCACGTTTTAACTAAGTTTTTACATGATGAATTCTTTCATTTAGCAATATGAAGCATTTTTAGCAAATCTTTTGGTATAGACTCTTGGTTTCATAAGTTACTAGAGGAACTTTTCTTATTACCTGCCCTTATCACATTAATATGGAATCGGAGCAACACACTTTATCAAGCATGTTACAGAAGTGATTCGGCTTAGTATTTACGACCGCCTGCATGGCTGCCGTCAACCGCCTCTGAAAGTTTGTCCCAGAAACATTTCACACTTTTTTTCTACTTGCCCTTATATATATGCCCACGTTAATGTGGGGTCGGCGCATCACACTTTTTCAAGCATTTTGCAGAGAGGATTTGGCTTAGCTTTTACGACCGGCCCCCTGCCTGACGTCAAGCCCCTATGAGGGTTCAAACATTTCACACTGAATTATGAATTAAATATTTGTGTAACACTAAGGCTGCGTTCCACTAAGCGTTCACAACGATCACGCTCACGACCGCAGTTTTTCCCGTTCCACTTGCTTGTGAGCGTTACTGTCGTAAACTCAAGTGGAATGGATTATAGAGGGTTTTGAGCGTGGAAGTAAATAATACAAACGGCGAGTTAATAAAAAGAATGCAAAATATTTAACAGGTTTGGTTATAATCTCTAAGCCTTGAAAATAAACTTTTAAATTAATTATTGTTTAAATCGATTTATATTGAAAAAAAAAATATAATTTAATTTTTTATATCCACTGCAGAAACATTCACTTCTACTAAAATATATCGTTCCTCATGAAATAACGTAAGCTTATCGGGCGCCATTTTTGATGCATTGAGTTTTGAAAACGCCGCTAATTTTCTCAACGATCACGACGACCCATCTAAAAAGGTGGGTCGTCGTGAGCTTCGCGTGAGCGTAAGTCATGACGTCATAAGTGACGTTTTCGCCGCGACCACAACGACCGCGGTCGTTATGTGGAACGACTAAAGGAGCATTTTGATCGTTGTGGACACTTAGTGGAACGCACTGTAAAGAAAATCACTACCAAATTCAATTAATACTAATTTTCAAAGTAATGAGGCATTCAGCGGCAAATCAAATTAGTTATCATTAACGCAGGTTTCATATAAATTCCTGACATAAAATGCGAGTAACTAAATTACGCAAATTCCAAACTACCGTTAAATTATCTATGTAATATTATTAAAAATGTTTTTTTTTTATAGCAGACTGGCAATCGAGCAGGTCACTTGATGTTAAGACATCCAAGACAGAAAAATAATCATGAAAACGTTGCTCTCTTACGACTGTCTCGGTGGAGTGGTGGTATTTCGGTACGACTACGGTTCTGAGGTCTCGGGTTCGATCCCCGGGTCGGGCAAAGTGTTATTGGATTTTTCCATATCAGCCCGGAGTCTGGAATTTGTGCCCGATATGGCGATAGGCTCGCCCCCTATCTCATCTGGGACGGAACTAAGCACGGCGAAATGTGGGTGTGCTAGTTTGCTAGTACGCCTCTGCCTACCCCTTCGGGGATACAGGCGTGAGCTTATGTTATGTTAGTACGTTGCTAACGTAAAATAGGCATTGAGAAAGGGGGGAGGGAATTGGGCCATCGGAATTCTACTCACCGAACGAAACGCGACTGCGAGCTGCTTTATGTCGATTTCAGTAGTATCAAACCGGTCGAGCCGTCCCATTTCTGCTGTAGACCTTCCATGGGCGGTGGAGATCACTTACCATCAGGTGACCCATCTTCTCGTTTGCCAGTCTCTTCTATAAAAATTCAATTTCTTGGTTATTTTAGGACCTCACGGCATCGATTTAATATATCCTAGATGCACAGTTCTTTGCAAATATCGTCATAAAAAGTGGTCTCAGTAATAAAACAAAGGAAAAAATCACAAGTTCTAATGAAATCAGCATAATTATAACCCTATGCCAGTGATATAAAGTAGCTTTTTAAACGAAATGAGCATGCGTTTTGAAATTTAAATTTTGAAATTTAGAATTCTATGACGTTCGACTGTATGCAAAAGTAGTGCTTAAGCACTTCTTTGCTGTCCCATTTTCCGAGCGTCAACTGTGCATCTAGGTAATATATCGATGCCTCACGGTTAAGACGCATCTATAAAAAAAATCTCATAACTCTAAGAAATATACTCCAAAGTCTCTATAACATAAGTTGTCCATCTTCATCTCAAGATAATCAATCTTCATTGTTCCATAATACAAACTTAACAAAGGAGACATCAAACAACAAGTGATACTTCTGAACAATGCACAAAGACCATTAATGTCCAATACGTGTTCACCTTTTAAAATTAAAAGCAAACAGTTTGAGGCTTATATTATGTCGTGCGGTGGAAACTTCGAGAAGAAAAAACTTGTGCTCATCGAAAATTATCAAAACTTTATGCTCGGAGCCATTAAAAGTTGTGTAAAATTTATTAAAGATCACGTATATGGGAACCGACGGATGAACGCGTCCCAAAAACCTTTATCGCCTTCGTAATAAAATCTAGTTTACATTGCCCGAGCTGTAAATAAAATTACACCAACGTTTCGACAAAATTAAATTATTCATAGGAAAAATGTTACATGGCCCCTATTTCTTATGCATTAAAGGCCGTTTTTCCGTGCATAATTGATTTAACGAGAATGAATGCTGACTTATTGCACGTATCAAGAGTAGTGAGCCGAAAAATTATGCGGAATTTTATGTAGGGAATATAGTTATTACCTTCTAAGTAGAAAATTTTACCGTTAAGAAGGTAGTTTGCAAGCAGTATGTTCGACAAATAATGTTTATCGACGGTCACCAGAATCATGCTGGTCTATTTATGCTTCTTTATACTCTGAAGAGGGAAGAAGTAAATCGAGGGTCTTGCGACAAGATAGGTGGATGCAGACACAGAAATACCCCCATACCCGCCTAAACCAACAATCATGTTAAGCCCTTTGAGAAGTGGAAACATTATAATTCTAATTCCTTCCTTCTGATTAATTTCGCTGAGGGATAAAGACAATTTTGCATTCTCAGAGATTCGCCGAGCTTCATTGCTGGATGTTGAAAAATTCGTGCCATTGTTGATCGTGGCTACAGGAGTTACAGTGGCGGGTGTGTGGACGGGATAGTCTCTAAGCCCTTTGAGAGACCCGGATAAATACTAGCTGATCCTGGAATGCGAATCACACAAGGAGTGTGGGTCACCATGGTTTTAACACCATTTGTAGGGTGGTCGCCATCCGGGCGGATAGGAATATTCCACCACCAGCTCATAATGCTCAGTAACTACACTGGCTACTCTAAGAAAGAAGACCAACTGGAAGCGAACTGTCCTATCGAAATCGATGGAAACAATTTGTGGGGAAGGCCAAAGCCCACACTGGGTTGTAAAGCCAAGGGATAAAGAAGAAGAACAATGAGTTTTAAATTGGAACAGAACATGGTATGCTCTATGATGCTAACCAGTAGAAATAGACATTGCAGAACTACCCAGACTCGCATGTGACACTATTTTGTCTCTATCTTATTTTATCTTGCGCCTTCTAGTACTAAAATAAACTTAGCATGTAATAAACAACGCTGGCAGTTAATGAAAGTAGTCGTTGGAAGTAAATTAAAACACATTGCTTGTACACGGCTATTTTGAAAGTGCCCTGATTGGGTCCGTTTATTGAAACGACTTGATTAATGTTGTCAATGTGCCTCCGATAAATTGGTTTTGTTAACTTTGTGCTGGATTGTATTATGTGATTAAAATGTATTAAAGGTGCAGTGATTTATGGTAACATTCATCATCATCATCATCAGCTATGGCTGGACGTCCACTGCTGAACATAGGACTCCCCCAAAGATTTCCAGATCGACCTGTTGGAAGCGGCCTGCATCCAGCGACTTCCTACGATCTTTATCCGGTCATCTGTCCACCTTGTAGGTGAACGTCCCACGCTGCGCTTGCCGATTCAAATGATTTATGGAGACAGTGAATTTTGCAAAGTCAAACCATTGAATAATTGTTAAGTAAATTATTCGTAGTCAATATTAAAATAATATTAACAATAAAATCCTGATCACCAATAACTTAAATTGAAATTTAACTTTAATTGATCTGTAAATCTTTGGGGAGGCTTATGTTCAGCAGTGGACGTTCTATGCCTGATGATGATGATGATGCTGAAAAATTTAAATTACCTGACTGTACTTTATCCTTGCGTTTACTGGTATCAATAGAAGGCCTTATCCTAAAGTGATTACGTCACTTTGTGAGATGCTATCATCAAATCCATTATCAATATTGTCCCTTCCTACGTTTTCTATTGTTTGTCTCCCTCATTTTGGTGTAGAAGAAAGAGATAGCCGTCAATTTATCGTACTGAACATCCGGACCATGTTACTAGTGCAGACGAGTTGAATATGAATTTACAGTTGATATGGAAAACAGTAGTTTAGCATGTCTCCAGATTTATGGCTGACCAATGCGAAAATTAGCTTAACATGGTTAAATTTTACACTGGTAAAATTGGATTTGTAGAAGTTGACTTAATATCAAAACTTTATTAACATCGGCGCCAAAATCTTAGTATTGTTGATTTGGATTTGGTGACATTTCTAGAAACTGTAGATTAATCACACATAATAGTATACGATTGTGCATTGGCACATTCACAGTTGTATCCTTGAAGTAAGCAAAGAGCAAGTTTCTTATCTCTATAATGGAGCGGTCTTGTTACCATCATGTATGTCATTTAATATTTATATACATTTTTAAACAGATGAATGATATTTTATGAAATCTGCCCCCTTTTTTACCATTCCTGTAGTTTAGATCCCTCTTATTAATAAACCCTCTTATTAGTGTAAAGCGTTATAGTACTTTCAAAGTCCACTATCGCCATGTTGTTCAGCTCTTTGATCTCCAAGCTATCAACTGACTTACTGAAATCCCTCCACATCCTACCTATAGTGTAAGGCTAGAAGCAATTTCTCAATATAAGCTGCAGATCGGCGGCCGGACGTTGACGGATGACGTTCAGCTCCGACGGATTTATACGGAACCCTCAGAACGAGACATTAGCTAACTCTCAAATATACGCCTACAAGATTACTGAATGATGATGTAACAATGAACAACGATAGGGTTTTTATCCTGGTTTTTAATCGATATATTATTTACCTAGATGCACAGTTGACGTTCGGTAAATGGGACAGCAAAGAAGTGCTTAAGCACTCCTTTTCCCTACAGTTGGACGCCGATAGAATTCTAAATTTGAAAATTGGAACTTAAGAACGCTTGATCATTTTGTGTAAAAAGTTACTTTATAACACGTGCATAGGGTTATATTTGTGTTTGATTTAATTAGAACTTGTGATTTTTTTCTTTGTTTTATTCCTGAGACCACTTTTTAGGACGATATTTGCAAAGAACTGTGCATCTAGGGTATATTATATTGATGTGGTTTCTACTTAGGTGATATTATGCGAAAGATATTACGTGTAACGAATTTAGGTTCCTTTTTTCTACCGATTTCCAAAAAGGAGAAGGTCCTCAATTCGTCTGTATTTTTTATGTTTGTTACGCGATATGTCCGGCAAATGTGGACGATTTTAAAGATTCTTTTTGTGTTCGAAATAGCTTATTTCAGGGGTAGTCCCATATTGGTCACGATCAAATCAAGTTGGTCAGTCAAGTTTTTAAACTTTTTGTGTAAGTAATTTTACCACAATTAGTGGTAAGCGCATTGCAATCCAACAAGACAGGAACCTTGTGGTTTGTCTGTACAAACAATTGCTTTGATCATCGGAATTAAGTTTAATGCTTCTTTACGCTTTGAAGAGGGATATAATATTGGAGAGCTGTGATGGGACAAGCGGATGAACGATGTAGTCATAGGGACATAAAAATTATCCCTTTATACCTCTTAGTAGGACTAGGTATACAAAGCTCGCAAGGCTCCCATGATTCTTGTGGCATCATGGGTGTCTATATGCGGTAGGGATCACTAACCATCAGATGACCCGACAGCTCTAAGCCGGTCTCTACTCCAAAAATATATATATTCACATTAGGGACCTTAACCTTTGTCTAAAAACCAGGAAATTTGAACTGAATATTTAGGCTGAGATCTATAGAGCGAACTTCGACTAAGTCTTAGTCAAAGTAACGAACTCAGTGAGATTTGGGATTGTTAAATCGAACTTTGATTTAATTCGAGTCATTTTTATAAGAAAAACAGACTGAGAGATAGACCAAGATTTTCTTGTAAAAAATGACTAGAACTAAGTCAAAATCCTCACTGAGTTCGTTACTTTGACTTAGACTTAGTCGAAGTTCGCTTTATAGATCTCAGCCTTATGTGGTAGCAGTAATTAGAACTACATAACATAACATAAGCTCACGCCTGTATCCCCGAAGGGGTAGGCAGAGGCGCACTAGCGAACTAGTACACCCACATTTCGCCGAGCTTAGTTCAGTCCCAGATGTGATAGGGGGCGAGCCTATCGCCATATCGGGCACAAATTCCAGACTCCGGGCTGATATGGAAAAATCTAATTAAAACTAGATATTTTTAAAGCTAGGTTAACTGGTTCAGTTCGAGTTTTAGTCTTCTCACCACACTGACGCTTTTCCATCTTGCCCATTGGGGCATACCGTTTACTTCTCAAACTACAAAACAACTGAAGAATCATAACGATTGTTTGTGGCTTAAAGCAGCATTTTTAATTACACAAGCAAAAGCACAAACGAGCCAAAGCGATAAAACAAAGGATAATTCAGCATTTCGAATAATGAGCGATGACAGAACATTTCATCGCAACAGAAACCCGGCAGCGGCGGCGCTTCCACAATTCACACTAGTAAACACAATCATAAAATCCATCATCCGGCTTTCCGGTCAGTTGGTTTATATTTATTTACCGTTGTGCTGTGTTTACACTAGACGCGGTAAATGCGACTTTTCGGGTTGCTGAGGCCGAAAACCCGGAGAATAGAGAACGAAAGAGCGAAGAATATTTTTTGTCACGGACACAATCACACATACAAGCTATTATATTCCACGCTTCATTAAAATCTTAGTTTGGAATGCACAACTGTTTGATTATTTCGATTTGGAAAATCACACAAGACTTGCTGGAGATTGAAATCTGTACTTGATATGCCGATAGTAGACTATCACATGAAGAGAAAAATAGTAAAGTAGCTCGAAGAAATTCAGATGGTCTAGTTTTTTTATCACCTATGCTCACTGTTGGAGTGAGTCAGGCGTGGATGTATGTTATAAAATAGCTGTAGCCCGCGACTTCGTTTGAATGGAAATTTGTTAACAAATAAATTCCACGGTAATCGTACATTTTCCGGGATAAAAAGTAATCTACGTTCTGTCTTCGATTACGATCTATCTCTGTGCCGAATTTTATCCAGATCTGTTAAGCCGTTGTGATGTGGTTCACCTTCAAATATCCACCTTCGCATTTGTAATAGTAGTAAGATTAGACAGCGCGCCGCAGAATTTTATAGAGGTAGTTATGCCGAAAACTTTCGTTTTTGCGCTCCCGTCGCACGCCTATGTAAAACTAGCACAAGCGTAAGTTTCACGTGTCACTGGACATGGCCCCTTAAACGCCCATATCAGCATCTTTACTAACTTCACGAATATACGAGGAAATTCCCTCGCGCTGTATTTTTATTGAAATAAAATTAGGTTAGATGGGTTATTTAGGGGAAATATTGCGGTGTAGTTATTGGTTTTATAAAGGGTCGAAGTATTTAGTTCCTAAATTAGGTATGTGATATATAAAAAATATTTTTCTTTCTTTCTACCTGCCCTTATCCCACCTTAATGTGGGGTCGGCGCAACACACTTTTTCAAACATGTTGCAGAAAGGATTTGGCTAAGTATTTTTTACCACAAGCTGCCTGCTTGACGTCAAACCCCACTGAGGGATCCAGTCCCGGGCAAATTAAATTAGAAAATTCGCCTTGCCCGACCTGGGAATCGAACCCACGACCTGCCGGTTCACAGCCCATATGTACTGCTACTAGACCAAGGAGGCGACAAATGTGATACAAAAAATATTAAAGATAAAAGATAAACAACACTTATTTTTAGATTACAAAGTTGCGTCGATGAATGGATGGTGGGGTAACCGCCACAAAGTGAAATGTGAATTCCAACTACATAACATTACATAACATAAGCTCACGCCTGTATCCCCGAAGGGGTAGGCAGAGGCGCACTAGCGAACTAGAACACCCACATTTCGCCGAGCTTAGTTTCGTCCCAGATAGGGGGCGAGCCTATCGCCATATCGGGCACAAATTCCAGACTCCGGGCTGATATGGAAAAATCCAATATCACTTTGCCCGACCCGGGGATCGAACCGAGACCCCAGGACGGTAGTCATACCGAAATACAACTACGCCACCGAGGCAACTCCAACTACATAGATATATAATTGATACATTTCCAATTCGTTAATTTGCTTTTATAAACAAACAATAATTGTACATAGCACGCAGCGTACTCGATTCGAAAATTGATTATACTAAGTACCTTGATAAGTATCAAAAAATAATTTAATTGGCACACTTTTTATCGAACAAAAAAAATATTTTTTATATATATTTATTTATTATTACATGGAAAACTTACGGCTAATAGTTAAACTAGGAGTAACAATTATTAGATTAAGTAACATAAAGCCAATAACAAGTTCTCACTTGTAGGAGAAAATGAGAAAGTTCTTATTCGTCTTTATTTTACTTAGTTTTTATGAAAAGATTATAGCGATACTTATTTCATAGATGCTTTAGTAAAATTCAAGCTTAGTTTCTGTTCAATTTTCGTATCTCTACCGCCTCTCAATCAAAGGCACCGCACTTCTCTGGAATCCGCGGTATTCCAAACCTATCGGCCAACAAAGCCCAATCGTTTCGGATGGAAATCCGACGAATTTTCATGCAAATCCTTTAGAGGTGGTTTAGAGTGTACAAACTAGACGCTTAAAAAACTGTAGGGGTTTTGAAGGCCTTATTTTATTGAAAAAGTTAGGCTATAGTGTTAAGTGTGTTGTGTGTGTTTTTTCGCCCCCTATCACATATGGGACAGAACTAAGCTCGGCGAAATATGGTTATTCTAGTTCGCTAGTGCACCTCTGCCTACGCCTTCGGGGATACAGACGTGAGCTTATGTAACAAGATTTTTACAGATCTTTAATTTTAATACATACATGCCTGTATAACCAAAGGGGTAGGCAGAGGCGAACGACAGAACTGGAACACTCACATTTTGCCGAGCTTAGTTCCGTTATGTCATAGGGGCGAGCCTATCGCTATACCGGGTACAAATTCCACACTCCGGACTAATACTGAATAATCACATGTTTAAAAACTTAACGGACCGACTTCAAATCCGATGTGACATTTATATGGGACTACCCTTGAAGCACTATCGAACACATTAAGAATTTTGAAAATCGGTCCACATTTGGCGGAGATATCGCGTTATTTATATAAAAAAATACAGACGGATTGAAGACTTCCTCTTTTTTTTACGTCGGTCGAAAACAATAGCATAAGAGTCTAGTTTAGTCTTCATAGTATAAGAGTCTGTGAACGGGAGACTACTGTTATAAAACAAGATTTTTTTGCAAAAAAACACTTAAACAGGAACACTATGAAACTGAAGTTGTCACTTAAGCAATGGTGTATAAAACCATTGCTTAAGTGACTGCCTCGGTGGCGTGGTGGTATTTCGGTACGACTACGGTTCTGAGGTCTCGGGTTCGATCCCCGGGTCGGGCAAAGTGATATTGGATTTTTCCATATCAGCCCGGAGTCTGGAATTTGTACCCGATATGGCGATAGGCTCGCCCCCTATCACATCTGGGACGGAATTAAGCTCGGCGAAATGTGGGTGTTCTAGTTCGCTAGTGCGCCTCTGCCTACCCCTTCGGGGATACAGACGTGAGCTTATGTTATGTTATGTTATGTATAAAATAATTGGAAGGAAAAGGAATGAATATTGCAAGGAGATTTGTATGGTCCTGGGTCAACCAGCGGCGTGACAGTAGTAATATAAGGCCTGAACCATTACGCCTATTCTAAATCGGGTTTTTAACTTCACGTACATTCGAAAAGTTTATCATCAATCTCGAAAGGTTGGCAACGCATGTTTATTTTGGTATTGGCGATGGACATCACTCATCTGCTCGGTAGTCTGTATCTTGTATAAAACTCTCCCTGTAAAAGATGCTTCCATACTTTCTCCATTGTTCAACGGTGTGATAATTTTCCCCTCACTACACTGCAGAGTACATGCATTATTGTGCTAACCCCACGTAACACCACTAAATAACTGCGTTCGTCACGCACTACTCTTTTGTTCGCCATTGTACGATCTCTTGAGGTTTCTAAAGGCATTGTTGGATCGTCCCGGAGTTATGAAATGTATGGAACAGACAGAGTATACTTGAAGTGTGGTTTGTTCGGAAACACGTATTGTTGATGTTTTTCTGGTATTTCTTTTAGTTGGAGTGGTTGGTTTTCGAACGATCTCAACGGATACCATTTTAAGTTATGTCCTAAGAACAGATTGTCGTGATGGAGTAGTTTTACTGTATTCGTGGTCCAATTATTTCCAGTTTCGGGTTTTCGGGTTCGACCACGGATTTGGGTAAAATGTTTAGGTTTTTAGTGTCGGCCCAGAGTTTAGAGTTCGGGCTCGATATGGCGATAAGCTTGCCCCTTAACACTATACGGATTTTTTTTTATTGCAGAGACTAGCAAACGAGCAGATGGGTCCTGATGGTAAGTGATCTCCACCACCCATAGACACTCAAGACACAAAAAGAATCATGGGTGCGTTGCCAACCTAAAAGTAGTGAATGAAGGGGAGGGAAAAGGGATTGGGGGGGAAATTGGGCCATCGGAAATCTCACTCACCGAACGAAACGCGACAGCAAGCTGCCACTTTACGTCGGTTTTCTGCGAAACAGTGGTATCAAGCCGATCGAGCCGGCCCATTCGTGCTGTAGACGTTACTGTCTACAGCGTGGCTCTACCACTCAACTCAAGTTGGCGTAAAGTGACTACCCATACATGAAAATATATACTCCCACAACAACTTTTACCTGAAAAATAGGTCGACTTCGCAATTATTTTAATGGCATTGTATGATGATGTCCTCTACGACGTAATCCGTCGACTGCGACTCTTACTGTATTCTTTGGTGAGATCGGATATCACCAAATGTCACCAAAGAAAGTGGCATCGTATATTTATACACTAGTATTATAATCTGTCTTAATTTCCAAAAGCATTACACAAGGAATACTATAAAATTAATTTTAATTTTTAAAATGAAACGCATCACAATTTCACAACTCCTATAAACAAGAGTTACTGTGGTAATGGGGTGCTATTGTCTCTATGGTGTTTTAGTTCATGGCTCGTCTCGCGACACCGGCACTCGGTAATATCATGTTTATTTTATACGTACAATTTATGACTCGTTTTATGCAGTTACAGTAATGGAATGAAAGTTTGAAGTTTTGAACTTGGTAACTACTTAATTAAATAAATAAATAATAATAAATAAATACACTCAATAGTCACACACATAGTCCTGACCCACACTAAGATCGAGTCTTGTGTCGTGGGAATCGGGAACTGAGAGAGTCTTTCAGTCTCACAACACCCAGACCCGAAACAAATATCTGTGGGCTGCACAGATATTTGTCTCGGTGCGGGATCCGAACTCGCTACCTTATGTTTCACACACTTCCTCACGATGTTTTCCTTTACCGTTAAGCAAGCGATAATTCACAATGAAAATACACTTGACATAGAAAAGTCAGAGGTGTATGCTCTTTTTGGGGTTGTTCTCTAACCTCCGACACTAGCGAACTAGAACACCCACATTTCGCCGAGCTTAGTTCCGTCCCAGATGTGATAGGGGGCGAGCCTATCGCCATATCGGGCACAAATTCCAGACTCCGGGCTGATATGGAAAAATCCAATATCACTTTGACCCGGGATCGAACCCGAGACCTCAGAACGGTAGTTGTACCTACTGAAATACAACCACGCCACCGAGGCAGTATAAAATGTAGATAATAGCATGATAACAACATAAACCTAGCATGCATTATTGAGTTTAAATGATCATTACTCAGTTAATACTGTAATGATTGAACTAAATATTACATATGAAATAATGCATGAATAAACTTGCAACTGAGCAAATGATTAATTGACGTGCCTTTTAATTAATACAATATGGAAATCATTTGAGCTGTACGTTTGTTAATTCAATATTGGTAATGATTAATATTAAAAGCTAGATACATGTCAGGTTTTCTATGTAAAAGTTTGACTGTACTGTATCCCAAGTTACTGTTTTGACATACGTACATCTCATCATATTACGCCTGTATCCCCGAAGAGGTAGGCGCACTAGTGAACTAGAACACCCACATTTCGTCGAGCTTAGTTCCAGATGTGATAGGGGGCGAGCCTATCCTAGCCTATATCATCATCATCATCATCATCAGCCATAGGACGTCCACTGCTGGACATAGGCCTCCCCCAAAGATTTCCAGATCGATCTATATATTGGGCACAAATTGCAGACTCCGAGCTGATATTGAAAATATCCAATATCACTTTGTCCGACCCGGGGATCGAACCCGAGACCTCAGGACGGTAGTTGTACCGAAATACAACTACGCCACCGAGGCAGTCATATTGTTTTGAGATGGTGCTTATATTTTATGTAACAGCTATGTAATTTTTTTAATAACCAATAGAATCTACATAGATTTTTAGCTGTTTTTTCTAAAATATTTTACAAATGGAAAAATCCAATATCACTTTGCCCGACCCGGGGATCGAACCTGAGACCCCAGGACGGTAATCGCACCGAAATACAACCACGCCACCGAGGCAGCTCGGAGTCTGGAATTTGTGCCCGATATGGCGATAGGCTCGCCCCCTATCACATCTGGGACGGAACTAAGCTCGGCGAAATGTGGGTGTTCTAGTTCGCTAATGCGCCTCTGCCTACCCATTCAGGGATACAGGCGTGAGCTTATGTTGTGTGTTATGTATGTGTGTATGTAATCCAAGTCATTTTTTACAAGAAAATCTTTGCTTATTGTGTCTGTCAGTTTTTCTAGTAAAAATTTCTCGGACTAAGTCAAAGTTCGATTTAAAAATTCTAAATCCTGACTGAGTTCGTGTCTTTGACTTAGACTTAGTCGAAGTTCGCTCTATAAATCTCAGCTTTAGCTCACGAATGGGGCAAGACAAGCAATCCATGCAATTACTTAACTTAGAAGGAGTATGTCCCTTTGTTACCCAATCATAGTGTAATGTGATTGCCAAGTTTCCCCAGGTAGACTGTCTTTGACGTATTCAGTAAGTTGTCGAGTATAGTGACTATTAAGATGATTGTTTTAGCAATATACGCTTTAATCAAGGGACAACAGCACAAAACTTGTGATCCAAAAGTTATGACCGTCAGTCGCTCAGTTTATTTGAAATATACACACGCCAGGCCGACCAGGGTAATAATATTGAGAGAATAAACTTATCTTACATGAAATAAAACTATTTTTACGGATTCTATCACGATTATGTTTTAATTATTATTCCCGACGTTTCGAAGGCTTTGCAGTCTTCGTTGTCACAGTGGTCAGACTGAGGTGACATTTTTCCAAAAAAGGTTAGTGGTTAGTGTTACAATATCTACCATCATTAAAAATTATACAAAATCAAAAAAGGTTAATTATTTGTGTCCCGATCTACGCAGTATGAGCTCACGGTGTCTTGAGTTCTGGCAGCTGGTCTTTTGGGTTCCGATTTAATAAGATGTACAATTGGATCCCAGGTTTGTGCAAGCTTCCAACCATCTTCACTATTGAAATTAGGATGTTTTTTTAATTTCAATAGCCTCGCGTATCATCCTAGGGAGGAATCGGTGTTCTTTGGCGAGGATTTGTGGTTTATCAAATCTAAGATAATGTTTGGAGCCTTCCTCTGAATGTTCAGCAACTGCAGACTTCGTAGAGCGTCGGTGTTTTACGTCAGCTATATGTTCTTTTACGCGGGTTATTCCGTTTATTATCTTACATGATTCTTAAGCACTCACAAAACGCAATAAGTGGTTGATGGCGGTTCTGAAGTTTGAGATCAATTTTTTTGTATAGAAACGATAGCCCTTCTATAGTTTGTTGATCATAACTCTGAACATAAGCTCACGCCTGTATCCCCGAAGGGGTAGGCAGAGGCGCACTAGCGAACTAGAACACCCACATTTCGCCGAGCTTAGTTCCGTCCCAGATGTGATAGGGGGCGAGCCTATCGCCATATCGGGCACAAATTCCAGACTCCGTGCTGATATGGAAAAATCCAATATCACTTTGCCCGACCCGGGGATCGAACCCGAGACCTCAGAACCGTAGTCGTACCGAAATACCACCACGCCACCGAGGCAGTCATGACCATAACTCTGCTGTTGTAGAAAATTCTTCCTGTCCATTTTCGAGACTAAATTATGATTGCTGACGCTTACGCGAATGTGTACACATAAAACAAAGTTTTCAACCGACTTCCAAAAAGGAGAATTCCTCAATTCGTCTGTATTTTTATGTATGTTACGCGATGTCTCCGCCAAATGTAGACCGATTTCAAGATTATTTTTGTTTTTGATAGGCCTTATTTCAAGGGTGGTTTCATATAAATTTGGTCACGATCGGTTAAGTTTTTAAACTTGTGATTATTACAGAATTTATAGAGATTTGTTTGTATGTTTAGTCCTAACATTTCGAAAGTTCTACAAAATTCATGTTACACTAACTTCTCAGACGATCTACACCTCAGCCCGACCCTTAACCAAAGACTGTAAAGTTTTCGAAACTGAACAAAAATAGAACTAATCCCGATAAAATGTGTCCAAAACTAGTGTATTTCGGGTTAAATAGGTAGAATTTCACTCTTCAGCACACAATTCTAATGAAAATTAACGTACGTAGTATTTATGTGGTGGTATTAGTAGACTAAGCGGTTATTGTGTGGAGTATTTCGTAAATTCCGATCGTCACCAAATTTATATGGGACCACCCTTGAAATAAGCTCTATCGAACACAAAAAGAATTTTGAATATCGCCCCACATTTGGCGGAGATATCGAGTAACATAAATAATTAAAAAAATACAGACGAATTGAGGACCTCCTCATTTTGTGGAAGTCGGTCAAAAATACAGACGAATTGAGACCTTCTCCTTTTTGGAAGTCAGACGAAAAAATAAAGACGAATTGAGGACCTTCTCCTTTTTGGAAGTCAGACGAAAAAATAAAGACGAATTGAGGACCTTCTCCTTTTTGGAAGTCAGACGAAAAAATAAAGACGAATTGAGGACCTTCTCCTTTTTGGAAGTCAGACGAAAAAATACAGACGAATTGAGGACCTTCTCCTTTTTGGAAGTCAGTCGAAAATGAGTCGAAATTCTTAATTAAATTAAAATTAATTCATTTTTATTTTCATGACAAGTTATCCTTGGCCTTCCTGAAACATTTAATGTAATAAAGTACACCATAACTCAAAAAACAAAACCGCGGGGGGATTATGAAAATAATGGGGTAAAATTAAAACAAAACAAAAATGAAACAAACGGAATATTCCGGACAAGTAAAAACTTTACCCATTCGAAGTTCTATAAAGAGGTTTAAATTTCCCCCTTTTAGCATAAATGTAGAACAGATAAGTTTTCCAAGAAAATATAAGTGTATTGGCATCAATATATTATACCCTAGATGCACAGTTCTTTGCAAATCTCGTCCTAAAAGGTGATCTCAGGAATAAAACAAAGAAAAGATCACAAGTTCTAATTAAATCAAACACAAATATAAATAACCCTATGCACGTGTTATAAAATAGCTTTTTAAACGAAATGATCAAGCGTTCTTAAATTTGAATTTTCAAATTTAGAATTCTATCGGCGTCCAACTGTAGGGAAAAGGAGTGCTTAAGCACTTCTCTGCTGTCCCATTTTCCGAGCGTCAACTGTGCATCTAGGTAAATAATATATCGATGTGTATTGGACTGAAAATCTAGCTCAGTAAAGCGCGTTTAATTTCCTGGATTCTAGGAAAATCCCTTCCAGGTTATCTGAAAGGCTTATTGTGCAGACTTTTGTAGTGAAACGTGGGTCTGAGTGCGTGCTCGTGTTATGGAAATTCTTTGAATTATAGTAAAATGACTTGTATATCTATGCGACATGAGAAACTTTGATTTCTTGTTAGGAAATCATTTAAAATATAGAACGATACATTTTAAACTATATATAATAAGAAATAAGTTTCTTCTGGAATTTCACATCTGGGACAGAACTAAGCTCGCGAAATTTGGATGTTCTAGTTCGCTAGTCCACCTCTGCTACCTTCGGGGATACAGGCGTGAGCTTATGTATGTAAAAAATCTTAAAACTTAAACACCGACTTTAAAAAATCAAAAATAATTTATTTTTGAAGTCAGTTTTTTACCTTTTGGTTTCAAATATCTCAAAGAGAAATTGTTTTTGTCTTTTGAAATCGTTATTGAAGTTTATTGAACGTTATTTTATTTGTAGCTTTTCAAATGTATACGAAACCAACTAAAAAAAAAAATATTCTAATAAAAAAATTATCATCGATATCGGTCCATGCATGTTCGTATTATCAGCGCACAATACATTTTATACATTTTGTCTTACTTTCCGCCGAATATCCATACAGTTAAGGTCGCTTTATGTCGTTTAAGGCCGCGTTATCTGTCAAAATTGTATGGCGAAAATCAATGTAAGAAGCCTTTAAAGTTGAGTAACGTTCCAGTATTCGTGCGTTTGTCTTTTTAAATCAGTAGCAAGTAGTTCAGACATTTTTAAAGCTGCATCAAGTTAAAAGGCACCTTAAAGTAGTCAGTATCGCAAAGTGTCCAACTCAGACTGGTTAAATTCAATTCTCATGGATTTTCCGCAGCATGCGGCCAAGATGACGTCGTGATTGTGGAACTTGATAGCTCTTTGTTGCACTTCTATCTTAACAAAGGAACTTCTAACACCAAGGATGCTATGTTTATGTTGTATTTGTGGTGTATTTTATTGGTCTGTGTGGATAAAACTAAGTCTTAAAAGTTTGTAACATAAGCTCACGCCTGTATCTCCGAAGGGGTAGGCAGAGGCGCACTAGCGAACTAGAACACCTACATTTCGCAGAGCTTAGTCCGTCCCAGATGTGATAGGGGGGTTAAAAGTTTGTACTAATGGATTTTTTACCGATGTCAAAAGGAGTTTTTCGATTCAACTATATTTAGACCGACTTGAGAAAAGGAGAAGGTGCTTAATTCGTCTGTATGTTTTTTTATGTATGTTACTCAATATATCTGCCAAATGTGGACCGATTTTCAATTTTCTTTTTGTGTTCGATAAAGCATATTTAAAAGGTGGTCACATATAAATTTGGTCACGATCGGATACATTTTGAAGTCGATATAGAGGTATTAATACAAAAATAATCACAAGTTTAAAAACTTGATCCGTTAAGTTTTTAATCTTGTGATTATTTTTGTATGTTACTCGATATATATCGGGACCCCTTGGTCTAGTGATAGCATATATGGGCTGTGGACTGAGAGGTGCTAGGTTCGATTCCCAGGTCGGGCAGAGAGATTTTTCTTATTTGATTTGCCCGTGACTGAATCCCTCAGATGGGGGTTATAGTTTATTTTTTTATTGCCAAAGTGGGCAGACGAGCTAGCGGTCTGCCTGATGGTAAGCGGGACCGCCGCCCATACACTTAAGCAATGCCAGGGGCACAGCCAAGCCGCTGCCTACCGTGAAGTGAGTACTCTTTTTAAACCTCGCTGACCTCGCCTCGTTAGGCGGGCTTGTCATAAACTAAGCTAAATCCTTTCTGCTTGTTTGAAAAATATGTCACGCCGACCCCACAATAAGGTTGGATAAGGGCAGTTAGCAAGAAAGACTATATATCCGGCAAATGATCACTTTTTTTTTTGTGTTCAATAGAGCTTATTTCAAGGGTATCCAACTATAACGATCAAATCTAATGGAGTAAAGAGTAAACAAATAATAACATAGACGTCATGATTGGAGTCAATATTTAAGGCTTAGTTGAAGGTCGAAGGCTGCTTCGGCGGTGTAGTTGTATTTTGGTACGACTTCCGTCCTGAGGTCTTGGGTTCATCTCCGAGCCGGACAAAGTGATATTGGATTTCTCAATATCAGCCTGGAGTCTAGAATTAGTGCCCGATATGACGATAACTCGCTCTCTATCACATCTGGGACGGAGCTAAACGCAGCGAAATGTGAGTGCTCTAGTTCGCTAGTGTGCCTCTGCCTACCCCTTCGGGGATGCAGGCGTAAGCTAATGTTTACGAAGACAGATAGCAGTTACCTTACCAGATACCTTAAGGTAAATGATTACCAATAAACAAGTAAAGCCTATATTTCAATTATAATTTTTCCAAATAATAAATAAATAATTGAGGAAACCACAGAAGTACGTCGGTCGCATGTGTCTAGCACAGATCGTACCAGGGGTGCGTACCCGTGGACGGCCCAAAAAGCGCTGGCTGGACGTTTTGGAGGAAGATATGAGAGCCAATGGCCTCACTAGGGAGGATGCTCAAGACCGGGCGAAGTGGAAGCGTTTAAGTGGGAAGGCGGACCCTGGCAGAAGGCCGGGATAACGCCAGGCAGAAAGAAAGAAAGAATAAATAAATAATTTCAGTTTTATACGGTATCCTAAACCCTCCAACAAACAGCCCAATTTTTCCAACATAACGTACGGTGTACGTGCTTGTATTCTAATATTGGACATTAGTACAAATCATGCGTTCGATGCGGCGACCACGATATTGTCTCATCATTTGTACCCGAATTGAACGCACGAACACTGACACAATTTATAGTTAGCACTTTACAGTTGTGGACACACGGGCTGGTGGTTTGGCAAACATTAAAATACGTACAAAGATTTTGTCATTTTTATGCAAACGTTTCAATACTCTGCTCATACGAACTTTGATAGTCACTCAGCAGATGGTGCGAAACGACATACTGTGATACGAGACACAGATAATTTTACCGATTTCTTAAGTTTACGCGATTCTTAAGTTTTATCTTAGATTTGATAGACCACAAATCCTTGCCAAAGAACACCGATTCCTTGCTAGGATGATACGCGAGGCTATTGAAATTAAAAAACATCCTAATTTCAATAGAGAAGATGGTTGGAAGCTTGCACAAACCTGGGATCCAATTATACATCTTATTAAATTGGAACCCAAAAGACCAGCTGCCAGAACTCAAGACACCGTGAGCTCGTACTTAACGGCAGTAGCCGTAGATCCGAACACAAATAATTAACCTTTTTTAATTTTGTGTAATTTAAAAATAAAGGTAGATATTGTAACACTAACCTTTTTTTGGACAAATGACACCTCCGTCTGACCCGTGACAAAGAAGACTGCAAAGCCTTCGAAACGTCGGGAATAAAAATTAAAAACCTAATCGCGATAGAATCCGTAAAAATAGTTTTATTTCAACACATAATTTTGTTTCTATTTTTGGTCTGGGTGTTGTAGGAGCGTATGTTCCTTGTACTTTCCGATAACCATGACATCTATGTAGGTAACCTATAGGTTAAAACCATAGGTTTAATCCTAGTATGGGGTTGGGACAAACTATGTAAATGTAGAATGTAGTGATTTGACAAAATTAATAAGGAACGCCCATCAATCTTCCAACAAATTCGCTCGTACATCCAAGCGACTGTATAACATATTGATCTTATTACTGTGCCCCTGTCATATATCGACGCGGTGTTTTTTTGACAACGGACCGAAGTAAATATACCCTTTTCTTTCCTCTGACAGAAGCTATATTGTCCGTCGTGTTTTCATATGGAATTAATTGGTGGGACGGTTGAAGTGGGCTCTACAGAATATTGTTATGGAAATATTGACTTCGGTTCGGAATAAATTTCTTGGTCACGTGAAGGGGTGTGGACTTATAGGTCAACAGGTTTCCAAGAATGGTGATTCGTGGATTTGGGTTCGAATCTTGAAAGCAGATTGAATATGATAATTGAGTAAATTTTGGCATTCACTTTTTATGTACATCTCGTTTGTAGAAATCTTTAAATTTTTTCAATATAACTGCGCCCTTGAAGCATATAAATATTATTGTCGTATATGCGCCACGTACCTTTGATTATTATTACTCTAAGGCCCACTTGCGCGAATAATCCGGTTAAATAAATAAATGTAGAGTTTGCAAGCTCGGAGTTACTAACTCTCATTGTACCTTGCGCAGTTTAACCCAAGGTTTACTCCTAACTTGTGATGGCAAAATATAGAAAGACAGAATTATTTGTAAAACAAAAAAAGGACAAGCAACAACTAACATAAAATTGACATAATTAAAAAATATTATATACTAAAACGTTACATGCCTTCATGACGACAAATGTGGTCAACTCAGCATAATGCTATGTTATGGTTCACACCATAACACAGCGCTGAGTTTAATATGAATTATTTATTTAACCCTGTGTTAGCAGATAACTCTGAGTTAACTACGTTAACCTTGGATTCTGCAAGTAGTCCTTAGTTTGATATAACCTGTGTCGCTTTGCTTCTAAATCCGTTAATATAAGTTTAACGTCTCTTCAATCTAGCTTGATCCTTAGCTTTGTAATTCCTTATTATGAAAAAGTCTTTGTTAGACCGTACCTCTGAAGCGGTAATGATATCAGTTTAAATGGAATTTGGAACGTAGCTCTACCTCCAAAAGCAGAAGTTTTAATTAAATAAAACTGTGATGTGAAGTTATACTCAAAAACGGCTTTATTCAGCCGTGCGTCTAAGTAGAAAAAAAATTAAATTACGTCTCCATTTAAGAATGCACGTATATTTCGGTTTATCATATAACATAAATACATAAGGTCATGCCTGTATCCCCGAAGGGGTAGGCAGAGACGCACTAGCGAACTAGTACACCCACCTTTCGCCACGCTTAGTTCCGTCCCAGATGTGATAGGGGGCGAGCCTATCGCCATATCGGGCACAAATTCCAGATTCTGCTGATATGGAAAAATCTAATATCACTTTGCCCGACCCAGGAATCGGACTCGAGACCTCAGGATGGTAGTCGTACCGAAATACAACCAAGCCACCGAGGCAGTCTATATTACTCTATATTCTATATTCTCTCTATATACTTATATAATTCCAATAATAAAGCGTGCACATAAAATACGAGATATGAATTTACTCAATGAATATTCAATTTCTTCATAATATTTATTATAATAACAAATGTTTATCGTAAGATGTACAGGCATCCCGCGAGCGCGTCTGACTAGCTTGCTAAGGGCGTTATTAATAAAAACTACAAGGTGTAAACGGAAGCGATTAAATTATATCTTACTGGTTGCCCGCGTAACCGCTAGAGGCGTTCGGGTGTTTTTCATATAAATATTTAACGGGGTCGCTAGCGTGAAATATCAAACGAGCCACAAGTCGAGGCGTTTAAATAGGAATTCCCGTACCCCTTTTTTGTTTATTTTCGCGGGGAAAACCAGTACCACAAAGCCGTGATTCATGCGAGACTCCTTTACAAGAATAATAAATAAATAAAAATAAATTATCCCTGTAATATTACTGTCCCACTGCTGGGCACGGGCCTCCTCTACTTATGAGAAGGGTTAGGCCTTAGTCTACCACGCTGGCCTAATGCGGGTTGGTAGACTTCACATACATTCGAATTTGTTGTGGAGAAATTCTCGGATATGCAGGTTTCCTCACGATGTTTTCCTACAACGTTATAGCAAGCGATATTTCACAATGTAAACACACTTAACATAGAAAAGTCAGAGGTGTATGCTCCATTTTGGGGTTGGTCTCGAACCTCCGATATTCGTCTCGGCAATACGTACCACACCCAACTGAGCTATCGCTGCATACACAATAATACTTCTTGGTATTATATTAGAATTATAAGATTTAACATATATTGTCTCGGTGACAAGCGAAGTGTAGTACCATTAGTTATTTAAAGTACGGGCGAAGTTGTTACTGTCTCTGGGTAGTCGTATCCCTTAACATCAGGCGAGCGACTTGCTAGTTTCGTAATTAGTTTGCAATAAACAAAGAAGCGAAAGACATGTGATTGAATCTTAACTATGTAGCAATTTACTTTTAATGTTACGTAATTGTAGGGCTAAGGTTAGGGATACGAACTCAGCGGGACCGAAGCGGCGTCGGCGTGGGGAGCGGCGCGCCAATATATTGATTCAAGGTCAATTCCATTTAAATCTGTGCAATGGAACGTTCCGCTGCCGTCGCCGCTCTGCGCCCGCTGAGTTTGAGTTCGCCGCCTAAAGCCACGCTGTAGACAATAATCTCTACACTATCTCACATAAAACTGACGTAAAATGGAAGGTAGCTGGCTATTGTGTTTCGCTCTGTGAGTGAGATTTTCGCTGGCCCAATTTCCTTCTCCCATTTCTAATGCCTGTTCCCCTTCTTAAAGGTTAGCAACAAGGTTACATATGTGTGTACAACATTAAACCCCAAAAATCACCTACTCAATATTTTAAACAAGATTACTCGTGACTTCCTATGACTTGGGCGGTGTAATAAAAGTTCTCGGAGTACACTTTCTTAGCAAGAATCTAACGATATCCTCATTTTGATGGAGACTGGGCTGAAACACGATTCTGTTGAGAAAAGGCTTGCATAATAACTTTAATCCATAATCTAGATTATGTGAACAGTTTTAAAGAGTACTAGAATAGTGTTTTTATATTACATTAGGTTTTTCTTGGGACTTCGGTCTTTTGGAACTGGTAATATAAGCTCACGCCTCTATCCCCGAAGGGGTAGGCAGAGGCGCACTAGCGAACTAGAGCAGCCACATTGGAACTGGTATTGCTGGTTTTTTTATTATATCATCAACTACAGGCCATCCACTGCCATAGGTCTCTCGCATTTTATTTAAATTATAGCTACACTGAAAATATTCACTACCTTGGTCTAGTGGCAACATATAGGGACTGTCATCGTAGGTTCGATTCCCAGGTCGAGCGGGAGTTTTTCAAACACTTTATCCGGAGATGGACCCTGTGGTTGACGTCAGTATGATCTTTGGCTGTCATACCGACTCTGATATTGTAACAATAAATAATCACAAGTTTAAAAACTTAACAGACCGACTTCAAATCTGATCGTGACCAAATTTTTATGTGACCATCCTTGAAATAAACTATCGAACACAAAAAGAATTTTGAAAATCGGTCCACATTTGGCGGAGATATCGCGTAACATACATAAAAAATATATACAGAGAAATTGAGGACCTCCTCCTTTTTGGAAGTCGGTTGAAAAAACGACGTGTTTTATTGGACAATTTGGGTTTAGTCTGCATATGAGTTAACTTAGTCACAAAAGAAGTATATTTAATGACTAACGTCATACTGTCTGATTTCCGTAACGGTGTGCGCATGCAATTCTTTTTTACTCTCACCTAAATGTTACTCTTAATATACATCTCCTGTTCATGTTTTTACGAAACACTACACACAACTGCCTGCCTCGGTAGCGTAGTTGTATTTCGGTATGACTACCGTCCTGAGGTCTCGGGTTCGATCCCCGGGTCGGGCAAAGTGATATTGGATTTTTCTATATCAGCCCGGAGTCTGGAATTTGTGCCCGATATGGCGATAGGCTCGCCACCTATCACATCTGGGACGGAACTAAGCTCGGCGAAATGTGGGTGTTCTGGTTTCGCTAGTGTACCTCTGCCTACATATACAGGCGTGAGCTTATATTATGTTACTTCACATAAAATCTACACAAAACATGTTTATTTTTAGATAAACGTTGTACGTAACAATGAACTATACACAAAAATGTGTAACGTGTATGTTTTGTGTTGTGTTTGGAGAAAAATATGATCTAGAGACGCGTTTTAATTTGCAATATTGATAACCATTCCAATCTCTTCATCTTAATAAACCTTAATACCTCATTATCATAGCACCAGTAACAACTAGTTATGCAGGACAATTCTGTATTCATTGTATGATTACGATCAGTCAGCAACATCCAGCTTGGATCGACATATCAATTTGCTCTGAATCGGTTATCTATTGTGGGTACTGTAGATTAGATATCGTAGGTGTGGCATCGGAGTTTAGCTTAGATATAGATTCATACATGCTTACCTAGGACATTGTTCAATGAAGGAGGCAATATTAATATAATCACAAGTTTAAATACTTCAACCAACTTCAAAACTTGTCCCATCATGACCAAATTTATATGGGACCCTTCAAATAAGCTTATTGAACACAAAAAGTTGAAAAGGCCACATTTGGCCGAGATATTCAGTAACATATAAAAACAGACGAATTAAGAACCTTCTTTGTTTTTGAAGTCAGTCGAAAAGTGGCATGATAAAACAACTCGAATTTTATCTGTTTGATCAGCTTCGAAAAACTGGGTGTTGATGAAAAATTACATGAACTAGTAAAATTCTATAATTCGACGTAAAGCAACTTGCTGTCGCGTTTCGTTCGGTGAGTGACATTTCCGGTGGCCCATTTTCCCCCTCCCTTTCCCAATTCCTTTCCCTCCCCTTCCATTCCCTCCTTTTAGGTTGGCAATGCAGCCATGATTCTTATTGCATCTTGGGTGTCTATGGGCGGTGGAGATCACTTATCATGAGGTGACCCATCTGCTCGTTTGCCAGTCTCTGCTATAAAAAAAATGGTAATTGAACACCGTAGCTGTATAGCATTGTGGATCAGATAAGGTATAGGTTTCTTTAGAGTGCTGAATGTGAAAGAAAATAACAATAAAACTGATATGAAATACTACAGTAAAATAAAACGATTAAAATCAAAATCGTTGATGCATCCAGCTAAATAATTTTGTATGAACACGAGTTTTGATGAAAGTGTATAAAATATTGGCATCGTGGCTTTCGAAAAACTGCGGTCAGTAAATGAATTTTCATGCACCTCCAAAATGTGGTAATTCCAACCGATGGGCATTAAACCGTTGATCTTCGTCATCGAGTTTAAACAGCATGTATAAAATCTGCAACCCTTCCCCGTATCTAGCGAGAACTCTCATCTTTTCTATCACACTTTTATCTACAGGAAAATAGAAAATCCGAATATATTCAGCAAGGTCCTCGTATTTAAAAGCCGTCGCTGCATATGCAGTCGTGCGAATTTTCTGCGCGGTCGGACGCCAATAGAGCGCTCCCGGTACGGCTGTACACAAAAATTGGTAGAAAGTCGCTTTCTATGCGACTTACTATTCGGCAAGTCAGCATCTTGATGGTAAGCGAATTTGTAAAGACCTTTATCGATAGGTTATTATAGATTTTTTAAAATTTTGTACGGTATCAAAAAATATTGGTATTTTAAGAATATGTACTGACACATTAAACTTGTACTCTTGAAACTTTTGTATTGTACTTTTTGAGTGGTAGAGCCATGTTGTAGACAGTTACGTCTAAAGCACGAATCGGTCGGCTCGACCGGTTTGATACCACTGTCTCACAGAAAACCGACGTAAAGTGGCAGCTTGTTGTCGCGTCTCGTTCGGTGATTGAGATTTCCCCTCTCCCTTTCCTATTCCCGTCTCCCTCCCCTTTCATTTCCTCCTTTTAAGTTGGCAACGCACCCATGACTCTTATTGTGTCTTGGATGTCTATGGGCGGTGGAGATCACTTACCATCAGGTGACCCATCAATTCGTTTGCCAGTCTCTGCTATAAAAAAAATCTGTATCCAAAATGCGACACTTGTTAGATCAAATCAGCTCATATTTTGTGGAGAAATCACGTACGGAGAAGTATTACGTTTTTTTAATTTAATATTTTATAGCTTTTTTAGAAGTTTTTATATCTCAAGTAAAATACTTATGCTCCAACTGATATTATAATATCTTAAGTTCTCCAAGTTTATTGATCTGCAGTCCGAGCACGAATATTTCTTACAATCGAATTCGTATCGAGCTTGTTGCGCGCGGATGGTATTTCGTTAATATTTCATAGAAATTTCAAAGTCCGCATCGAAAGCAGTTCGAATTCGATTGTTAAAAATATTCCTGCTCGGGGCGCTGTAGTTGTCTTTCAGTAGATTGTATTATTATGTTAATTTCTTAAGATTAAAAGTACCGTGTAATAAAACGAACTTCACCATCCAGAGTATACTTAAAACAATACGCCGCAAAACTCACCTCAAGAAATAATCATTACAAAACATTTCTCAAGAAAAATGTATACATTTCAAAAGTTCTGCTAACGAAGAAGGGGATTTAACAGAGACGTCAATGTCCTCGAGACATAATTTCCCAAGAGATCGGAATTGCCGCGGAAAAAATAACTGCTGTGAACTTCATACTTTTTCATTAGTGCTAATGTGACGGTACTGATGGAAGTGTTTATTTTAATAGTTGTGCGGAAAGTTGAGCGCGTAGATCAGCATAAAGCATTTTTTTTAAACTTTGTGATATTTGTGCTTAATTTCAAAGTGGAATAAGGATCATTTTAGAAGCTTTAGAGCAGTTTCTATCCTTCGTTTCTCAATGTCATGATTTAGAATTACTATAGGTGGAAAATATATTAAGTATATCTGCTTCGATATTTAGAACATTCGATTGTAGTCATACACTCCATAGACAAATTATAACATAAGCTCACGCCTGTATCCCAGAAGGGGTAGGCAGAGGCGCTCTAGCGAACTAGACCGACTTTGAAATTTATCCGATCGTGACCAAATTTATATGGGACCACCCTTGGAATAAGCTCTATGGAACACAAAAAGCATCTTGAAAATAGGTCCACACTGGCGGAGATATCGCGTAATATACATTAAAAAAAAAACAGACGAATTGAGGACCTTCTCCTTTTTGAGAGTCGGTTGAAAATTTGCGTATGTAACGAATAGCGCCATCATAGACAATTAACAAATCCGATATTTGATATAAAGCCCCTTATGCCCGAATGGTCAAACGCTGCTCAACTTTAACGGCTTCTTAAATTGATTTTTGCCATACAATTTGACAGATAAGGCGGCCTTAACCGACATAAGGCGACCTTAAGTGTATGAAAATTCGGCGGTTACTTATAAAAATATTTGAGCTATCTTTATACCATAGGTTGTCCCTTTCATTTTTAAACAATGTAACGCAAGGAAAAAAGTGACAGGTTATTCGTAACCATTTGCTCAGCTAAAAATGCTGTTTTAAGTAAGGCCCATAATGTATATTTCGAAATGTCATGATTCATGAATGAAATAATGTCTTATTTGTTTATTTAATATAACTATAAACGTGAGTACTAAAATTCGTACAGTTAACCAAAATCTGATTTTTATGTCAATTTTCCCAGACACTATAACCATCCCAGATGCATCAATGAATGCGAAACCCACGCTTTTATGGCGAAATTTAATGGCTTTTTTGTTTATCTTAGATCATAAAAGTGAGACAGCGAGGTGCATTTTAAATTCTCTTTTTAAAGCTAATAAAACTGTATTACCTCGCATCGTATAGGGCATGTACTATATTTTATTCTGTTGTAAAAAATGCGTGAATAGTTTTTATATGATGAGTTTTTGGTCAAAGAAAAATGTGTCATATGGTTCGGTAATAATGTGATTTCAATATTTATCATACTTTTCTTTCTTTCTTTCTACCTGCCCTTATCCCACTTTAATGTGAGGTGGGCGCAACACACTTTTTCAAGCATGTCGCAGAAATGATTTGGCTAAGTTTTTACGACTGGCTGGCTGCCTGCTTGACGTCAGCCCCCTCTGAGGGGTCCAGTCACGGGTAAATTAAATTATGAATTCGCTTTGCCCGACCTGGGAATCGAACCCATGACCTCTCGGTCCACAGCCCATACATGCTGCCACTAGATCAAGGAGGCGACTACGAAAATATGTGTCATACATACATAGTATATAGACTTTCGTCCGTATCCCCGAAGGGGTAGGCAGAAGTGATCTAGCGAACTAGAACACCCACATTTCCCGCCACCGAGGCAGCCAATATTTCATCATCATCAGGACAGGACGTCCACTGCTGGACATAGGCCACCCTCAAAGATTAATATTTATCACTTTTACCTCTATTTTACAATACTTATAATTTACCATATCAAATCTGTAATTAATTAATAATAATAAATAATAATATAGTCAATGGTCATAATAATAAATACATCCAATAGACACACACCTAGTCCTGACTGGGGTCACGAGGGTACACCTGTATGGTGGGTGTCAGAAATTATGAGAGACTTTCGGTCTCACAACACCCAGACTTGAAACAAATAACTGTGGGCTACACAAACATTTGTCTCAATGCGGAAATCGAACCCGCGGCCTCTCGCTTCACAGCCGGCGACTCGCCCGCTGCGCCACGGAGGCTGTCATAATAATTATTATAATATTGATAAGAGAGTATGGTAATAATGAATATGCCGATATTACAGGGCGTCAGCACTATAGGTAATACCAAGGTGTGTCGTGGGTGGTGAAATAAAAGTTGACTCACGGTTCGATGTTATTATATTGTTCCAGACACACGATACAGAAGGCACAATTAAAACGGAAGCACAGGCACAGAATACAGTCTAGAGGAAGAAGCGATAGTCTGAAGTACAGCACAGTGAATAAGAAAGCGGATAGGCACGAAAAGTCTTATAAATAGGCACAAATCTATCATAAAAAGCGTAAGCGAGTAGCGTGCGTTCATCGACAAAGCGGTTCACGACTGGCGATCGCGGCGCCCGCGCCGCTAGCCGGGCCGTGGCGGCAAGCGTGTAACCAGTACGTTATTTACCACGGCCAGTATATAATGCAATAGGGATGTGCCGGTGTCGATAAAGTGTACGATAGTCGATATCGATATCGACAAGCTGATATGCACCGTAGTAAAATATAAATTGTAAATAGATATTATGTGTTAATATTAGCTATTAAGAATAGGTTAAGAATTATAATTTATTTCGGTTTAAGTGTAAATATGTAAATAAATATTTTAAGGTAAATATTTAAATAGTGGAACTTTAAGTGAAAATATTTAACGTTTAGGTTTAAATACAATAAATTATTGTTGCGTAGGAAAGTTGCCTACAAGAGCAATGATAAGGATCATAGGTAACCAACACTGGCTTACGAAAATCATTATCCTCGTTCTGGTATATTTGGGTAACAACATATTTCAAAATATACTTTTCTGCCATCAACAAGTTTGTAAAATCTGCCAAATAAAGTTCCCCGATAGTTCTGGGTTAAGAATCCATTAATCTCTAACTGACACAAACTTTCCGAGACAATTGCTGCAAAGTTTGTGCAAAGCTGTACAATTTTTAGCTTAAGGCTGTCGCACACATATTAAGGTGGGTCCAGTTTTATAACATTGCGTCGACCAGTAGCCCGAGCACGAAAAACTAATGTAAATGTAAATGTATTCGAGTTCGCTGTGCACTGATGACGTTTGGTTAATATTTCATAGACGCGCATCGAGCTGAAATACATTTACGGTTGTCAGAAATGTTCCTGCTCAGGCCGCAGAGCTGTGACAGAGCAGCTCAACTTGCTACGTTCAATAAAATAAAATAAAAATATTTATTGGTCACGTAGGCATATAAAAAAAGCTCTTATGACAGGTCAACACAAGCAAATTTTGAATGAAGATTTATATCATTTACATGAGGGATTTTTACGGGAAGTCTATCAGGGTAGGCGTCGCTTGTTGAAATTATTTCATATTATTCTCTAGAGCTGTGTTTGTTGGTTTTAAGTATTGTGGTTTAATGCATCAAACTTCAGTGAAGATGGACAGTATAATGTGGAAATTTTTTAACCGGTGATCTTCGATGAGCATTGCTTGGTGCGTTGGCTGGCATTATTCGGTCGATTCGCCGAGTGAAGGTCATCTGAGGGGCACTGGACTGGAAGGAATTACCGCCATAATCCCAATATGGCCTTGAGATCATCCACATGTGGGTCTCATGGTCATTGTGAAAACATAATTGCTCTATTTACCTTGACATTGGCTAAATCACCGCATATGCGTGGAAGCCATTATTTTTAAAAGAAGAATAAGAATATAATTTACATTATCATATACGTTTGAAGACAGGTAAGCAAGTATGGACATAATAACGATGGCATGGCTAAGATAGGGTGATATGGGGGGATAGGAATAGAGTGAAAGGGTTATGGAAAAGGGAATGAATTGCAGGAATAGTGGACGGGACGACAATGCGAGACTATCGCCATATCGGGCACAAATTCCAGACTCCGTGCTGATATGGAAAATCCAATATCACTTTGCCCGACCCGGGGATCAACCCGAGACCTCAGGACGGTAGTCGTACCGAAATACAACCACGCCACCGAGGCAGTCCTATCGTTGTCATGCATCTCTTTTCTATAATTTTTAATGACCCTATTTATTAGGTTTTAAGTGGGTGTAAACTACATGTTTTTAAACAGATTAAAACATGGTTTAGATTTCAAATTGCTTGAGGTGATATCAATATCTGGATGCTATGTGTGTATCAGCCTTTATTTATAACAGAAACGGTAAAGTACCAAACAAAAGTGGTTTGTTACAAACAAAATTAAATTCCGGGACAATGTAAATCATTTTTCACTCGGAGGAATGTTTTTCCAAGAGACGTAGCATTTACAGCCGGGTAAGAGAGGGTTGGATACATTAATAGAGTTCCGTAGGTTCTACATTTAGAGAGAAAAGAGGTTAATAAGTTTAGGATTATATTTTTAAATGTGGGTTTCGCTATAGAAATTTATTAATATCTTACTTCAAGCCAATGTAGGGTTAATCTTTTTAAACATGCTGCAGAAACACATTTATGTAAAACCTTTGATGTCACTATGTTATGAATTTGATGGTTAAAGAAATATATACGAAATGGCAGCCTAAACGTCACGCCTTTATCACCGAAGGGATAGGTAGTGGTGAACTAGATAACAATTCACATTTTGCCGAATTTATTTCCGTTTTATATGTCTGGAATCGGGGCCCAATTCTCGCGCATGTCCAATTCGAAAATATATCGAATTTTTTTGAGTAAATTTTAAGTAGAAATATTCTGGAAATCTCAAAATGTGTTACTTTAACTTCGTCACGATTCTCAGCCAAACTACACTGTCATTAAACCAATGACACATAACACACACACATAAGCTCACGCCTATATCCCTGAAGGGGTAGGCAGAGGTGCACTAGCTAACTAGGACACCCGCATTTGGCCGAGCTTAGTTCCGTCCCAGATGTGATAGGGGGCGAGCCTATCGCCATATCGAGCACAAATTCCAGACTCAGGGCTGATATGGAAAAATTTAGTTGTAGAGCCACGCTGTAGACAGTAACGTCTACAGCACGAATGGGCCGGCTTGACGAGTTTGATACCACTGTCTCACAGAAAACCGACGTAAAGTGGCAGCTTGCTGTCGCGTTTCGTTCGGCGAGTGAGATTTCCAGTGGTCCATTCCCCCCCCCTTCCATTCACTCCTTTTAGGTTGGCAACACACCCATGATTATTTTATGTCTTGGGTGTCTATGGACGATGGAGATCACTTACCACCGGGTGACCCATCTGCCCGTTTGTCAGTTGCAATAAAAAAAACATTCATAACATTGATTCTTCAATCCACAATATTATCTTTAATAATATATTCGCCAGCATCAGACTAATTCGAGGTACCAAACTTAGCTGTTAAGAATTCGGATGACCTAAGAACCTTGATAAACCTTTTAACATTCGGCGCGAAGCTGTTTGGCGGAGCAGGTCAACAGTATTTATAGCCGTTCGCACTTCTCGTATTTTCCGCTTAATTGACATTTACTTAGATTAATGTTTGTGGATGTTGTCATAGATCTGCTGATGTAGGTAGGATACTTCGTAGCGTAATTTTTAGGAGCATTTCATTTATGTGGGCATTCGTAGCGGCTATTTGCAGAAGTATACTATAACGGCCGGTTTCAATAAACGTTGTCAGTTTAGAGTGCAGATAGATCGCGATTATAAACCAATCAAATCAAGTCATTTGACGGAGTCTGTGTTTTTATTGGCTAATTTTTGTAATCTATCTGCGCATTCGATCTGAGATTGTTTATTTGAACCGTATACCGTAACCGTAAATATACTTGATCTAAATAAAAATGTTGTCGCCTCCTTGGTCTCGTGGCATTGTATATGGGCTGTACCAGGAGGTCCTGGGTTCGATTCCCAGGTCGAGTGTTGTGTTTTTCTAATACTATTTTCCCGGGACTAGATCCCCTAGTTGAGTTCAGGCAGGCAGCCGGTCGTAATAACCAAGCCAAATCCTAACTTCAACATGCTTGAAAATGTGTTGCGCCGACCCCACATTAAGGTGGGATAAGGGCAGGTAAAAAGAAAAAGATCTAAGTAAAAATGTTGTGAAAGCTCTCTGCGATTAATATAAATATGGCTTAGGATTAGATACAGCTTTGGACTGTGAAGCGAGAGAACGTGGCTTGGATCTTCGCTCCGAGATAAATGTGTTTTTCTGTTCTGGTTGTTTTGAGACCAAAATATCTCATAGTTCCCCAAGACATAAGAGAAGTTACTAGACTTCTTTAAACTTTTAAATATAATTTTTTTTTACCCTAGCATGTAAAAATATAGTACTAAATCTGATTGCACTAACCGCCGAATGTTCATACACTTAAGGTGGCCTTATGATTTTAATGCCGCCTTATCTGTCAAAATTGTATGGCGAAAACCAATATAAGAAGCCGTTAAAGTTGAGCAGCGTTTGACCATTCGGGCGTTATACATGTAATATTGTGTTAAAAACTAATTAAAAATAAAATGATAATTGGGTATACAGTATTAGAAATCACTAATGTATAATAAAGAATTTTCTAAAAATTATTGTTACCGTGAGGGAATTTACGTCTCTCGGATTCGAAGTCTCCGTTAAAGAAAATATAATTTGTTTTGCAATACAGAGACTAAATTAGTTCTGTGGTAAATAAATTGCTTTATCTACAACATAATCTATGATCGTAAGAACCAAGAGCGGATAATTGTGGCGACGTGAGACAGTGATAAATTCAGTTTTAATAAGTGCTTACACGCACAAACGTTCGCTAGTCGTTACGAACTGCTCGATCGATGTGTTCTGTGTTGTTGCCATAGCCTCTTACTTATAAAAATATTTAAGCGCTGCTTATCTTTAACTATAGGGTGTCCCTTTCATTATTAAACAATGTAACGCAAGGAAAAAAGTGACAGGCTATTCTTAGCGAAAAGATAAGCGAAAATGATTTTATAAGTAAGGCCCGTAGTTGAATACAGGATTTGTACGATACGTGTACTTTGACTGTGTACTGCCTCAGTGGCGTGGTTGTATTTCGGTACGACTACTGTCATGAGGTCTCGGGCTCGATCCCCGGATCGGGCAAAGTGATATTGGATTTTCCATATTAGCCCGGAGTCTGGAATTTGTGCCCGATATGGCGATTTGCTCGGCCCCTATCACATCTGGGACGGAACTAAGCTCGGCGAAATGTGGATGTACTAGTTCGCTAGGATGCCTCTGCCTACCCCTTCGGGGATACAGGCGTGAGCTTATGTTATGTTATGTTATTTCGATATTAAACCCCTAAACGACTAAAATAGGGGATCACAATTTTGTAAAAATAAAAAATGTTTATACAAATAAATACGAGGATGGAGCCGCAAGCAAAAGCTAGTTCATATATTTATATTTTAATTTTACAGAATTTTGATCCCCTATTTTATATTTATTTTATTTTTATATTTATATCGCGACCATATCACTCACCACAAAACATGAATAATTCTTAAATTAGTCAATTGCTTAGAAATCTGAATTGGAGAATGATTGCGACATCACAATACAGGCAGCGATAGATAGGTTGAAGTGTAGCTAGACTTGCGATGGGTTGGCGACAGTAATTATTTGTAAGTGTGCAGAGAGTAGTGATGTGGATTCAATTATTTTTAAAGACATAAGTTCAAAACATAAGCTCACGCCTGTATCCCCGAAGGGGTTGGCAGAGGTAACCTAGCGAACTAGAACACCCACATTTCGCCGAGCTTAGTTCCGTCCCAGATGTGATAGGGGGCGAGCCTATCGGCATATGGGGCACAAATTCCAGACTGCGGGCTGATATGGAAAAATCTAAAAGCACTTTGCCCGACCCGGGGTTCAAGTCCGAGACCTCAGAACCGTAGTCGTACCGAAATACCACGACGCCACCGAGGCAGGCATTTTAAAGATGTGATCGATTAATCGGTTAGTCAATCATTATCTCAGCCTAGCGCGTCCAACGCTGGACGTAGACCTAACCAAGTTAGCGTCAACCATCCCGGTCGATTAATAATATAATAATACATATTTAAAAATAATCATTTATGAAAAATAAACGATTATTAATCGATTATCTACATAACTAGCAGAGAGGCTAGAGTCTCGACTGAGATCGAATTATAGATGAAATATAATCGCTGGATATATTATAAATAGAGTGAAATAACTGAACGAAAATTAGATGTCTGAAAAGGTAAATTGATATTTTATTTATAAAGCTAGTAACTAGAGCTTATTTGTTTTTGTCTAGGTTGTTATTTTGCTTAGTTATTTAGCATTAAAAACATTTTGAATATCAATTTATAAAAGCTTATTAGATAGAATCGTATCACAAAGCAATGTTATTTCAGAGAAGTCTATTCTAAAGGTAAACATACAAATTAGATTTCAATGAATACAGAAAAAGAATATTAATATCAGCTTCAAAAACATCAATTCTGAAAATACCAGCTCCATCTTTAAAGATCCAATCTCTTTCAAAAGTAATTTAATTCCACAAAGCACGCGTTATCAACGCAACAAACATAAGTTGCGTTTATTCAATTCTCCCACCGATATTTGGGCGATAAATCATTAGGCGAAAAAAATAATTTCCTCCAGTTTACGAGGCCGAACCAAAGACGGTGGGAAACGAAGTTTTCTCATTTCCCTCCGAGACATTAACACGTTGTAGGCAGACGTGACTGCGATACTAATGGTCTGTAGAATTAAATATTCATATTCTTTGGCTCTGATTTCTTTTTGGGGATTTGTACATGCGTTTTGAATGTAAGTTGTATGCAGAACGACTGTTTAGAAATGCAAGGTTAGTACTATATTCAACAGCCTCCGTGGCGCAGTGGGCGAGCAGTCGGCTGTGAAGCGAGAGGCCGCGGGTTCGATTCCCGCATTGAGACAAATGTTTGTGTGGCCCACATATATTTGTTTCAAGTCTGGGTGTTGTGAGACCGAAAGTCTCTCATAGTCTCTGACACCCACGATACAGGTTATAACCTAGTGTGGGGTCAGGACTAGGTGTGTGACTGTTGGGTGTATTTATTTATTTATTTATTTATATTTTACACAAATATCATCAGGGCCAGGCCTAGTAGAAGTTTTGGCTAGCAGCGCTACTTGTAGATACCACAGTATATGAATATAATCTTTTTTCTTTTTCTTTCTACCTGCCCTTATTCCACCTTAATGTGGGGTCGGCGCAACACACTTTTTCAAGCATGTTGCAGAAAGGATTTGGCTAAGTTTTTAGGACCGGCTGCCTGCCTGACGTTAACCCTCTCTGAGGGATCCAGTCCCGGGAAAATTGAATTAGAAAATTTGATTTGCCGGTACCTGGGAATCGAACCCACGACCTCCCGATCCATAGACCATATGTGCTGCCACTAGACCAGGCGACTATATATATATATATATATATATATATATATATATATATATATATATATATATGATATATGTATATGTATATATGAATATAATAGAAAACATAAAACATGTTCTCAGCCTCCGTGGTGCAGCGGGCGAGTAGCCGGCTGTGAAGCGAGAGGCCGCGGGTTCGATCCCGAGACAAATGTTTGTATGGCCTACAGATATTTGTTTCTGGTCTGGGTGTAGTGAGACCGAAAGTCTCTCGTAGTTCCTGATACCCACGACACAAGACTCCATCTTAGTTTGGGGTCAGGACTATGTATGTGACTGTTGGGTGTTATTTATTTATTTATTTAGGTTACCACAGTTTTCCGGAATTGAGTACTGTTAAAACTAAACTTAACAAGAGTTAGTTTAATTTTTACTTTAGTAAATGTACAATGCACATCAAACTTTATTCGATTTCGACTGCCAATGTTATACTTGAGCCTCTGTTTTTACAATCTAGCATAATTCTAATAATAGTTTTGTAACATAAAAAAAAAAAAATGTTATCGATTAGTTAAGGCTACGTTGGCAGAACGACTCGTGTTCCTTGGGTAATTAAAAAAAAAAAGAGTTCATTTGACATTATGTTTTGTCAGATTGACAGATGAGTTATTGAGTTATTTAGATGTCGATCGGTATGATTAATCATGTTATTAATTGCGATTTGTGATTTGGACTTTTGTTTTGCGTCATGGAGTTTTGTCTATTGCCTGGCGCAAAGGTATAAAAAGCTCGGCCTCCCAATCGGGCGTTCCTTTTCTTGAGAGCTTCGATCTGCGAGCATCGATTTCGTTGGTGCCTCAAGGCGGGCCGCAGCAGAGACCGTTCGACACCGACAGCGCTCTCATGCAGCGCTTCGGTACCAGCGGATAACGAGAGGGTCCTAAGGCTGAGGTCGGCAGCTTGGGACATCCATCTATAGGCATCCTTCGCGTTCCCTCAAGGTATGGACACGTGCATTTTCCTTTGTAGTCACCAATCACATGGTGATTTTGTGTTTATAAGGTTATAACCTGGAATTTATTGGTTCCAGGGGCCTTCTTGGATATTACTATCCTTTCTGGATGGTCTCCTTGTTCTGGACTGCATTGCCTGGGTGAGGTGCGGTCCAGGGCCAGCTGCGTGGGTGACTCCGAGCGCGTGGCCGCGTCGTGTTGGTGTCCACGTGTTTGGTGGATCACTCCATTTTATATGAGGTTGTGCTCGGAGTTGGCTGCGAGTTCCACTCCGCAAACCCTTTAGAAGGTACCTCCGTATTCTATTCCCAGTCTGTCCCGGAGGCTGGTGGCGCCCTTTTAGTTTCCTTTGTATTTGTATTTGTGGTAACAGTTTACTATCATAACATCAAAATTAAATGTACTCGAGCATTGAACGATAGCAAATCCGGTAGGCTCACGACCCGCTCTGTATTTATTTTATAAGAATAAAAGTAATGTAATTGTAATTATGGTGATATTTTAATAATATATAGATTGTGTGAGAGCATCTCGGTCTTTGGTTTTTAGTTTGTTTTAACCTGACACATCGACCAAACATACACTCATTACTTGTTACATTATACTTAACATGCCACAGTGGCTACCCAACTTAGGGGCTTGCTTTCTTTCTTTCTTTTTAATACTGGAAGCATTTGCCATGTCATTCCGCTATGGTGAATAGTTCATTGCTCGTTTACTGATGTTTATGATTTTGTAACTATAATAATTTGTTATACCACTTGTTAATGTATTTAAAAGTGAAATGACATCATTCACAACAATTTACACAGGTTGTGAATGATTGTGTATTAACCTTGAATATTGTATGACCTTATTTTGTGCTTTTCTGAATCTAAAAATAATATTGATTTGTATTAATAAAATTAAATTGCAATTGTTATTATGCAAATTTAAATTAATCATCTTCAACTTAGAAATTTTGTACCAGAATTTTTTATAACTACCCTCAACTTAAAAAATAATTTTAAATTTTAATTTAATTATTTTATTTGAGCTTGTATTGTTTATTGTGTAACATATTTCAAATCAATTGTATCAACATGTTGGAGGAACGTCCTATTTGTTTTAATCTTTTACTTAAGGATGAATTGCAGTATGAAGTCATGGTTCGGGATGTTGCCCCGGCCACTGATGTTAAAAGTTTAAGACTTCAAATTAGGCAATTAGCTAAGGAGTTACCTCCATGTTCTATTGATACATTTGAGGGTGATATTAAGGAGGAATTAAAGATTGTAAATGGGAAACTGGAAGAGCTATCTCGTTCAATTTTTGAACCTAAGCGTTCACAAACTTTAAAATTTTTAAACCGTGCCCAAGCGTTGTCACATCATTTATACCACCGTTTGTCACGTATTGTACCTATAGATTCTGAGGTTGCCACATATAGGGATTGTACCTTAAGGCTTAATAAAATCTTATCCTCACTTGACACTATGGTTGCTGGATTTCAGGCAGGTCCTGCCCAGTCTAAGAGTGCTGAGGCGTGTGCACCAGTTCCTGAGGCTTCAGTGGTGAGACATAAGAGCCAAATGGTGAGTTCTCTGAATTAAAATATGATGGCAAATCGTGTATTAAAGTTTTTCTGCAACGTCTTGAGGAACTTTGTGATGCTCGTACCATTTCAGTCGCTAACCGTTTCGCTTCTGCGGTTGAGTTATTTGATGGTGAAGCTTTAACGTGGTACAGAGGAATTAAGGATAGTATTTTTTCTTGGGAAGAATTGAAGCAGGCCTTGATTGATGAATTTTTGCCTTACGATTTTGATCGTCGTTTGCTGAAGGAGATTCGCAATCGTACCCAAGGTCGTACAGAGAGAATTTCCACCTATATAAGCGTCATGCAAAATTATTTCTGGCGACTTAGCACTCCACTTCCTGAGGAGGAAAAATTTGATATCATTTTTAATGGCATCAGACCCAAGTACTCTGTTCCGTTGGCTCTCCACACTATTGAAGACTTGCCAACACTTAAGAAACTTTGTCGTTGTTTGGAAGCTAGTTGGCAACGTTCTGATTCTTTTGCAGAACCTCCGAAACCCTCATCCTGTTTATTGGCTAAGGACCTATGTTACACAGGGAGTTCGAAACCCCGAGTGGAAGTAGCTAGTTTTGCGAACCCTTGTCCGCGTTGTAGGGTTAACACGCACAGTCTGAGGGATTGCCCCTCCAGAGAAAAAGTTTGCTTCCGCTGTGGCAAGAAGGACTTTACAGCTCGCACTTGTCCAGATTGCTCCGTCGCGGGTTCAGATCCCAAAAAGATTTCTAAATATCCGAAAAAACTTAATGACCGGTACCAACATAAAAGATCTAATCGTTCTCATTGTAGTATCTCCGAGAATACTAGCAATGAAGCTAAAAGTACTACGGATGTTAGTAAGCCTAATGCTTTTGTCTCTCCGAGTATTTCATCGGTACCGCATCATAAAGGTTATAGAGATGAGCGTCCTCATCTATCGGTAGAAATCCATGATAGGGTATTTAATGGTTTGTTGGATTCTGGTTCATCTATATCTATTTTGGGTTCAGAATTAATTGACTTATTTTTGTCTTTGGGTTGTTCTCTTAACCCTTGTGCTGACTTTACGCACATCACTACTGCTACTAATTCCCCAGCTAAGGTTCTTGGTTGTTTTACTTTACCGGTCAAGGTTCGAAACTTGACTCGTGTTGTTACCTTTTATGCCATACCAGACGTTACTACACCTCTTATTTTGGGAGTTGATTTTTGGAAAGCTTTTAATATAGCTTCTCAATTATTTGAGATTTTTTCAGCAGACTCTCCGAAGGATAGTACAGTTAACGTCTCGGAAGTGCGTTTGCCTTCAAATTCAGGACAATGTGGACTTACTCATGATCAACCTCGAATTAAATCTATTGTTGTACCTAATCGTCGAGATTCAGATAATGTTTCGCCAGACGCGTTATCGCGTCCTGTTCCAGTTTTAGGAACCAAAAAAAGCGATTGGTATAACAAAATTTTCCAAAATTGTAAAATTCTTCCCACCTCTTGTCCGAATTTTTCTATTGTTGATGGTAAACTCTTTCGTTATTCCAAAAGTAAGTTTCGTTGTTCTAGTCATTTTGTTTGGAAAGAAGTTATCCCTTCTGACCAACGCCCAGACTTAGTGAGTTCTTCTCATCGTGGTGAACTATCGCATTTGGGTTCTTATAAAACGTATCAACGACTATCTTTACATTACTTTTGGCCTGGCATGTATCGAGATGTGATGGAATTTGTCAAGGGATGTGTCCAGTGTTCTATATACAAGCAGTCGCAGAAACCACCTTCTGGCCCGAGTGAGACTTTTTCAAAGGGTGAATTTGCTTTGGGAAAAGCTCACGTCCGAAGTTCCAGAAATCACAATAAAGGTCGGAGTACTGCCGAACATCGGGTAGGTGATATTGTTTGGAAGAAACCTTTCCCCTTGACAGATGCAGATAAATTCTTCATGGCGAAATTAGCACCTCGTTATGAAAAATGTAGAGTTGTTTTTAAACACTCCCCCTTGGTTTATGAACTGGAGAGTGTTGCAACTGGTAAAAATTTGGGGTCCTGGCACATCCAGCACCTCAAGAAAGTTTGAATTACTTTCTTTTCTCTTTTTCTCTGGTCATTGGACGCGCAACCCGATTTTCCTGGATATCTCGCTGCGCCGCCAATGTCTCAGTGCCTTTTGTAAGGAAGTCAGTACCTGACTGTTAGCATTTGCTCGTAGTATTTTTTGCAAATGGCTAGCATAGTGTCTTAGGATTGGCTTGGAGAGTAGTAATGCGATACAGTCTCTGCTGCTTTAAAGCAAGTGACTGGCCGCAGTATCGTGATGTTTTTTTTTATTTTTGCCTTATGATGCTGAACTATTTTTGTTAGCATAGGGAATCCATCGACATATTATCGTGGGTTCGATTTTGGTGGTTGTTTTGTGTCGAGTGTCACCTTTTATTGGTGTGGTAGCTAACCTACCTCTCGATACAGTTATTTTTTGTTCTTGTTGATTCTGTAGTTGTTGGACGCGCACCCCGGTTGATACTGTTCGCCTCGATGCGTCGCCAACGACTCAGTAGTAACGAGTTTTGTAATGTTGAGTGTTATATTTCATGTGAGTATGGTAATACACTCACTAACGCTCGGCAGTTTTTTTGTTGTTTTAGTTCCGGTATCCTGTAGTAGCTGGACGCATAGCCCGATTGGTACGTATCATCTCGCTATGTCGCCAGCAACTCGGTCCGTTGATTTGTTTTTTTTGCTTGTTTTAGGTCAGAGTTGTCGTCTTGGGTTGTAGAGAGCTGGAGGACCAGCGTTAAATTTTGCAAGCAAAATTTCCCTAGGGAGGGGGGTACTGTAACATAAAAAAAAAAAAATGTTATCGATTAGTTAAGGCTACGTTGGCAGAACGACTCGTGTTCCTTGGGTAATTAAAAAAAAAAAGAGTTCATTTGACATTATGTTTTGTCAGATTGACAGATGAGTTATTGAGTTATTTAGATGTCGATCGGTATGATTAATCATGTTATTAATTGCGATTTGTGATTTGGACTTTTGTTTTGCGTCATGGAGTTTTGTCTATTGCCTGGCGCAAAGGTATAAAAAGCTCGGCCTCCCAATCGGGCGTTCCTTTTCTTGAGAGCTTCGATCTGCGAGCATCGATTTCGTTGGTGCCTCAAGGCGGGCCGCAGCAGAGACCGTTCGACACCGACAGCGCTCTCATGCAGCGCTTCGGTACCAGCGGATAACGAGAGGGTCCTAAGGCTGAGGTCGGCAGCTTGGGACATCCATCTATAGGCATCCTTCGCGTTCCCTCAAGGTATGGACACGTGCATTTTCCTTTGTAGTCACCAATCACATGGTGATTTTGTGTTTATAAGGTTATAACCTGGAATTTATTGGTTCCAGGGGCCTTCTTGGATATTACTATCCTTTCTGGATGGTCTCCTTGTTCTGGACTGCATTGCCTGGGTGAGGTGCGGTCCAGGGCCAGCTGCGTGGGTGACTCCGAGCGCGTGGCCGCGTCGTGTTGGTGTCCACGTGTTTGGTGGATCACTCCATTTTATATGAGGTTGTGCTCGGAGTTGGCTGCGAGTTCCACTCCGCAAACCCTTTAGAAGGTACCTCCGTATTCTATTCCCAGTCTGTCCCGGAGGCTGGTGGCGCCCTTTTAGTTTCCTTTGTATTTGTATTTGTGGTAACAGTTTACTATCATAACATCAAAATTAAATGTACTCGAGCATTGAACGATAGCAAATCCGGTAGGCTCACGACCCGCTCTGTATTTATTTTATAAGAATAAAAGTAATGTAATTGTAATTATGGTGATATTTTAATAATATATAGATTGTATGAGAACACCTCGGTCTTTGGTTTTTAGTTTGTTTTAACCTGACACATCGACCAAACATACACTCATTACTTGTTACATTATACTTAACATGTTACAGTTTATTGAAATAAAACTATTTTATATCACATCTGGGACGGAACTAAGCTCGGCGAAATGTGGGTGTTCTAGTTCGCTAGTGCGCCTCTGCCTACCCCTTCGGGGATACAGGCGTGAGTTTATGTGTGTTTTTACGGATTCTATCACGATTTAATTTTTATTATTCCCGACGTTTCGAAGGCTTTGCAGTCTTCGTGGTCACGGGTTGGACTGACTGGAGTCAAACCTGTGACCACGAAGACTGTATGCGTTACTTAATGAATAGCATTCGCGTAAACTTAAGAGATCAACAATAGTTTACTACAAACGTATGTATCGTATCTAAACGTATTTGTATTGACGACTGTTGTGTTCAATCAATCAGTCATCCGGTCAACTGATTCAGATAGGCAATCCATTGTGGCCGTTTATCGCTTCTAATAACATGATTTGTCTCGTACTGGATTAGTGAATGACATGAGGATTGAATAGCACCGTATAGGACGAAAATAACAATCGTTTGTATCACCCAGGATTTCATGTGTAGAGATATAACATACATATACAGAGTCACGCCTCTTTACCATAAGGATAGGCAGAGACAACTTATTTCCATTTGCTACGATACTTTTTTTGAGTAGTAGAGCCACGCTCTAGAAAGTAAGGTCTACAGCACGATAGGGCCGGCTCGACCGGTTGGATACTACTGTCTCACAGAAAACCGACGTAAAGTGGCAGCTTGCTGGCGCGTTTCGTTCGGTGAGTGAGATTTCCGGTGGCCCATTCCCCCTGCCTTTTCCAATCCCTTTTCCCTCCCCTTCCATTTCCTTCTTTTAGGTTGGCGACACACCCATGATTATTTTTGTGTCTTGGATGTCTAAGGGCGGTGGAGACCAATTACCATCAAGTGACCCATCTGCTCGTTTGCCAATCTCTGCTATAGAAAAAAAAAACTTACACACCTCTTTCACCTCATTCAGTATCATTACATTCTTCATGCATGCACGTCGGTCTACGGTACTCCTAACTTGAACTTTCTCTAGTATATCTCGGACTTGATCAGAGAATGTTCGATGGGGTCTTCTTCTAATACTACCATTCACACTTGTCATAAATATTCGCTTTGTCAACCTCCTTTAATCCATCATCTACATGCCCAAACTATCTCAACATTTCTTTCTCAATCTTCGTTACTAGTTACTCGTTCAAACCACACCACTCGCTCACCATACTATTTCTTACCGTATCTTCGTAAATCACACCACACATGCTCCTTAAACTCTTCATTTCTGCTGCATTTATTCTACTTCTATTCTTTTACATCCATATCCAACTTGTACTTCCATACATTAGAGTTGGCATTAACACCACAATTTACGGCCATTCGAGCCTTAATTACAAGTGAATTAAAATGATTAAATATTTTACTGTGGGTGTAAAGGTGCATCCATGATTAATGCAGTGAATTTTCTCGATGCCACGTTTAATATATAAAAACTTAACTGACCGACTTCCAATTTACTGATCGTGACTAAATTTATATGGGACCACCATTGAAATAAGCTCTATCGAACACAAAAAGAATTTTGAAAATCGGTCCACATTTGGCGGAGATATCGAGTAACACATAAAAAAAAATACCGACGAATTGAGGACCTCCTCCTTTTTGGGAAGTCGGCCGAAAATACACTGCAGTTCCGGAATATATAATTTTAATGTTTTGCAGTAAAAATCCTTTTAGGTTTTAAAAATCCCTGTAAATGCAAGTACATAAATATACTACCAGTTGGAGGTTACGCAGAAAGCCCGGTATTCACGGAACTGCGACGTAGCTCCTTTCTTAGATAAGGAGTTACTTTTACAATTAACGATATTCCATCTCTATAATTTTACTATTCATAATTCTGATACTCTGATATACTTTTATCAACGCAAAATAATTGTTTAATGGCTATAGTGGTCAAGCCATAGAATGTCCACTGCTAAACATATGTAGGGTTGTCTCAAAGATATCCTTAACTTTTAACGTTTCAATGGCAATAAAACAACCAAATTTCTTATTAATAAAATTAGTAGATATATTAATATTAATTTCCTGAAATACGTATATTACACAGTACAAAAGCGAATATCAAGCTACTCTCGCATTGCAAAAATAATTATAGTGACGTCAAATAATTGACTTTCATCATAAATAAAGTCATGAACCTATCATTCACCTGATGATGGAATGATAGTTTTTCGAACACCAACTTATTTTCAAATACTCATCACACGATGACGGACATATAGGGCACGTAATTTTTTTATCTTACCATATTTATTACAGCATTTAAATATCGTATCGGAATCGTGTCGTTCATTATAATTATGCGTAAAGGAGTGAATTTCCCGACGACATTAGGTCGAATCGCACATCTCGAGGGCGGGAGATAAAGAAGCATAAAATATAATGTCAGCTGTGAAGAAATGAGATTCGAGATTATTTCGGATAAAATACTTGGTGTAATGTAGAATAGTTTAACTTCAGAAGTACGCAGGGTATCTGTGGAATTGTTCAAGTTAATTTCTTATGAACTTTATCGTTCGTTTTGTGGAATTTGCAACGTTTCTTTTCAGCGGTAGTTAGTTTAACTTGTGAAGTTTATGATGTTTTTGAGGTTTAAAGAATCCACCAGCATCTATCTTTTGGTACGACGCCCTTATTGACAAAAACTTTAGTAGTTTACTTATGTATCCTCTTAGGTTTACTCGGATGTCGTATGATGTCACGTGGAGTCCATTCGATAGATTTTATTTCTATATTCCCTTATCCCACTTAATTTTAATGTCATCGTATAAAATTATAAACTCGACATATTTAAGGAACCTCTCTCAGAATCCTAACATTCTAGCAAATCATGTGTTAGTAGTCCTTACTATGAAAATATATATTAAAAAATATTAATTTCTTTGTAAGCCCGAGCCGCAGGAAGAGCAGCTAGAGTATATTATTATAATTAAAGTAGAAAACTCTGCCTTGGTCTAGTGACAGCATAAATGGGCTGTGGACCGGGAGGCTTTGGGTTCGATTCCCAGGTCAGATAAAGCGAATTTTTCTAATTTAATTTGCCTGGGACTGAATCCCTCGGAGGGAGTTGACGTCAGGCAGGCAGCCGGTCGTAAAATGAAGCGAAATCTTTTCTGCAACATACTATATAAAAAATAACGAATAAACTAGGGATGAACTGGATTAACTTCTACTTTACTAAGGGTGGCAACAGATCGTGATAATAGGATGTAGGAGAAGAAGGCCTTTGCCCTTCGTTGCGTTAGTGGGACACTAACGCCTAAAATCAATAATAAAACTAGAAGCTCCATATTTCTCCAAACATAATGCCGAAATAGATTAATTATATGTAACGTCAATAGTATGTTCAAAGCGTGAATTCAAACAGCAATAATTAGTAATGACTTAAGCAATGTAACACAGTACTATAATTTAGTTTTCGTACGAGGGGTATTCCTAGAAAGGCTGTAGAGATGGGACATACTTCGTTTTGTGAAGATAATAATCTGTCTTTCCACCTGTCCTCATCCCTCCAATGATTGGGTAATCAAACTTTTTCAAGAAGGTTGCAGAAAGGATTTGGATTAGTTTTGGCTAGCTATCTCCTTGACGTCAATCTTCGTTGCGGGATCCAGTCCCAGGTAAATTGTATTAGAAAAATCGCTTCACCCGAACTGAGATTCGACCTCAGGACCTCCTGGTTCACAGACCATATATACTATCCTAGATTAAGAAGGTAACACGTTTTATATACAAATATATTTAGATTTTGATTTTTAATTCAAAACTAGTAAACCGTTTACTTAAAACAGATTCTATAATTGAACACATAAAAGTCAAAGATTATACAAGACCACCCTTAGAATAAGCTTTATTCAACACAAAAAGAATTTTGAAAATGGTCCATATTTGGTCGAGTTTGGTGTAATATACATAAATACAAAAAAACATACAGACGAATTGAGTCCCTCCTTTTTTCCAAGTCGGTCGATTCTTTATTAAATAATAATAATAATAAATTAAATATAGATACTTTAGTTATATTTTAACTAAACTATACACTTAATAAAATTATTATGTAAACAAGGATACCAAAAAAGTAAAAAAAGCGCATCATCAGGGGGGTTACCACCAACTCTTATAGCAGTATTATTGTAATTTTACTTGTACCGATTCCCATACAAAACAAACGAATAACGATTATAATAATACTGCTATAAGAGGTCGTGGTAACCCTGCAGTAGCCTAAGCACGAAAAACTAATGTAAATGAGAACTCGCTGCGCACTGATGACATTTGATTCATATTTCATACAAATTTCATAGACGCGCATCGAGTACGAATACATTTACGGTTGTCAGAAATTTTCCTGCTCGGGCTGCTGAACAAGTTTGCTATAGGATGGTGTTAAAAACACCAACATTCATCCTGTTAACACAAATATCTCTAATCATTTTTGTCGTAGCCGTTTGTTTTTGCATTGTTTTGCTGACGATGCGAAACGAAATTAAACGAAACACATCCCTATTGAAAAGGGTTAGTACCGCTTCACCTCGCCGTTAACATTATTACCGACCAAAGGGCTGTGCAAATGTTTCCAGACACAATACTGGGTCAGCGCCCTGGGGAACTAGTTCGAATAGTCTGGACACATTTAAACTATTCCAAATTGGATGTTTAACTTGGATATTTGGATTTCTATTGATGTAGTTTCTATTGATGTTGGGTATCCAGGAAATGTAGGGATTGTCCTATTTATGAGCTTTGTTGTGATGGAACAAGAATGTGAGGAACGTGAGAATAGTTTTGTAGATGATTAGGTCCAGTGCATTTGTCTTGAGCGAGTGAAGTTACTGGAGGCTTATATACCAAATATTTCATATTGTAGTTATGTTTATAGCATGAATATGATAGGTAAACAAGTTATATATTACTGTGGTACAGAAAACCCAATGTAAACGCTTTGGTGAATGGAAACTGTAGTGAAAATCTCTTCTTTCCTTCAAGGTCACAATCTGTTCCTTTAAGGTTGAAAATACATGTTGTTATTTTGGTATCGTGGATGTCTGTGGTCAGTGGAGATCAATTTCATCATTATCATCAGGAGATCATTTCATCATTATCTGATGATAATGACCAGGCGATGATTCACAGGACATCTAGTGCAGAAGATAGCCATCCAAAGATGATCATAAATTATATCAGAGATACTGATTTCTTAAGTTTACGCGAATATTATACATTGAAATAAAACTATGACCCGTGAAAACGAAGACTGCAAAGCCTTCTAAACGTCGGGAATAATAATTAAAACCTAATCGTGATAGAATCCGTAAGAATAGTTTTATTTCAATATATCAGAGATCATTTACCATCACAACTCATCTGGCCGTTTCTAGTCATTACTGACATGATTATAATATTAGATCTATTTGTAGAGCAATCATTTAAACACGCATTATCCAAAATACATCGATAATGAATGACAACAATATAATGGAAACAGTGGCTCCTGTTGTCTGTGGCGCCACATTGTTGTTTCCAAACTCCCGAATATGGCACAAGTTTGATTGAAAATTTCGATTAACATGTAGTTTGGTACAATATACATTGTACACGTAAGGGCAATCACCAAGTTTTAATTAAAACTCTTCGATATTGCCTTTGATTATTTTATGATGTATTTTATTGGACATTTATTGGATTACTAACTTTTGTTCGCGGTTTAACCTCATGATATTCTTTTATTCTCTAACTTCTTCTTCTAACCTCATGATATTCATGTATTCCATTCCATTCTAATAAAATTCTACTTTCATACATAATGTCACGCCTGTCTTCCATAGGGGTAGGTAGGGACTATGGAATTCTACTTCGCCCGATTCTGACATACTATTTTCGCTTCATCTACTTTCAACAATCTCTTAATGATTCGCATTCGCGTCAGTTTAGGGTACTTTTTACGTGTCGTTTAGTTAATATATCGTCGACTTGCCTAATATAAATACGATGTGGTCGACCTTTACCGACTTTTCCACCACACTTATCTTGTGTATCTTTTTCGTCAATCTCCTATCATCTATGCTCTCACTATAATTCTACTTCCTGATAATTATTCCATCCTAATAAGGACACATCTTTTCTAGATTGTTCCAGAAAGCAAAGGTTTAGTATTTATGACCGACTGCCTGCATGACATCAACCCCCTCCAGATTACCGTTTAATTTTTTTGGACTGAATTTCGGAAATCAAGTTCCATAAAAGGAACCTCTAATCAAAATTTCAGCTATCTCGTGCTAAGGGCTTAAGCTACTTACCAACAGATTTATTAAAGTAACTTTGCCGTGCTTTATTCTTTCTTTCAACCTGCCCTTATTCCCAATATGGGCTCGGTCCCACATCCTTTTCAAGCGAGTTGGAAAAAGGATTTGGCCCAACTTTTAAGACCGTCTGCCTGCTGTCAACCCTCTCTGGAGTTTCCAGACTTACCATCATAATCATAATCATCATCAGGCACAGGACATTCACTGCTGACCATAGGCCTCCCCCAAAGATTTCCAGCTCGACCTGTTACTGCTTGTATAAAAAATCCGGTCATAAAATAACACGAAAACAATGAAAATATTATTAAACATAATTTATATGCGTGAAGTATCAACGTCTCTGATACTCTTAACGACTTCAGCAAAGTTTAATGGGCGATTATTAAAATGTGTCGCCGCGTCTTATTTAATAGATAATGTATTGTTATTGCCTGGAATTTTACCAACTACGACAATTTGGTACGACTTTTTTGCGGTTCAGATTATGTCATAAGTTTTTATGTGGCATTTGGCTCCCCCTCCGGGACTCCTGATTAGGTAGGAGGCGAAATTGGCGAGGCAAAATTCGTAATTTTAAGTAGTCTTCTCAAGAGCATATTGTTATTTTTATACTAGCAATACACAGTCGTTCAAAAAGCCAACTTGTCGTCCAACCATCGCCGTCTAGAGAGATATTTTGCAAATGATCTTAGGGAATCTGTTTCTGTCAATCGTGAGCGAGGATAGGTTGGAATATTGTTGGAATATTGGAAGGTCGTGTAGTGCTGGCATTAGTATCTTTATATTTTTCAATGTTACCATCATAAGTTTATCGTTAAAGCGGTTTTTAGGTGTTTATTAACATGTATTTGTTTTGATCTTTAAGGTGCATAAGCAGCTTATAGTCTACAGAACCAAAACATTATCTAAATAAATATAATACGTTAACAATAGGTTTCAGAGGTAACATGTGTTGCGATTCATACGGCTGGAGGTTCCCAGACTACTTAATCAAACCATCCTTTTATTTCCAATGCCCTCGGGATTCCTTTGTGTTATATGATAAAGGGGGTATGATGCGTTATAATACCATATTGTCATCGCTTTTATATTAAGATTTCTAGCGTATTCGTGCTTTAATTTTGGAGTTATTAAATTAAGGATTCGGTTTCGATCCCTGGGACAGGCAAAGATATATTTTCGATCGACTTCAAAAAAGGAGAAGGTCCTCAATTCATCTGTATTTTTATGTATGTTACGCGATGTCTCCGCCAAATAAGGACCGATTTTCAAGATTATTTTTATCTTGTGTGTTCGATAGAGCTTATTGTAAGGTTAGTCCCATATAAATTTGGTCACGAGATAAATTTTGAAGTCGGTCCGTTAAGATTTTTCTGCTCAGTATCAGTCCGGAGTTTGGAATTTGTGCCTGATATTTCGATAGGGTCGCCTCCTATCACATCTGGGACGGAAATGGGCTCCGTGAAATGTCGGTGTTCTAGTACGCTAGTTCGTCGCTGCCTACCCCTTCGTGTATACTGTGGATTTATATAAATATTTGAACCAAAACCCTTGAATTGAACCAAAAGCAACTGTTGAGTATAATGATTTACCAAACCTAATAAACTTTTAGCGGATACATTTTGCCGCAGAAATGGCCAATCAGAAATGTTTCTCGCAATCGCCTTCAGCTGTTTTACTGCTTTAATTAAAGGATTAAGATGTTAAAGGTCTTTGATAATAAAAATAAAATGAGGAATTTATTAATTATGCTTCTCATTTTGTTACTTTCTCTTTAAAAATCGCGAGGGATCTTTTGTCTAAAGATTTGTTGCTTGTAGGCATCTGAAACGGCTTCTAAAGATGTTAAAGGTTGGGCATTGTCGGTGTCTTACGTCTTTGAACGATGCTCAAAGGACTTTTTAATTTAATTTAAAAAAAATATGAAGGAAATTATTGCTGTTTATAAGTAATTGGTAATTTAAAGCCTTTGAATGTTTTTTTACCTGCCTTTTTTCACTCTCATGTGCACTCTCTCGCTGTCAAACAGAAAGTATTAAGCTTAGTCTAACAACTGCTTCTAAAACATTTACTTATTTTGGCAGCCTTCGTGGCACAGCGGTCGAGTATAAAGTCTCACGTAGTTTCTGAAGGGTTACCACCACCTCTTATAGCAGTATTATTATAATCGTTCTTCGTTTGTTTTGTATGGGAATCGGTACAAGTAAAATTATAATAATACTGCTATAGAAGGTCATGGTAACCCCCCTGATACCAACGACGCAAGACTCTATCTATCTTACAGTGGGATCAGGACTATTCCACATAGTCCTAAAAAAAAAGAACAAGATAAGCAACAGCTTATCTTGTTCTTTTTTTTTATAGCAGACATTGGCAAACGAGCAGATGGGTTACCTGATGGTAAGTGATCTCCACCGCCCATAGACACCCAAGACACAAAAATAATCATGGGTGCGGTGCCAACCTAAAAGGAGGGAATGGAAGGGGAGGAAAAAGGGATTGGGGAAATGGGCCACCGGAAATCTGACTCACCGAATGAAACGCGACAACAAGCTGCCACTTTACGTCTGTTTTCTGTGAGACAGTGGTATCTAACCGGTCGAGCCGGCTCATTCGTGCCATAGACATTACTGTCTACAGCGTGGCTCTACCACTCGAATCTTGTGTAGCTTTGCTTGCATTTAATGCAACAGTTCATTAATGTGGTGTCTAGTTCCCGTCTCGTCTAATTTTGTTTGGCTTGGCCTATGAAGAACTCCATCAAATACAAAAAAAACGTCGTTTGCCTAAATTACGTAGATATATCGTATAATAAAAATTATGTTGTCATTAAAAATTCGGCTTCATCATCATCATCATCATCATCACCCATAGGACGTTCACTGCTGAACATAGGCCTCTCCCAAAAAAGCGACTTAGTTAATGACAATTTTGTTATAATTTCGATTCAACGAGGCATATTCGTAAGCTTCGCTGAAGTTAAAAAAAAGTAAATTCTATCGATTTTGTCCCTCCTATCAATAAATCATTTCATCCACGTCGCAAAGATGTCGCAATTAGAACTGAAATTGTCGAATCCATTAATCTCCGCGTGCAAATTAAATGAGAATTTTAATAAAATCGCTTATCCATTGGCCGTCAATCTTCTGATATGAGGGTTATCTCTCCACGTCTCGATAGGAATTGGCACACTGTTACGTTAAACGGTGAAAAAATTATTCCGAATGATGTACGGTCCGGTCGCACTGGACTTTGCATAGGGGTGTGTGTGAGTTTATCGATATAATCAGTTAACCGGATGAATGTTTGTAATTACGAGCTATTACGACCATTTTCGAGCTATGCTGACTGCCTCGGTGGTGTGGTTGTATTTCGGTACGACTACTGTCCTGAGGTCTCAGGTTTGATCCCCGGGTCGGGCAAAGTGATATTGGATTTTTCCATATCAGCCCGGAGTCTGGAATTTGTGCCCGATGGCGATAGGCTCGCCCCCTACCACATCTGAGACGGAACTGAGCTCGGCGAAATGTGGGTGTTCTAGTTCGCTTTTGCCTACCCCTTCGGGGATACAGGCGTGTGCTTATGTACAACCCTTTTTTAATAAAGGTTTACGAGGAAACTAGTGGACTGTGGAAAATTTGCTATACCTATTAAATAGTCAAGCTTAAGAAGCTCGCAAATATTTTGCATTCGCAGAGACTAGCTGTGCGTAACAACTGGATGTCAATAAAAACGTGACATTGTTAATCTTGGCTTACAGAACTAAGTGTCTGGGTAGGATAGTCTCCAACTGATATCAAAATTCTATCCGCAAATATTATTTACATGTATACTACATACGCCATAATTATATTATCGTCACCAATTTTAAAAGAAATAGGTTATCTCGGAATAATCTATGGAATTCCAAATCAATATAAGTTAAATCGAATTTCAAATGGACCGTGTTGTGCAGAAATGATGCAACCCACATTATTTTTATTGATGCCAACAAGATCTAAAGCTCTAAATCATTAATAGATCATATTAAAGCGACTTTTTTTGTTTTTTTTGTTGGTTGAGTCATTTCTCCACAACACGGTACAAATATCGAAATCAGTCCGCATATGGTAAAATATATTATGTAAATACTTAACATACGAGATGTATCGAGCGCCTTTCTGAAGTCGATTGAAACTCCGTAAAAACATCGATAAATCGATGACATCTCTTGAGCCGGACACTGATTGATGACACCCAGTGGGGCCCATCACGCCGGTCCCCACATTTGTCACAGGCATGACGAGCGGCTCTTACCGATGTATTTTTACAGATGGGGAATTGAGCAACCCGTTTGTATATTTTGCACATGGATTCAAGGACGATACTTTATTTTACATCGTTAAATGATCTTTTATAAGACTAACGCCCGAATGGTCAAATGCTACTCAACTTTAACGGCTTCTTACATTGATTTTCGCCATACAATTTTGACAGATAAGGCGACCTTAAGTGTATGAACATTCGGCGGTAAGCGTGGTTTCTTTTCTAAGAGTAGTACGCTGTAGACAATTACGTCTAAAGCACGAATGGGCAGGCTCGACCGAAACCACCGTTTCACAGTAAATCGACGTAAAGTGGCAGCTCGCTGTCGCGTTTCATTCGGTGAGTGAGATTTCCGGTGGCCCAATTACCCCTCCCCTCTCTCCTCTTTCCCAATCCCTATTTCCCGCCCTCTAGGTTGGCAACGCACCCATGATCCTTTTTGCGTCTTGGGTGTCCATAGGCGGTGGAGATCACTTACCATAAGATGACCCATCTGCTCGTTTGCCAGTCTCTGCTATAAAAAGACTAAGCAGAATGACACTAAAGAACAGTGTCCCGAGCAGAAATAAATTTGACAATCGAATTCGTATCAAGCTCGCTTCGAACTGATGATATTTGGTCAATATTTCATACTGCCTCGGTGGCGTGGTGATATTTCGGTACGACTACGGTTCTGAGGTCTCGGGTTCGATCCCCGGGTCGGGGAAACTGATATTGGATTTTTTCATATCAGCCCTAAGTCTGGAATTTGTGCCCGATATGGCGATAGGCTCGCCCCCTGTCACAGTAGATGCTTTGTAGATTATATGACGTGTAAAAGTGCCCATAGTGGCCTAATTACCTTAAATAGTGACGGGCGGCTCAGCCACCGATGACCGAAACGCTCATGTAACATATATATGAGCCGTCTCCAACGGATTAAACATTTAAATTTGACTGGCCCGTAGCCATCTTAGAAATCATTATCCTGTATTCACTAGCGCAGCTATAATCTTCTATACTAAGGATTATCGATATCACCTGACCACAGGGCTAACGCTATTCCAGTGAGACATTTGAGACTGAAGCTACAAACTATTGCTATCTCAAGATTCGAACCCGTAACAATCGAACAGAGATTGCTATAAGCTTTGGCTATGGACTGCTATCAAGAGCTAGTATTTCTTGATTCAAATCTCTAGTAAATAACTTGTGTAAGCTAATGTGAACTGAAAGGGTAACAAATGTTCTGGAACTACATAACATAAGCTCACGCCTGTATCCCCGAAGGGGTAGGCAGAGGCGCACTAGCGAACTAGAACACCCACATTTCGCTGAGCTTAGTTCCGTCCCAGATGTGATAGAGGGCGAGCCTATCGCCAAATCGGGCACAAATTCCAGACTCCGGGCTGATATGGAAAAATCCTAAATCACTTTGTCCGACCCGGGTATCGAACCCGAGACCTCAAAATCGTAGTCGTACCGAAATACCACCATGCCACCGAGGCAGTCATTGGTTCGTACATCAAAAATCCAGTGTTTTGTTTATAAATGCTATTTCTTAACAATCACTTTTCTGTATATATTTTTCGCAGTCATCGTGGTAGGTTCTTGTGCCAAAATAATATTGAGATTGGAGTGCATGCATTGAAATATTATGCTCATACAATATTAAATTTCCATATATCAGGATAGCGAGTGCCACATAAGTAATTTAATTTAACTGAAAGAAAACACATAAAAATAAAAATTGCCCATAAAAAGAAGTGGGTGAATTAATGTGTGGTGTAAGTCATAAACTGATGACTTTTGTCTCTTTTTTATATCGGAGACTGGCAAACAAGCAGATGGGTCTCCTGATGGTAAGTGATCTCCACCGCCCATAGACACCCACGACACAAAAATAATCATGGGTGCGTTGCCAACCTAAAGGGAGGAAAAGGAAGGGGGGAAAAGGGCCACCGGAAATTCACTCACCGAACGAAACGCGACAGCAAGCTGCCACTTTACGTCGGTTTTCTGTGATCTTTATTTTCATATGGGTTTTTATCGGTAATTATAAGACATAATATTCCATGCAGTATTCACATCTTAAAGGGCATATACATTGCTCACTATCCCTACTAATATTTATATTTGCAGGTCGGTCCGGAAATCTTTGGGGAAGGCCTATGTTCAGCAGTGGACGTCCTATAGTGTAGTCTCGGGAAAATCGTGTTAAAAAAACTCCTCTTCCGACCTGGGAATCGAACCCAGGACGGCCCGGTTTACAGCTCATGTATGCTGTCTAGAACTAGACTAGACTAAGGACAACTACGTTGCATGATGCATATTTGTGTTTGACCATTGCCAAGTATCAAGAACTTTAATGGCATACCTAAATGTTCATTACTCACTCGATTTTAATCTCTACCTCTCGTGACTTGCTCCATCGTCACTCAGTGGAAAGTTATATCCGTCCGGTGACACACTGTGACATTACAGATTCATTTTATTATCTCACTCTTAGAATAACTACTTAATCTAACTGTTTATCGTATTACGAGTTTAGAGGCTCAAATGCTAGAGTATGAATAATTTTGAAAATAAATTTCGAATAGAGCTCGCTCTGCGGTGTACGCTTTGGACATTTGTATGAAATGTCATCAGTGGCAAGCGAGCTCTATTCGAAATTTATTTTCAAAATTATTCATACTCTAGCATTTGAGCCTCTGAACTCGTGATACGATAAACGGTACGATAGACGGATAATTATAAATAAATAAATAATAATAAATAAATAAATACACCCAACAGTCACACACCTAGTCATGATCCCACACGAGGTATAACCTGTATCGTTGGTATCGGAAATTATGAGAGACTTTTGGTCTCACAACACTCAGACTTGAAACAAATATATGTAGGTCACACAAACATTTTGAACCAAATTCGGATCAAGCGAATTTGTTATCGTAAATAAATAAAATAAAATAAAAGATTATCCGTCTTCGGGCCTTACCATTGTGTTACAATGAAAGGCATACCATTGTTTAAAATATTTATTAAATTAACACAGTCCGCGACTAGAATTTATATTTATGATTAGATACTAAAATAAAAAGAGTTAACTCAAAAAACACTCTTTTATAGTTAAAAAAGTGTTGCCCGCTACTCCATTCGCGTGGATATGTTCTTATGCCTATGTGTTAACCCAGGGTGTCAGTTACCTCCACACCAAATTTCATCAAAATTGGTCCAGCCGTTTGAACGTGATGAAGTAACACTTACAAACTTCCGTCTTTATAATGTGTATTAATGTGATAATATGTTCAGTACTCTTTATTGTGACCCCAGAGTGAGGAACCTCCTCACAATTCGTGCCGTATCTAGTAACACTGCCTTCTGCATTTGGCTCCTGACCCAAGCACCAACCGAGAGCCTCTTGAGGTGTTGGTCGAGGCTCATTGGTATCAAACCATGGGTAGATATGACTATCGGATCAGTGATTGTTGAAGTGTTATAATATTATTATTAGTGGATTTCCGGTGGCCCAATTCCCTTTTCCGATTCCCAATCCCTGTTTCCCTCCTTTTAGGTTGGCAACGCCCCCATAATTTTCTTGTCTTGGGTGTCCATGGGCGATGGAGATCACACCATCAGGTGACCCATCTGCTCGTCTGCCAGATTGTGCTATAAAAAAATAGTGTGATAAAAATACATAACGTCCAATCTAAGAGAGATTTTCGGTCTCATAACACCAAGACCCTAATTCCTAACACAAAAAAACTTCAACACAAAATACGCATTTTCATTATAATAGTCACTGTACAAGCCACTTACACGAAATGAAATTAAAAAGATTCTGAGACCCATGGTTCCGTTAAGTTGTCTCAAATAAATCTGCCAATAGGCCTGCTTAGGAGCCGTAATGGATGGCCCACCCAACATGCGTTCATTTGGGGGATATTTTTAGGGTTCCATAACAAAATAAGGTACTCAGTTTCCCATATCCAGCTTTATATATTTTCTTATAACATTCATCATCATCATCAGCCATAGGACGGCCACTGCTGAACATAGGCCTCCCCCATAGATTTCCAGATCGACTTGTTGGAAGCAACATTATGACTTCTTATTATTGTGCTTCAACTGCCTCGGTCTCGGTAAAGTGATATTGATTTTTTCTAGTCCAGAGTCTGGAATTTGTGCCCAATATGACGATGGACAGACGACCTGATAAAGGTCGCTGGATGCAGGCCGCTTCCAACAGGTTGATCTGGAAATCTTTGGGAGAAGCCTATGTCCAGCAGTGGACGTCCTGTGGCTGATGATGATGATGATCATGGCGATAGGCTCACCCCCTATAACATCTGGAATGGAAATGAGTTGGGCGAAAAATGGGCGATCTAGTTCGATAGTTCACCTCTGCCTACCTCTTTGGGGATACAGGCGTGATCTTATGTATGTATCTATAGTCACTATTGTTGTATGGAGGTTTAAATACCCCTTTTTTAATCCTTATAGATCCTTTTTCGATCGACTTCCACAAAGGAGAAGGTCCTCAATTCATCTCTATTTTTTTAAATTTATGTATGTTACGATATCTCTGCCAAACTTCGACCAAATTCTTCTTGTGTTCGATGGAGATTCTTTCAAGGGTGGTCCCATATAAATTTGGTTACGATCAGATTTGAAGTCGGTCCGTTAAGTTTTTAAACTTGTGATTATTTCCATCATCAAAGGATGGGCCTTGCTGAAGTTCATGACCGACGGTAACCACTTATCCAGTAGTCCGTTTCCTTGGATTAATAAAAATAAGCTTATATGTAGCTACAGAACCATACATGAGTATAGTGCATCACACCCTAGCGTATTTTATCTACTTGCCTTGAGAGTTGGGATTATCTAGGCATTGTTGGTGAGTCATTGCTTCTATAAAAGTAAATAAATTCAAACAGCTTTCGAATGTTTCCTTTCTTTATAGCAGAGATTGGCAAACGAGCAGATGGGTCACCTGATGGTAAGTGATCTCCACCGCCCATAGACATCCAAGACACAAAAATAATAATGGGTGCGTTGCTAACCTAAAAGAAGGGAATGGAAGGAGAGGGAAAGGGAATGGGAAAGGGAGGGGGATATGGGCCACCGGAAATCTCACTCACCGAACGAAACGCGACAGCAGGCTGTCACTTTACGTCGGTTTTCTGTGAGACAGTGGTATCTAACTGGTCGAGCCGGTTCGTTCGTGCTGTAGACGTTACTGTCTACAGCGTGGCTCTACCACTCAAAAGCTTCTTCCTTCCTTTATTTAAATCCGACTATAAAAGGAGCGGGTTCTTAATTCGCCGTTTTTTTACTATGATATGTGTTATCTATTTATTTCTTCTTTTATATAAAGATCAAGACATGATGGAGTTATAAAGTTAGTAATTTAGTATCTTTACTTGCTATTTCGACTTCAAACATTTGTTTCGACAGTCTTTACTCTCAACTCCTTGGTCTAATGGCAACATATAATATAGGCTGTGGACTGGGAGGTCCTGGGTTAGATTCCAAAGTCGAACAAAGCTATTTTCAAATTTGATTTGCTCGGCACTATACCCCCCAGAGAGGGTTGATGTTAGACAGGCAGCCGATCCTAAAAACTAAGCCAAATCCTTTTGGAACTTACTTCAAAAGTGTGTTGCGCCGACTCCACATTAAGGTAGGATAAGGGTAGGTAGAATAAAGTCTTTACTCTCAACTGAGCTATTGCTCTGTATTTATATTTAAAGTTATGAACGTAAAGTTACAATGTTTGATGAGGTTACTCACGTTTTCGACATAAATCTTCGCAGTTTCATTCGTAAAGGGAACTCGACGGTCATGAATATGCTATTGCCGTGTCACTGGATTTCGCCTTCAAAACAAATAGTCTCCTTCAGGTGTTAGTAGATGTTTAATGATTAAGTTGTTTATTATTGTAATTAATAAGCTCACGCCTGTATCCCCGAAGGCGTAGGCAGAGGCGTACTAGCGAACTAGAACACACACATTTCGCCGGGCTTAGTTCCGTCCTAGATGTGATTGTGGGGCGAACCTATCGCCATATCGGGCACAAATTCCAGACTCCGGGCTGATATGGAAAAATCCAATATCACTTTGCCCGACTCGGGTATCGAACCCGAGACCTCAGAACCGTAGTCGTACCGAAATACCACCACGCCACGGAGGCAGTATTGTAATTAATGTAGAATGATATAATCACAAGTTTAAAAACTTAAAGAACCGACTTCAAATCCCATCGTGACCAAATTTATATGGGACCACCCTTGAAATAAGCTCTATCGAACACAGAAAAAATTTTGAAGATAGGTCGACATTCGGCAGAGATATCGCGTAACATATATAAAAAAAATACAGACTAATTGAGGACCTTCTCCTTTTTGGAAGTCTGTCGAAAAGAAGAATGCTGCAGACTATATAATGCACCCATCGATTTAATATATCCTAGATGCACGGTTCTCTACAAATATCGCCATAAAAAGTGGTCTCAGCAATAAAACAAAGAAAAAGATCACAAGTTCTAGTTAAATCAACGCAATTGTAACCCTATGCAAATGTTATAAAGTAGCTTTTTAAACGAAATGAGCAAGCGTTCTTTTATTTGAATTTTGAAATTTAGAATTCTATCGACGTCCGACTGTAGGGAAAAGAAGTGCTTAAGCACTCGTTTGCTGTCCCATTTTCCGAGCGTCAACTGTGCATCTAGGTATATAATATATCGATGAATGCACCACCTAACTGCCACACTAGTTAAATAAGTTTCAAAACATAAAATCCGACTTACGACGACTTTCCGACGACAATAAACTGACTGACTCGGTGGTGTGGTTGTACTTCGGTACGACTACCATCCTGTCTCGGGTTCGATCCCCGGGTCGGGCAAAGTGATATTGGATTTTTCCATATCAGCCCGGAGTCTGGAATTTGTGCCTGATATGGCGATAGGCTCGCCCCCTATCACATCTGGGACGGAACTAAGCTCGGCGAAATGTTGGTGTACAAGTTCGCTAGTGCTTACCCCTTCGGGGATACAGGCGTGAGTTTATGTGATGTTAAAATTTTAATCATGAAGTCTATGTCATTGTTTGTTAATTTTAAATCGTGGTTAAATTTATCATCCTGTTTTATCAAACACAAATTGAAAATCGGTCCACATTTAGCCGGACGCACATAAAAAACAGACGAATGCATTACCTCTTCTTTCTTTAAAATTGGTTCGAAAATGGTCCATTTCCCGAAAACATCGCATAGAATCTCCTTTCTTATAATAGGTTAAAAAAATACCACGGGCAGGCAGTTGTCTGTTCAGATGAAGTTATTAATAATTCACTAGAAGTAATTTGATTTCACTTGATTAAACTGGCCGGGCTCGGAGTTGTAAAATACCTCTAAATTAGACTCTTCACAAAATATTGTGGAATAATTTATTTGACTTTTAATAAAAACCTGGGTAGCTTGATTAAAATAAAAAATAAGTATTTTATCATCAAAAACATTATAGACCTATTCAAAAAAGGAGATGGTCCTCAATTCAGATAGATTTCAACAGAACTATACTCCTAGGACGTCCACCTACGAGGTGGACCGACGACCGGATAAAGGTCGCAGGAAGTCGCTGGATGCAGGCCGCTTCCAACAGGTCGATCTGGAAATCTTTGGGGGAGGCCTATGTTCAGCAGTGGACGTCCTATGGCTGATGATGATGATGATGGTACTCCTGGCAAGAAATAGAAAGGAATATGCAAAGTTAACAGCCACATCCAGTAATGGATAGGTACGTCGAGAAAGAGACATATCTATAAAACCAAATAGTAAGATGGTACCAAACACATTCAACATAATATATACGGGACAATAGCACAAAACTTGTGATCCAAAAGTTATGACCTAGTGGTCATAAATCGCTCAGTTTATTTGAAATATACGTGCGCCAGGTCGGCAGGCGAAATAATATCGAGAGAATAAACTTATCTTACGTGATTAAAAATATTCTAGAGTGTAAATTGTAATAATCACCCTCGCATTGTAAGAAGTAGTTGATGGCGGTATTAAAGTTTGAGATCAATTCTTTGTAGGGAAACTTGCTTGATGGCGACTCTATAGTTAGTAATTTTAAATCTCTTTGGGTGGTACTAACAGGTGTATAATAAAATAAATAAAAATCTTTATTGATCACGTAGGCATATAAAAGCACTTATGACATGTCAAAAAAGCATAATTTAGATTTAAGTATTTCTTATAATATTACATAATACTATTAATTTGGAATCAGGCAGGCATGTTATAGAAGTACAATTAGAAGAATAGGGGAATGGGGAAAGGGGAATGGAGCGGTTTGTGGACCGTGAAAAGGGAACGGGAAATAATGGAAGCTGGTGGGATTGGATGAAAAAACTACAAAGCCCTATCATATCCTATCTAACATACCAACCTTTCTCTAGCTACCTACGGATGACGACCCGAAGGAGAAAGGCAGAAAGAAACTCCGGGCTTATTTTTTTCATCATCAATTGTTCACATTTTTTTTCTTTTACCAAATCATATTCACAAATATGGGTACAACTGATAATTATACGGACTAATGCATACCTAACAGCACTGTCATATGTCCAGAAGAATGGAACCGGTGAAGTGGTGTTGTAGTATAAATAAACCCATACTAACAAAATATCCTTAATTATAATCATTACAATATTATTATTTTGATATGGCATACACTTTACAAATTGGTCGATTGGTCGAGCTGTTTACATTATCGGGAAAGAAAAGGCGACGAGTATTGTGTTTACTTCGAAGAGCAGACTAGGTCCATGCAAGAATACAATATTTTCATAACCAAGCGCTTCCAAGTCCTGCTTCAGCATATACAATAGCGTCTACATTCATTTTAAAATATAGCTTCATTATGAAAGGTGCATTATTAAAGGCAGAACGGAGCGTGTAAGAATACCTTCATGTCTTAGTTTATTATTTTAATGAGTTTTTAAAACAATGTGCTGTTGTGCTTCTAAGAAAGAAATGGAAAAATGGTATAATAATTATGTGGGTTAGTTATTATTTTATTATGTTAACTAAGATGCTAATACTTTGTGTATTTTGTTTTTGACCGACTTCCAAAAAGGAGTCCTCAATTCGTCTGTATTTTTTATGTATGTCACTGATATCTCTGCAAAATATAGCTGATTTTCAAAATTATTTTGTGTTCGATAGAGCTTATTTCAGGGTGGTGCCATATAAATTTGGTTACGATCAGATTTGAAGTCGGTCCGTTAAGTTTTTAATTTGTTCCTTTTCTTCTAGCTAAGGAACCGATCGGACCTGGGTTCAAATCAGGGCCAGTAGTCGAGAGTTAAAGTAAATTCGGACAAGAGTTGCTCGTGATTGGTTATTTTGTAAATCTGGCGACGTAACTTTCCTCTGTCATCATCATCACATCAAAGGACAGCAATAAATTCAGCTAAATCTAGATCCACCAACTGCTCCATTGCCAGCCCCGTCAGGGTACATAAGAGTGAGCTTGTATTTTTCATCCTTTAATACTTTTTTAAAGTAGAAAGGGTTTGGCTTAGTTTTTACGACCACTTGCCTGCTAAACGTCAACCCCCTTAGGCGATTGAGTCCCGTGCTAATAGTGTTAGGAAAACCACATTACCTAACGAGGAAATCGAAGCCAGGGCTTCCCAGTCCATGACCCATAAACGCGGCCATTAGACCAAGAAGGCGATAAGCTTGGGCTTGTGTTATTTAATTATTATTTACAATTCTTGATAGCCAAACAAGAAAGTTTAAAGCAATTACGAGGGAATTAAGGGAAATAATTTTTCGAGCAACAAAAACTAACTTTGCGAAGTTACTGACCTAAATGGGATCCGCTTCTGACCACCAGTTACAAATGAACGAAATTTGCATACTCATTATTGAAATGGGTGATTTAAAGAAATCGTTTCTGAACTCCTGCTGCGAAGATAAATTAGTTTGGAGGTTTCTCTCAATACTCAAGAAATACTTAAATATTAATTGAGAATGTGCCACGGTCTTCGATTAAGAAAATTATGTACAAATAGTGCAGTTTGTTATGTATATGTATATTTAAAAAAAATATTACAGAGCTTAATCATGACTTGATTATGTCGCTCTGGTGAATTAACACTTTTATTATTATTATATTATAAGTACCAATTTCAATAAAAACCAAACCATATAATATTCTAATTAGACTGATCTAGGGTTAAAATTAGAATATATAGTTTGTCTAACAATATTGCATCTTCCGAATGGAGATCAGCTAAACTTACATTACTATCCGCAGATTCTTTTAATATGTTATAACATTTGGTTGTGCGGAAGGCACAGTTTCGGGCCCTCTCCATCTAAATATAGAATAAGTCCTCAGGTACACCAGATGTGTCAGAGTTCGGTATTTATATTTTTACTGCGTGATCCAATCCACAGCCTTTAGTTTCAAAATATTTATTGAATCCATAAAATGTTTATACATCGTTTAGATTCCATCTTTTTATTTTACCAAGTTCAGAAAGCCAGATCGTTTTTCAGGGTATATCATTGGACATTGTATGTCTCTCGAGGGAATAGCGATATGACTTGACGCTTGGTTGCTAGCAGTGATCGTCCGCCTCTCTTGCAGCATTTATGTAGGAGGACTGCAATCTGGTGACCATCAATCAAAATTATTGTATTTTTTTGCAGAGACTGGCAAATGAGCTGGTGGGTCACCTGATGGTAAATGATATCCACCGCACATACACCAATGATATAAAAGAATCATGGATGCATCGTAAATCTTTAAGGAGGGGGATAAGGATTGGGAAAGGGGGGAATTCGGGCTACCAAAAATCTCATTCACCTAATGAAACACAACAGCAAGCTGCCACTTTACGTCGGTTTTCTGTGAGACAGTGGTATCAAACTGGTCGAGCCGGCACGTTTATGCTGTATACATTATTGTCTACAGCGTGGCTCTACCACTCAAACTTATCTTTTCCATGCTTGGAATTTTTTTTTATATAAAATTATCGGTACTTGATCAGGAAACCTTAGACCCTATATTCAAAGACAGGACCTGACCTATCTGCATGAATATGTAAAACTTACAGCGAAAATACATAAGCGTGGTACAGATATGATAATTTTATGTATCTCGGAGAATACTTAACTCCCATGAAGACGAAATTGAGAGATAATGTTGAAGTTTTTAGAACAGCTATGTAAAGGTCTGAACACATCGTGAACAGAATATTCCGGAATATTGTCGGTATGAACAAAACAACAATTTGTATTTGGTGTTTGGCAAACAAATGTTCGACTGGATTGTTACTGCTGGGTCACAAAAGACCCATGTGAAATGATGCTCATTGTATTTCGTATGTTGACTTTTCTGGATGCTCAATTCTCCCTCCGCCTTCTACTCCACATTCTTATTCCAAAAAACTTGTTTTGGCAAAATCATCAATATTGATGGAGGCCAAATTTTTGACTCAACAAACTTCTTTTAAACAAATATACACATATTCCGCAAATGGGAAGACACAAATAGTGAACCTACTTTCCGTAACACTTATCTCCATTCATATGTTCTTTCGTCATGATAGTCGACAGCCTCCGTGGCGCTGTGGGCGAGTAGCCGACTGTGAAGCGGGAGGCCGCAGGTTCGATTCCCGCATTGAGACAAATGTTTGTGTGGCACACATATATTTGTTTCAAGTCTGGGTGTTGTGTGACTCAAAGTCTCTCATAGTCTTTGACACCCACGATACAGGTTATACCTAGTGTGGGCTCAGGACTAGGTGTGGGACTGTTGGGTGTATTTATTTATTATTTATTTATTGTCAGCCACAGGACTCTTATGCTGACCCTATGTTCAGCATAGGCGCCTCTCAAAGAACTCTTCCAAAGATTTCCTGACCGATCTGTTGTTACTTGCTTAATTATATTTTAAGTAATACTATGTAATGTAGCTCCTGCTTAAAATCAAATATTCATCGCAAATAATGAAGAGTGGCGAGCATCTCAACCATTAAGGAGTACTTAAATTTTAAGTGGCCAAGCGAGTACCAAGTTTTGTTATCTTTGGATGCTCACAACACTCGGGACAACTTTTAAAGAGTTAACTACGCTGCATTATGATACTCGATATGAATAAGTTGTAAGGAACAAAGGATCTTAAGTGGTAGAGTCACGCTGCAGACAGTTACGTCTACAGCACGAATGGGCCGGCTCGATCGGTTTGATACCACTGTCTCACAGAAAACCGACGTAAAGTGGCAGCTTGCTGTCGCGTTTCGTTCGGTGAGTAAGATTTTCGGTGGGCCATTTACCCCAAATCCCTTTTCCCTCCCCTTCCATTTCCTCTTTTTAGGTTGGCAACGCATCCATGATTCTTATTGTGTCTTGGGTGTCTATTGGCGGTGGATATCACTTACCATCAGGTGACCCATCTGTTCGTTTGCCAGTCTCTGCTATAAAAAAAAGGATCTAGAAGACTTCAAAACCGTAGTGAAATGTCTAAGTGGAAATCTTGCTTTCTACCTGTTCTTATTCCACTTATGATTTGCCTTAGTTTTTACGATCGGCTGCCTGCTTACGTCAATCTCCCCTAAGGGATCTAGTCCCGGGCAAATCAAATTAGAAAAATCTCTTTGCCCGACCGAGGAATCGAACTTGGACCTGCCGCTCCACAGCCCATATATGCTGCCATCAGACTAAGGAGGCGACCTATCTAGGCGGAAATGATAAGTTTTTTTTATCCTGGCACGGCAAAGTGACTACACTGCACCTGATGGTAAGCGTAGTGCAGTCCAAAAAACTAGCAACCACTGACAAACACTGTGTTTATGTCGTCAGAATCATGCTGGCCTATTTATGCTTCTTCACACTCCGATTCCGAAGAGGGAAGAGGCAAATCGAGGGACTTGCGTCAAGACAGGCGGATGACCGATGCAGATACAGGGATACCCCCATACCCGTCTCAACCAACCATCAAGTCATGCCGCAAGCCCCTCGAGAGAACCAAAAAGAAAAAGAAAAAAATGATAATGAATGAAGAATTTAACAAAATTACCCTGATCCCATTTTGTCACAGTTATTGTGCGAAAACCATTATTAACTTCTTACAATGTAATTGATATGTAAACTATTCTTATATATTTAAAGTTACAATTATATTAAACAACGTAAATGAGTTTAGTTTTAATTAAAATCCGACGTAATAAATAGAATTCTGTCCGTATCTAATTACTGTTCGGTTGTAACAGTGGCTCGGCCAAAAATTACATCATTTGTTTTTTGAACTACGCTTAAATGAGCTGGAATGTTTTAATGTATAATTGGGTTTAAAGAATTAATTACTGTGAATAAATTGAAATGTAACTAGTTTTTACGGATATACGACTGCCTCGGTGGCCTAGTTGTATTTCAGTACGACTACCGTCCTGAGGTCTCGGGTTCGATCCCCGGGTCGGGCAAAGTGATATTGGATTTTTCCATATCAGCCCGGAGTCTGAAATTTGTGCCCGATATGGCGATAGGCTCGCCCCCTATCATATCTGGGACGAAACAAAGCTCGGCGAAATGTGGGTGTACTAGTTCGCTACGCCTCTGCCTACCCCTTCAGGGATACAGGCGTGAGCTTATGTTATGTTATGTTATGTTTTACGGATTTTATCGCGATTTGTCTGATTTGATATTTTATTTTTAATCCTGACGTTTCGAAAGCCTTACAGCCTTCATGGTCCGTTCGACCGGTCGGTCTGAGTAAAAAAAAACAAATCGCGATAAAATCCGTAAAAACTAGTTTCGTTTCAATGAATAAAATTCGCGTAAACTTAAGAAATCATTACTGTGAATCAAGTTTTATTTAATTGTATTGATGCTTGGGGATTAATATCATCAATGGTCCAGCCAATAGATTAGTCGCAGCGTACTTATTCGTTCAATGAGGTCCTAGGTTTAAACCCCAGGTCGGGCAATTACAATTCGAGTTCGGGTTGTTTACACGAGTGAGTTTCAGTTATAGAATATGATCCAGCTCGACCTGTTTGATGTTACTATATCATAGAAAAGCGACTAATTGAGTCTCTCAAATACTAACAACTTAATCGTGTTTTAGCTACATCTTTAAATAAAATCTGTTGTGATAAATAATTATTTATCACAACAGATTTTATTAATAATTATTACACAGGCTCTCATCACTATTCTTATCTTCATTCCTCTCCTTTAAATAGTCACGGGCGGCTCGCCCTCCGGTGGCCCATACGCTTATATAGCATATATGTATAAGTTCCGCCTCCGACGGGTTAAAGTTGGAAACTTATCATTGATGCTTTTGGGTATATTAATAACTTACAAAATAGGTTTTTAAAAATATAATTCATCACGGCAATTGAGATTCTTTTATACTGGAAGAAAGAATCATTCCATATCTACCACAGACATTTTTTTCTGTGGTAAATACTATGGAATGATCCGTCATAGTATTTACCGCAGAAAAAATTGTCTGTGGTAGATATGGAATAATCCATCATTTTTCCTTGTGGATATCTATCGACAAAGCTTGATAGACATTCGGATACATTTTGTGTATCCAAAGCACTCAAACGAAGCATGTGCAGAAACGTTGCCTTCAATCGCCACGGGAATGTAGTGTTTGAGTTCCGTACAAACTGGGCAGGTTGAAATGTACGAGCCTCGCTCGGATGCAATGCTATGCGATAGGTGATTGGAATCCTGATGAATGGATCTGAAGTTGTGGTGGTATTGAAATGTTAGATGGAACACTGAGCCTCCGTGGCACATCGGGTTGTAAAACGAGGCCGCGGGTTCAATTCCCGCACCGAGATAATTGTTTGTGGGATCCACAGATTTTGTTTCGGGTCTGGGTGTTGTGAGACCGAAAGCTTCTTGTGGTCTGATACCCAAGATACAAGTTATTCTTAGTGTGTGATCATGACTATGTGTGACTGTTGGGTGTATCTATGTATAGAGTTATGGTCTCGGGTTCGATCCCCGGGTCGGGCAAAGTGATATTGGATTTTTCCATATCAGCCCGGAGTCTGGAATTTGTGCCCGATATGGCGATAGGCTCGCCCCCTATCACATCTGGAACGGAACTAAGCTCGGCGAAATGTGGGTGTTCTAGTTCGCTAGTGCGCCTCTGCCTACCCCTTCGGGGATACAGGCGTGAGATTATGTTATGTTATATTACATTCATACATTATATATACATATTGCGGTAGTACATACGCATACGGACGCTCACATATGAGAGTTTTATCACTATTAAATTTATCATTTAGACTAAGAGCCCGTGACTGCCAGATTTTCCTTATTTTAAAAAAACGAAAAACCTATAGTTCTTGGCTATGCTGGGCCCGTGCACTGAGAATTTTTCAGCTTTTCGACCAACTTCCCAAAAAGGAGGCGGTCCTCAATTCGTCGGTTTTTTTTTATGTATAGAGATATCTCCGCCAAATGTGGACCGATTTTCAAAATTTTTTATGTGTTCGATGGAGCTTATTTCAAGGGTGGTCCCATATAAATTTGGTCACGATCGGTAAATTGGAATTCGGTCAGTTAAGTTTTTAAACTTGTGATTATATAATATAAGGAGGGTCTAGCAGTCACGGGATCTTAATCTATTTTTAGTTTAGTAGATGTGAAATTATGAATTGTTTTTTAAGACAATTTGTATCACAAATTACTTCCGAAGCTTCTACTGAGTTCCATTAATATTTCACGAAAATCAAACTTGTTACAAAGTTATTGCCCAAACATTTCAAGATATCTGTCAACCCACGAGTGAGGTCAACGAACGCCAAAATGAGGTTGTCTTAAAGTTTGGTCACGTAGTTATATTATATCACTCAATTCGAGATTGGTTCGACTCGATGAAATTGTGGGGGGAGTTCCGTTAGGGGTCTTAAACTAGCTTATTTTGCACTTTGAGCATTTTCATCAAATAAGTGTGTATTGGAAAAGAATAAATTTATGACAGCAGCGATAGCTCGGGTGTGGTACGGACTGCGGAGACGAGTGTCGGAGGTTCGAGACCAACCCCAAAATGGAGTATACACCTCTGACTTTTCTTGTTAAGTGTATTTTCATTGTTAAATATCTCTTGCTATAACAGTGAAGGAAAACATCGTGAGGAAACCTGCATACCCGAGAATTTCTCCACAAGAAATTTGAAGGTATGTGAAGTCTACCAACCTGCATTAGGCCAGCGTGATAGACTAAGGCCTAACCCCTCTCATTAGTAGCGGAGGCCCGTGCCCAGCAGTGAGACAGTAATATTACAGGGCTAATATTATTATTATATTTATTTATTGTATTAAAGATCATGTAAGTCATTACGTAAGTTCCATTCAACTTAACCTAATATAAGTGTATCTAGTTTATTGGTGTTATAAGATCTGGTGCGGTATATTTATTTTTTTACTTCACTAGGGGACCACGTGGTAGATATTGAAATGCGGCACAAAGTACAGGAGTAGCGGTTTGTTTCCTTTTCCAATAATTTAGTAAGTATTCGGAATTTGACATTAATATATTAGAAGGGCGACTTGTACCACTATTACTAACCTACAGTTAGTCCTAACCTCAAGTTAAATTGAAAAAGAAATATGTGATTGACATGTAATGCATTACATATAATTAATTAAGTGTCGTCATATTTTATCTGTAACTAGCTGACCCGCGCAACTTCGTCTGCGTAGGAGAGACAGGGTTGAAAGAATGAGTTGTAGGCACCTATAATCCAATAATTCTAAAGGAGGTAATGAGATGATCTACTTTGGTCCGTTTTCGTCAGTCACCCCGTCAGTCACCCAGTCAGTACCCTCGTCAGTTACCCCGTCCATCACCCAGTCAGTTACCCCGTCAGTTACCCCGTCAGTTACCCCGTCAGTTACCCCGTCAGTCACCCCGTCCATCACCCCGTCGGTCACCCTGACAGTCACCCTGTCGGTCAACCCGTCGGTCACCCCATCTATCTGCTCGATTGTCACCCCGTCTGTCACCCGTCTGTCACCCGTCTGTCACCCAGTCTGTCACCCCGTCGGTCACTCCATCTATCTGCTCGATTGTCACCCCGTTTGTCACCCGTCTGTCACCCAGTCTGTCACCCCGTCTGTCACCCGTGTGCCACCCTGTATGTCACCCGTCTGTCACCCATCTGTCTGCTCGATTGTCACCCCGTCTGTGAAATCTCTAATATCTGGAAAATCTTTTTTCACGCACCGGCGTCATCTACTTAAAATATTGGTTTGTAGTACATGCTGTGTATCAGAGATGCCGCTGTATGTGAAAAAAGCTTTTCCCGCTGTTGAAATTTTTCCAGAATTTTCTTTGCTATAAACCTCACGGAGCCCGAGACCTTTCCAACGAATGCAAAACCGTGGAAATCGGTTCGTGCGTTCTGGAGTTATAGCGTCAGGAGGGAAAACCCGACTTATTTTATATAGTAGATTACATGTAATACATACTAATAAATCTCCTGCCACAGGTGTATTATATGTCTACTACGAGATTCGAACCTTACCCAATCGTTTAAGATGTTTGTGAGACGAAATAAAGATTTTTTTCATTTAAATACATTACATGTAATAAATTACATGTCATTCATATATTTCTATTTCAATTTAAGTTAAGGTTAGGACTAACTGTCGGTTAGTAATAATGACTGCCTCGGGGGTGTGGTTGTATTTCGGTACGACTACCGTCCTGAGGTCTAGGGTTCGAATCCGGGTGGGGCAAAGTGATATTGGATTTTTCTATATCAGCCCGGAGTCTGGCATTTGTGCCTGATATGGCGATAGGCTCGCCCCCTATCCCATCTAGGACGGAAATAACCCCGGCGAAATGTGGGTGTTCTAGTTCGCTAGTGCGCCTCTGCGTACCACTTCGGGGATACAGGCGTGAGTTTATGTTATGTGTGTTGTGATGTGGTGCAGGTCGCTCTCAATGGTTTAATGCTCAACGCTTATATTAACTGTACATCTCATGCCAAGTTACTTATTTGTTACTTTGAGCGTGGTCAAATGTCTTTGAAACTAGAAATTTGTTATGTCAGCAGCGATAAAAAATTGTTTCTCTTTATTCTGTTATGGAGGGTACACACCGGTTTCTTACCGTTTCTTACCGGTTCTTTATGGTGTAACTTTTGGTAATTCTAATCTAAATTAATTAATAATATTAATCTAATCGCATACCTAATATCGCGGTAGTAGGTTACCTTAGATTTTTACGTATATTCTTATTACAAATCGCTTCAGCGTCTCCCTTACCCGCAGCCCGTGTGAAAGTGGCCATAAAACACCGCGACCATTTAGGATTCTTTACTGAACACGTGTGTTACACATTGCGGCTTTGTTTCGAATCCCTTGAGTGTAATGGGAAATGTGGCGCCGAGACATATATAGCTACTGAACCGATTCCCCACTTGACTTGTGATAAGATAATTCTTGTAACTGTTTTAAATACCGATTGTTGCCTTTTATCTATAAGAAATTTACGCGGTTCTGATATTTAAAACTAGATTGTTACTTTTTTCTTGCGTCACATTATTTTAAAATAAAGGGCTTTACTTATAAAAACATTTTCGTTTATCTTTTCGCTAAGAATAGTCTGTCACTTTTTTCCTTGCGTAACATTGTTTAAAAATGAAAGGTATGGTTAAAGATAAGCAGCGCTTAAATATTTTTATAAATACGGCAGAAAATACAACACTGACTGCCTCGGTGGCGTGGTGGTATTTCGGTACGACTACGGTTCTGAGGTCTCGGGTTCGATCCCCGGGTCGGGCAAAGTGATATTGGATTTTTCCATATCAGCCCGGAGTCTGGAATTTGTGCCTGATATGGCGATAGGCTCACCCCCTATCACATCTGGGACGGAACTAAGCTCGGCGAAATGTGGGTGTTCTAGTTCGCTAGTGCGCCTCTGCCTACCCCTTCGGGGATACAGGCGTGAGCTTATGTTATGTTAGAAAATACAAACTAGTTTTAAAGTTAAGTAACGCGTAATTGACGTTTTCACAAGTGGCTCTACTACACAGATACTTAAGAGCGCATGGTACCTCAGCTCAAATTCAAATTTTGCACCCGCTACCTGTCCCTGCTAGAGTGCGCTATCGTACGCTGTCTCGCTCATACACTAATGGCGTCATAGGATGTCAAGCGGTGTTGATAAGACAAACAAGTGACGTAGCGTGGCGGGCCCGCATTTACGACGAATTAGGACAATTTATTTACACAAAACATAAGCTCACGCCTGTACCGCCGAAAGAGTAGGCAGAGGTGCACTAGCGACTAGAACACCCACATTTCGCCGAGCTTAGTTCCGTCCGAGATGCGATAGGGGCCGAACCTATTGCCATATAGCGCTCAAATTCTAGACTCTGGGCTGATATTAAAAACATGCAATATCACTTTGCCCGAACCAGGGGTCGAACCCAAGACCTCAGGATGGTAGTCGTACTTAAATACAACTAAACCCCGGAGGTAGAGTTTACACACATAGTAACACACAATCGAGGCACAATTTATTTTAGTACAATTAAAAACCTTTTCAATGGCGTGTCAGCGCTGACGCTGTCTGTCGGGCTTAGAAAGTTAATTTTGAGCCATGGATCATTGAACCATCAGGTAACTTTTCTTACAAGATAACTTTGGTTTAGGTGTCCTCTTAACCAGCCACACAGCCCACCTGTGCTATAAGTTCTCCTTGCTGGAACTTCCGTTGACAAACCTGTAGAGAAACGGATGTCAATGTTCCTCCACTGGATGGGGACAGTTTCTTGTCAGATAGGTTTAAGCGGCTCCTCCAGTGTTTGATGTTTAGCGGTGGTATATAGAGTTAGTCCCAATATATGTAGAAAACTAAAAGGAGACTACAGGATTCGTAATAATAAACAACTTTTATATTTGCAAAATTGTCAATATACCTGATGTTTCATAGATATTGCCATTCAAAGATTTTATAAATAATCCGTGTACTTAACCAAAATAATTTAGGTGTATTCGTCAGTTCTTTGCGTTCTTTCTATGGAGAAAACTCTTATTTCTTACCCGATGATCCTCAGACCTCTACGGACTAAGTCAAGGATGTGGATATTGGGAATTAAATGATTCACTGCCAATACCAGAATTCCAGGGTATATCACAGCTAGTATAACAATGTTGGCGCCGTCACTGCACGTCTTAAACAGCCCGCATAATTGGCGTGAAACGTCACCTTTAAGGCTTGGAGCCCTATATCTAAGGAAGGGAAAGAAAAGTTACGTACAGTTTTCGAATCCAACAGGAGGGCCAAGGGAAAATACCTATGCAAAATTGAAAGGCGATAGAAAAGCTATCTCGGAAATCGAGCTTTTGGTGACTTGTCATCGCAATGTAAAGCAGTTTCTACTAGCTTAATCTGCAGTCACTGCGTAAACTTGATAACCACAGTAAAATAACTCTCATCTTTGAGTTGAACCCTTTGCCTCAAATTCGATTTTGTACAATGGTGGAGCCACGCTACTGGACGTTGCACCGGCGCAGCGTGTGTGGAGTACTACATGAATCCATATCAACCTGAATGCGGTCAGGCGAGAGCCTGAATCTTGGACATTCGAAAGTCGAACATGGCTGATCGTATTCCCGTGGTGGTTCTTAAAACGTCCGCGGCTGAGTTAACCCTCGTTCTCAGGAGTTTCCTCAATTTTTCATATATGAGTTCCGACTCTGAAGAATTTTTGACATCCATCTATGTTGAAGACTGCGCACACCAATCGGAAATCCTAATAGAGTGACCGGTCGGATCTTTCCAATTATAGTCTCCATCACGTCCTTTTTTTCCAAAACTCATAGCAATTAATTAATACATGGCTCCTGAAGTATTTATAACTCGCCTCATTGATCTATTCACTATTGGTAGCGTATATCGGGTGTGAACTATGAAGTCCTGGAATCCATTTCCAGATCGGGCAGGCGTTTTTGACTTTATGGGTGGGTCATTACACAGGTAGCCCATTGTAAAAACTAAGGCCAAACACCTCTGCAACATGCTTTAATAATGTGTTGCGTCGACTCCATACTGAGGTGGAATAAACGTACGCCTACATAATATCACGCTTGTATCCAATAGGGGTAGGTAAAGACTATAGATTTACACTTCGCCCGATTCTGACATACTACTTTCGCTTCATCTACTATCATGATCTCATTAGAGTCGGTTTAGTTTTTTATCTGTTCTTTAGTCAATATATCATCAATTTGCCCAATATAAGTGCGATGCGGTCGCCCTATATCGACTTTTCCATGCAAACTCGTCTTGTGTCACTGTTTCGACAATCTCCTATCATCTATCCTCTCAATATGTCTGAACCATCTCAACATCCCTTTCTATTTCTTATCACTACACCTTCTTTCACTCGACAGAGATCCAACACCACTTTATTCCACACTCTATCACGCGACACATGCTCCTTCATACTCTCATTTCCACCACCCTACGGGCTTAGCCAAGTAGCTTATGCGCTAGTCGAATAGAATAGTAAATATATGGGAATGAGATAAGAGTACGCTGTATATAGCGTACTAATAGAATAAATGTATAGGAATGACATAAGAGTCCACCAGTAAGCCCACTGATCTTACTTTCATGCCTGTTCTGTCACACCCAACTTTCACTCTCATTTATAAGTGTGGGCACTAACACTTCTTTATGAACGGGCAATCGTGTCTTTTTAGAGACCTTTCAGCTACTCATAAAGGTGTTCAGCGCTCCATTAACTCGATTACCTGCACATACTTGTCTTTTAATTTCGCTATCATGCTTCCCATCACTTATATAAATATACAACCCAGATATACAAAGTTTTTCACTCGTTCTACTCTCTCGTTACCTATCATAATTGTGCACTCTGTTATACTTTCATTTCTTTAAAAAAACATACTTTTCGTCTTACTTACATTAATTTTCTCCTTTCCTTTTAAATGCATCATCCATAATTATTACCATTGTCTGTAATTCCTCCTAGGCGTTCTCCAAGTCTACAAAGGCGCAAAAGACTTTTCGTTCTTTGGCTGAGAATTTTTCCGGAAAGCTTAGTAGGGAGAAGATCTAATCCGCACATCCCATACTCTTTCGAAATCCCGCCTGTACATTCTATAACTTATTATTCGTCTCATACATTACCCATTTCAATCAGAACTTTCGCATATTATTTGCCGACAATACTAAGAACATACTCTGATAGTCTTACCGTGACTCCTTATCCTTATACAACGGAACAATAAATTTAAAGATGGAATAAAGGCAGGTGAAAAAATATACAGGGTTAGTCGGAAAGTGTGTAGAGAGCCTTGGCCAACATAATGTATCATTATTAAATATTTCTACCGTAGATAGCGTACGTCATTTTAATCTTTCTTTCTACCTGCCCATAACCCACTTTCATGAGTGGTCGGTGCAACACCCTATTTCAAGCATATTGCAGAAAGGATTTGGCTAAGATTTTAGTTTAACCAGCTACCTGCCTGACGTCAACCCCCTCCGGAGGATCCAGTCCCGGGCAAATTAAATTAGAAAATTCGCTTTACCCGACCTGGGAATCGAACCCACGACCTCCCGGTCCACAGCCCATATATGCTGCCACTAGACCAAGGAGGCCACGAGCGTACCTCATCTTAATAGTAGGACATTTTTTATTTCATATAAAAAGTAAACTACCTATCCCACGATTACATATCGGCAACATACGTGCCGCTTACGCAATGCGCGCGCCCCCACACTGTAATTTTAACTAAGATATAGATACTATGCGTCTTTTAATTATTATTATCTAGGACTTATACAGCACATTGTCACTAGATAATCATCGATTTAGTAACAAAATCATGAAGTTACCACATTAATAGCCACTTAAATAATGATTACAGATTAAACTAATTATTGAAATAAAACAATCTTGGTAGCTTAGATGTTGGTAGCACGCCCCGCGAAACATTTTTCTGTCTGGCTTTATCCCGGCCTTCTGCCAAGGGCCGTCTTCCTACTTAAACGCTTCCACTTCACACGGTGCTGAACGTCCTCCATAGTGAGGCTTGGCTCTCATATCTAGGAAGATATCTCCAGAACGCTTTTTGGGCCGTTCACGACCGTCCACCTACCGGAAGAAATGCAACACTTATTTAAAATATAGCCTACAATACAAGTATTTGAATATTATATTTATTATTACAATTTTTATTTTGTTTTATATTTTCATATTTTATTTGTTTTTATTCATTATAAATATAATAAATAAATATAAATATAAAATTTATTAGTTCTCAAATGGAAATTACAAAAGCGAACTTACAGCTAATACAGTAATTAACAACTATAATAAGCCAATTAAAACAAACTGAGAAAACAAGTGACTATCTATAAAACATTAACTGTTAACCTCCACACTAGGAATAAACCTGTCTCATGGGGGTCTTCAAGAGTGTGCTTTTAGAGTTCTCAAATATTGTTCAATTAGCCATTACATACAAAAGAGGTTAAAGTGTGTGTGTGTGTGTGTGTGTGTGCGTGCGTATGTGTGTGCGTGAGGACGGGTGTGTGTGTGTGTGTGTGTGTGGGGATGGATATGTGTGTTTGTGGGGATGGGTATGCGTGTGTGGGCGTGTGGGTGTGTGAATATAGGAAATCTTCGGTTTCAGAGTAGTCAAGGGTAAATAACCATTTAACAACAGTCATTTTTGCATCTTTTATAGAACATTCCTTTATATCACAACATAACACGACCTTATTATATATATATATATATATATATATATATATCTGGCCTCATGTATATCTCCATATGCTGGGCAAATGATGTATTGCACTAGACCTGTTGCGTTCTAAAGACGCGTCGTTTTAAAAGTAAGGGGTAAGCGAGCGAGTTAATTACTTCTTTGTGCTGTTTTAGTATTATGTCACATATTAGTAAAGATTTTTGTTTCTTAAGATTTCGTACTTATAAAAATTATGTTGAGTTTAAAGGTTAATAACACTAGTAATGACGACGAACACTATGCCTCTGCATTATCTGAATCTGGCAATATCAGTGATGAGAGTTGCCATAGTGTTTCTTCGCTTCGTGATAACCTTGAGAGTCAGTTTTCGGACGTATCTAAGAATTTTAATATCGTTCATATTAATGCGAAAACTGCCTCGACTGCCTCGGTGGCGTGGTTGTGGTTGGGTACGACTGCCGTCCTGAGGTCTCGGGTTCGATCCCCGGGTCGAACAAAGTGATATTGGATTTTTCCATATCAGCCTGGAGTCTGGAATTTGTGCCCGATATGGCGAAAGGCTCCCCCCCTATCATATCTGGGACGTAACTAAGCTCGACGAAACATGGGTGTATTAGTTTGCTAGTGCGCCTCTGTCTACCCCTTCGGGGATACACGCGTGAGCTTATGTTATGTTTATGTTTTATGTTTATGTAATGCAAAAAGTATTCCGGCCCATTTATCCGATATGTCGGCATGCCTAGACTATAACAACCTTTACTTTACACCTCCGCTTATCTGCTGATCCTTTAACCCCTTCAGAAGGTTATCTGGAAGAGATCACTTCAAGCGATAAGACAGCCTATTGTAACATTTTATAGTTTAAAGTTCGTTCTGTACTGTTTACTTAATCCTTACTATGGTGTTAAAGAGTTATCTATCTATCTAATCGTTCACGAATGACAATATCTATGAAAGTATTAGATATATTGTAATTTTTACTGATATATTCTTGTTCATTATTATGAGTTCTGTAGTATCCTTTCAGTTTCTTACAAATATTACGACAAACTTTGTATATTATACGAAATCAAAGTTAACAGGAATACACCGTGTGGCACCAACATAACTTAAATTTCGTCGCAAAAATATAATTATGCGGTAATATGCACGGGCCAACCTAGATGTATATAAACTTCAGTAAGTATACGGCGTGACGACAAATCGCGCGTTTGTCAACGACAAAAGTATTAAACCGCTAATATCAACTGTTTAAGGTTGCTCCGAACGTACATTATGTGCAAAAATTTAGAAAACTAAAAAATCAATCCTATGGTTATTCTATTTATTCGTCTTATTTTTTGTACAAGCCCTTGCAACATTAAAAGGTACATATGTATATATATATATATATATATATATATATATATATATATGTCGGAGGGCCAACGCTGACGTTGTTTTTTAAAAACGGTGACGTCAGCATAGCTGACGTCACTTTTGACAATAAGATGATTACTCATCTTATTTATCAACTGTGAACACTGAAATTCACTAATTCCCTTTATTAACGGTGCTCAAGAGCACCGTCTAGTCAGGGATGTGGACAGTCCGAGTGCCGGAGCACGACTGTGTCGAATTTGCTCTGAACACTCCTTTTATAGGGTGCAATATTTGCAACTACCTACTCGATACCGAATATCGAATGTCAAAGAAATTATTATAACGATTATTTTAACTTTTTAGAATCTTTTAACGATTCAGCAGTTTAACAATTGTAAAATGAATTAATAACGTGAAATAACAACGGCTTTTTAAATAAGCTTGCGATTTTGCGCCGATACGGCCATTCTGATAGGCGGTGCGTGCTCTGCACCAGCCTTGTAATTTGTTGTGAATACTCAATTTTTTTATTTTTTCTTTTTCTTTTGTTTTCTTTTTCTTTCTTTCTTTTCATTTGAAATAGCACGTGCTCCTATTGAAAGCTCATGGTTGTACGCCGATACGGTCATTTTGAAAGGCCTCGTTTATTATTGCGAATTTAAGATTCCGATTTTTTTTAAAACTACCACCGGATCCAAACGCGGCCCTGCCTGAGAAGACCCGGCGAAACAAACTCAGCGGGCAAAATTACCTAGCTCACAAAACAATTTCCCGAATTGACCACTCTGGATTTCTCAAATTGACCACTTATGATTTTTAAGTTGATCACTGGCATTGACATTTAAGATTTCAAAAATGACTGCAACAGTGTCACATACACCGTCTCGATCAATCCTGACCATAAATCAGGTAGTTTTTTGTTTTTGCATTGAATTCAGAGATGAAATTGCACACAAATCAAAATACGGGTATTTAGACGCACCGCGTGCCCTAGTTTATATGGTTTTTAGAGGAGGTATCCGACCAGCCTTGCTAGACCATATTATAAACATTTGCACAAATGTTCCACACAATGCACTTTTTATGAATCAGTAGTCAGAGTGCAAATGCTCCACGCATCTATGCACTTTTCTTATCTTACGGGGATGATGCCGTGGTCCACAGGGGTTCTAAAGGAACGGGAAGGGTCGATGCTGTGGCGCTGAGCGGTCCTGTACGCCGTGGTCCACAGAGGCTCTGAAAAGGTTTTTTTTTTTTTGCAAATGTTCCACACATTAATGCACTAGTGCAAATGCTCCACGCAATTATGCACCTTTTTTATTGTTAAGGATAATGCTGTGGTTCTGAGCGGTCCTGTACGCCGTGGTCCACAGTTTTTTTTTTTGTAAGGATGATGCTGTGGTTCTGAGCGGTCCTTTACGCCGTGGTCCACAGGGGTTCTAAAGGAACTGGGAAGGACGATGCTGTGGCCTGGGCCTTTATTATTGACCAATCGGATTGAAAGTATCAGTCGGATTGAAATTATCAGTCGGATTGAAATTATCAGTCGGATTGAAATTATCAGTCGGATTGAAATTATCAGTCGGATTGAAATTATCAGTCGGATTGAAATTATCAGTCGGATTGAAATTATCAGTCGGATTGAAATTATCAGTCGGATTGAAAGTATCAGTCGGATTGAAAGTATCCATTGTCAGGGCAGAAAGGTTCAAGTTAAATGAGTGGGATAGTGATCCCACTTCTGATGTCGGAGGGCCAACGCTGACGTTGTTTTTTAAAAACGGTGACGTCAGCATGGCTGACGTCACTTTTGACAATAAGATGATTACTCATCTTATTTATCAACTGTGAACACTGAAATTCACTAATTCCCTTTATTAACGGTGCTCAAGAGCACCGTCTAGTCAGGGATGTGGACAGTCCGAGTGCCGGAGCACGACTGTGTCGAATTTGCTCTGAACACTCCTTTTATAGGGTGCAATATTTGCAACTACCTACTCGATACCGAATATCGAATGTCAAAGAAATTATTATAACGATTATTTTAACTTTTTAGAATCTTTTAACGATTCAGCAGTTTAACAATTGTAAAATGAATTAATAACGTGAAATAACAACGGCTTTTTAAATAAGCTTGCGATTTTGCGCCGATATATATATATATATATATATATATATATATATATCGGCGCAAAATCGCAAGCTTAGGGGACGATTAAGTGTCGGTAGGTCAGCGTCAATCATTATGTAAAAAGCTTAAATTACACTATATTTTTTTAATGGAAGACCCAAGCTGTTGACAGTTACGTCTACAACATGAATGGGCCGGCTCGACCTGTTGGATACCACTGTCTTACAGAAAACCGATGTAAAATGGCAGCACGCTGTTGCATATCGTACGGTGAGTTATATTTCCGGTGGTCCAATTCCAATCTCTTTATCAATCCCTTTTACCCTCCTTTTAGGTTAGCAATATACCCATGATATTTTTTGTCATGGGTGTCGCTATCTATGGGCGGTGGAGATGACTTACCCTGACCCACGAGCAATCGTGTTACTGCTATATAAATACTTTATATTTAAATTTTTAATATACATATACCTAATAATTTTATGTAGGATTTAAAAATAAAACTTTGTTTGGCAATATCTGTGAGAGTATTAAGTATATTGAAAAAATTGCAAGTCTAAAAGTTGTTTATTATTACGAATACAGTATCCTTTCAGCTTCGTACATAATAATTCATGTTCTAACTAACCGTGTGTAATAGTAGAAGGCCCGTGACATTTGCTATACTTACGCCGCTGACACGCGACTGGATTTCTAATCTACTAAATATTCAGGTAAATGGAAACCTAGAAAATACTGACTTATTTATTAGAATATTCTCGTTATCATCATTATAATCACCTACAATACGTTGTTTAATTGATGAAGTATCCCAGATATATAAATTATATTTATTTATTTTGCTGACAGCAAGCGACACAACCTCCCCGTCTGACAGCCGAAGCGGGAATGTGTGCGGGCCGGGCGGCAGGGTGGTTATGACTAAAACGGTGCGCAAAACGCGGAAATCTAGATAATTGGATCTTACAATAAAAAGACAAATTATTTTCAAAATCCAAAACACATAACCTATGCGTATTATTTAACTAAGTTACTATACAAAATTTCACGATCTTATTTGAAGTATGTAATGAGTAATCCGGGATATTAATTCGGTTTAGAGGTAACTTTGCAATTTTTTTCTATCGAGAAAATTTTAAGGAATCGTGTTTTCGCCACACATGTTCACTCACATAAGCCCTCAACTTTATCATATATTTATTACAAAGTAAAAGCTGCAGTATTGTTGATTTTATCCGGGTTCAAAATAAGCCATTTGAGGTATGGGCCCTTAAGGAATTATTCGAAAAATATAATTTATTATTCTACACAGCCTATGTATCGCTGGGAGCGAGTAGCAAGTAAGCTCTCAATACGTTATATTATGAATTGTAAAATTGTTATTAACTCAATAATTTTTATATCGGTTAATAAATTAATATATATATAGCAGTGTCAGACCGGCATAGCACTGATTAACTAAAATTACATTAAACTACAAAATACAATCATATTGATCTAAACACTGACTGATTGACTGCCTCGGTGGCGTGGTGGTATTTCGATACGACTACGGTTCTGAGGTCTCGGGTTCGATCCCCGGGTCGGGCAAAGTGATATTGGATTTTTCCATATCAGCCCGGAGTCTGGAATATGTGCCAGATATGGCGATACGCTCGCCCCCTATCACATCTGGGACGGAACTAAGCTCGGCGAAGTGTGGGTGTTCTAGTTCGCTAGTGCGCCTCTGCCTACCCCTTCGGGGATACAGGCGTGAGCTTATGTTATGTTATGTTATGTTGATCTAAACAAAGTCGTAATGTGACTTGACTTTTGATTATTGTTGCATCTTCATAGATTATTGTTGCATCTTTTGAAAGCTATGAAGTAGTCAGTGAATGGATTCTTACCAAGTTTTACTTATCACTCACACTGCCACAGCATTTTCAGCAGATTTCCATTCGGTTTAAAAGCCAACCCTAACACTGAATTTTCAGGAATTTTCACTCTTCCCGTCCGTTAGTTGAAATCCCGCTCGGTAAATCCGGGGGCAACAAAAGGTTGGCCAAATCCGAACAGATGGCTGGCTACGAAATACGAAGGTCCCAATCTTTGTCTGCGATATTTGGAAAACGATTTTTTCCTGTTTAATAATATTGGCTGCCTCGGTGGCGTGATGGTATTTCGGTACGACTACGGTTCTGAGGGCTCGAGTTCGATCCCCGGGCCGGGCAAAGTGATATTGGATTTTTCCATATCAGTCCGGAGTCTGAAATTTGTGCCCGATATGGCGATAGGCTCGCACTCTATCACATCTGGGTCGGAACTAAGCTCGGCGAAATGTGGGTGTTCTAGTTCGCTAGTGCGCCTCTACCTACCCCTTCGGGGATACAGGCGTGAGCTTACGCATATATGTATGTTAATATTATTACATTTTTGCCTCGTTTCTTTATGATTTCTTATATATACACAAAAAGTGATAGTGCAAAATCTATCTATAGTGATAGTATATATTAGTTCCTCAATCAAACAATGTCCCATAAGAGTCTGACATTATATTTATTTATTTATATATTCATGGAAAACTCACAGTTTAGCAATAAAGAGTATATAGTATCATAATAATATAACAACAGATCACCGATTACAAGATTTCGCTTATAGTATTTATTTAAATAATGTGAACAGCATTTTTTTTCTCTCTCTTTTTTACAGTTCAATATGATCAAATACATCGAATACTCTAAACCACAGGAGCTTAAAATTTAGCACGGTACACTAAATTGTTTCTAAAGATTCTGTTGAAAGAATTCAAGGCTCAAATATCTCCTCGCTGAAGCAACAGTGATCAAGAAAGGATCAAAATCATGCTGTTGGCAAAGAATGTTAAAGTTGGTACACGCTCGCACAATAAAACTATTTTGCCTATAGTTAGTTGATGCATGTGGTACATGTATCGGCGGATTAAAGCGGAATAGTCTACAAGGCACATTGAAATTTATTTTGGCAAGAAGCTCGGGGGAATCTATGTTAGATACCATTAAATATTTTTACTGTGAAAAGATTATAATTTAGAAATTAATACTAGAAGTTAATTATACGAAACGAATAAAGTAAATTAAATATATCCGTTAACTCTGGCTAATCTCCATAAGGCCTGGACCGATTTTGACAGGGTTTTCACTGACAGGTAGCTTATGTTATACTTGAAGTAACTAATACTCATTATATTTTGGTAAAATAATTAGGCTTAAGAGTGTTCCGGGTATTTGAGAGGCTACGGGTTCGATTCCCGTATACATAAGTATTTGTGTGACCCAAAAGTATGCATATTTTAGGGTCTGGTTGTTGAAAAAGTGAGTATATGTATGTACCTCTGGAATACAAAACTTGAATTTTACTATGGACAAGCTCAAACATCATATTAATAAAAGAATTTGTAAAATTCAGTCGAATCGGGCACATTCTCCATTTTTGTCATTTTTTTTATTACACCATGACATAGCAATGATATGTCAACATAATCACAAGTTTAAAAACTTAACTCACCGACTTCCAATTTACAGATCGTGACCAAATTATATATATGGTACCACCCTTGAAAGAAGCTCTATCGAACACAAAAAGAATTTTGAAGATCGGTCAATATTCGGCGGAGATATCGCGTAACATACATAAGAAAAAATACCGACGAATTGAGGACCTCCTCCTTTTTGGGAAGTTGGTCGAAAATACATTGAAATTGGAGATTAATTGAATGTCACACAAAAAGCAATGGCGAGGAAGTCCTATTAGCTAATATCTACGTTGGCGCAAAAAACCAACTGTTTACATAAACTAGCTGATCCCTTAACGTGACTCTCGCTTTGAAAGGATTTTTCGACCGACTTCCAAAAATGGGAAAGTCCTCAATTCGTCTTTTTTATGTATGTTACGCGATATCTCCGCCAAATGTGTACCGATTTTCAAAATTCTTTTTGTGTTCGATAGAGCTTATTTTAAGGGTGGTCCCATATAACCCATTGGTTACGATCAGCGGCCTGAGCAGGAAAATTTCTGACAACCGTAAATGTATTCGAACTCGATGCGCGTCTATGAAATTTGTATGAAATATTAACCAAACGTCATCAGTGCGCAGCGAACTCGGATACATTTACATTTACATTAGTTTTTCGTGCTCGAGCTACTGATTTGAAGTCGGTCCGTTAAGTTTTTAAATATGTGATTATTTATGGCAGACACTGGCAAGCGAACAGGTGGGTCACCTGAACTTGGTTAGCTGCCTGACATCAACTTCAAGATCAAGGTCCGGGAAAAGCTTTGCCCGATCCGGGATTTGAACACAGGGCCTTCTTTCCTCTACACCAAAGAGGCGACATAATACGAACATAAATTGTTCTATGTGTCTAACAAACAACAGATAAATCAAACACGTCTGTAGCACGTAAAGCAAACAGTGTAATCGGGCGAAATTTCCGCCTTGGTTAATCGATGTTCTGAACCGATGTATCTCTATTATGTCTGTTTGTAATTGATTGATATAATTCCTGCCGAAACAGATATTCTAGGTAGAACTGTCTTATGTCTACTATATTGTTTACTTACATACATAAGCTCACGCCTGTATCCCTGAAGGGGTAGGCAGAGGGAAACTAGCCAATTAGTACACCCACATTTCGCTGAGCTTAGTTCCGTCCCAAATGTGATAGGGGGCGAGCCTATTGCCATATAGGGCACAAATTCCAGACTCCGGGCTGATATGGAAAAATCCAATATCACTCTGCCCGGCCCGGGGCTCGAATCTGAGACCTCAGGACGGTAGTCGTGCCGAAATACAACCACGCCACCGAGGCAGTCAAATAAGTATCACTGCGTAGAGTATTAATATTTAATTTTCATTATTTTAATATTATTTTTATTTAACTAATTTATAAATTTGGGGGCGGCCTATGTTCAGCAGTGGACGTCCTATGGCTGATGATGTTGATGATGATGATGAAATTAACTCTCCCTATCGAAGAGAATGCAATACTCCCAATGGTGATTGATTTTTCGTTCTCTTATTTAAATGTATAAATAGCTTAGATGGGATTTGCGAATGGTATGGAATGCCGAGACGATTGTCGGAGGTTCGAGACCAACACTAATAACCTTTATATCATCCTAGTATGTATTACATATTTTTTTTATAATGATATCTAATATCTATATATTTAATTCATGTATTTATTTAAGTAATCAGTTTTTATCTAGGCTGACAAGAACATATTTCATGTCTGATTATGTTCTTTTTTGTGTTCCCTCTACTCTACGCCTCATTATGTTTACACCTGCCATGTACATTTTTGCATTACCCTAAGGTTGATTGTCAGAGAATGCTTATAGCATTAAGTCCGCCTTTGTACTATCGTGTATATAAAGTGTAAAATAAAATAAACCCTAAAAATGAGAATACACCTCTGACTTTCCTATGTTAAGTGTGTTTTCTTTGTAAATTATCGCTTGCTACAACGGTGAAGGAAAACATCGTGAGGAAAACTGCATACCCGAGAATTTCGCCACAAGAATTTCAAAGGTATGTGAAGTCTACGAATTCGCATTAGGCCAGCATGGTTGACTAAGGCCTAACCCCTCTCATTAGTAGAGGAGGCCCGTGCCCGGCAGTGGGACAGTAATATTACAGGGCTAATATTATTATTTATCTATTTTTTTGCAATCTATTGACAACACGAGCAATAGCAATTAGCAACCAATAACAATAGCAATCTTTTTCTTTCTTTCTACCTGCCCTTATCCCACCTTAATATGGGGTCGGCGCAACAGACTTTTTCAAGCATGTTGCAGAGACGATTTGGCTTAGTTTTTACGACCGGCCGCCTGCCTGAAGTCAACCCTCTATTAGGGATCCAGTCCCGGGAAAATCAAATTAGAAAATTTACTTTGCCCGACCTGGGAATCGAACCCAGGACCTCCCGATCCACAGCTTATACATGCTGCCACTAGACCAAGGAGGCGACGACCATTAACAATTGCAGATTATATTGCTATTGTAACCATTAACAATAGCAATATAATCTGCAATTTGAATACCAAAGCTGTGAGTATAAATAATATCCAACAGTCACACATCTAACACCATAATGTAGTCCTGATTCCACACTAAAGCTGAGATCTATAGAGCGAACTTCGACTAATTCTAAGTAAAAAAAACGAACTCAGTGAAGATTTGGAATTTTTAAATCTAACTTCGACTTAGTCCTAGCCATTTATTACAAGAAAAACAAACAGACGGACTGACTATGCAAAGATTTTCTTGTAAAAAAAGACTCGGACTAAGTCAAAGTTCGATCTATAAATTCCAAATGCTCACTGAGTTTGTTTCTTTGGCTCAGATTTATTCGAAGTTAGATAGATCTCAGCCTAAGATAAGAATCTTGTGTCGTGAATATAGCTATAGCTATGATAGCCATTCGGTGTTACACCACCCAAACCAGAAAAAAATATCCGTGGAACATACAAACATTTGTCTCGATGTGGGAATCGAACCGACAATATCTTGTTTCATAGCCGATATTCTATAAGTGTTATTCTGGAATACCAGCGTTACTTTCTCACAAAGCAATGTATTCCACACAAAATGGTAATAAGCAAAAAGTTTGTACCACCATAAACTATGTAGAATGGCCCGTTGCACTCCGTTAGCAACTGTACATTTTCATTAGCTTCTTTATTAAATTAGCTGTTTATAAGTTTGTTTACCCTCGCACTGGATTAGCGTGAGCGTATACGAAAATTGCCGTGTTGAAATGTGTTTCTCCTTCAGTGGCTAATCTACGGGTGGAATATACGGATGTTTAATGCACCGTACTATACGACTGTCGTATCGATCTAGTGCCGGTGTAAGCTGAGAACCGTGAGGTGTTGGGTTCAAATCCTGATTAAATCTTCACAATATTTAAATTATTCACTTTGAATTTCATGTCCCAGTTTCCTGGAGTTTGGATTTGTTGGTATTGGTTCGATCTGTTCAGTTAATCTGTCGAGGCTTTCTCATTAAAATGACTCGTCTCAACGACTGTAGCGGATTGTGAACCACTATGTGTTTAATTATTTGTGTTTTAAGCAACTAGCTTCTTTGCTTAGTGCTGATGAAGTGTCGGGTATGGGACAGCATAGTCTCTTTTCGACCGACTTCAAAAAAAGGAGGTCCTCAATTCGTCTGTATGTTTTTTCAGTATGTTAACTGATAGCTCCGCCAAATGGACCGATTTTCAATATGAGAGTTTATTCTAAGGATGGTTCCATATAAATGTGGTCACGATCGGATAAGTCTTGAAGTCTGTTGTTTTCACCCAACAAGTCGGCCAACAAGCTCGCCACATCACACTCCCGTACCACCCCGTATAATCCAGATTCACTGCGACCCGTCGCGCGCGTCATTTTTTACATCTTAATCCCGCGTTGTTATTCCTCTTAGTTTGTATTTATGTAGACATTTATATTGGGATGAAGAGCTTACTTTGCAACGTGATGTTAACCTCTTTAAAACGCATTGACCAGAGTTTAAGTTAGTTTTGAAAGCCTTTGTGGCAGAGCGGGTGAGTAGCGTGTGAAACGAGATTCGCTGGTTCGATTCCCGCACCGAAACAAATGTCTATGTGCAGATATTTGTTTTAGTTCTGTGATGGGTCATGGGTTGGAGGTTCTAAAAATACACACACACACATAAGCTCACGCCTGTATCCCCGAAGGGGTAGGCAGATGCGCACTAGCGAACTAGAAAACCCACATTTCGCCGAGTTCCGTCCCATATGTGATTGGTGGCGAGCCTATTGTCATATCGGGCACGAATTCCGGACTCTGGGCTGATACTGAAAAATCCAGTATCTCTTTGCCCGACCCGGGGATCGCACCTGAGATGTCAGGACGATAATCGTACCACGCTCGCAATACCATCATATCACAGGGGCAGTTCTAAAATATGTAACATGTATAGTATAATGTAACAAGTAATGAGTGTATGTTTGGTCGATGTGTCAGGTTAAAACAAATTAAAAACCAAAGACCGAGGTGTTCTCATACAATCTATATATTATTAAAATATCACAATAATTATAATTATGTTACTTTTATTTTTATAAAATAAATACAGAGCGGGTCGTGAGCCTACTGGTTTCGCTATCGTTCAATGCTCGAGTACATTTAATTTTGATGTTATGAAAGTAAACTGTTACCACAAATACAAATGTAAAGAAAACTAAAAGGGGCGCCACCAGCCTCCAGGACAGACTGGAAATGGAATACGGAGGTACCTTCTAATGGGTTTGCGGAGTGGAACTCGCAGCCAACTCCGAGCACAACCTCATATAAAATGGAGTGATCCACCAAACACGTGGACACCAACACGACGCGGCCACGCGCTCAGAGTCACCCACGCAGCTGGCCCTGGACCGCACCTCACCCAGGCAATGCAGTCCACACCATGGAGACCATCCAGAAAGGATAGTAATATCCAAGAAGGCCCCTGGAACCAATAAATTCCAGGTTATAACCTTAGAAACACAAAATCACCATGTGATTGGTGACTACAAAGGAAAATACACATGTCCATACCTTGAGGGAACGCGAAGGATGCCTATAGATGGATGTCCCAAGCTGCCGACCTCAGCCTTAGGACCTTCTGGTTATCAGTTGGTACCGAAGCGCTGCATGAGAGCGCTGTCGGTGTCGAAAGGTCCCTGCTGCGGCCCGCCTTGAGGCACCAACGAAATCGATGCTCGCAGATCGAAGCTCTCAAGAAAAGGGGACGCCCGATTGGGAGGCCGAGCTTTTTATACCTTTGCGCCAGGCAATAGACAAAACTCCATGACGCAAAACAAAAGTCCAAAACACAAATCACAATTAATAACATGATTAATCATACCGATCGACATCTAAATAACTCAATAACTCATCTGTCAATCTGACAAAACATAATGTCAAATGAACTCTTTTTTTTTTTAATTACCCAAGGAACACGAGTCGTTCTGCCAACGTAGTCTTAACTAATCGACTACATTTTTTTTTTTATGTTACAAATATATACTGATTTCTTAAGTTTACGCGAATATTATACATTGAAATAAAACTATTTTTACGGATTCTATCACGAATAGGTTTTAATTATTATTCCCGACGTTTCGAAGGCTTTGCAGTCTTCGTTGTCATGGGTCAGACTGAGGTGTCATTTGTCCAAAAAAGGTTAGAGTTACAATATCTACCTTCATTTAAAATTATATAATATAAAAAAATCGTGATAGAATCCGTAAAAATAGTTTTATTTCAATCTAAAATATATTCTCTGTTCAGCATCCGCCCAGAGTAAAACGCGTGAGTGCGTACGATATTTGGATATATCCCGTTATTCTAACGTAAAAGATCCCCTAAACATGCACATTTCAAGAACAATTACACACCATAAGGGATTTCAGAAAGCGTACCTTACACAAGCGGAGACATATTTTGTTGTATTATGTGACATGATGACAGCCTCCGTGGCGCAGCGGGCGGGTAGCCGGCTGTGAAACGTGAGGTGGCGGGTTCGATTCCCGCACCGAGACAAATGTCTGTGTGGCCCATAGATATTTGTTTCGGGTCTGGGTGTTGTGAAACCGAATGTCTCTCGTAGTTTCTGATACCCACGATACAGGTTACACCTAGTGTGGGGTCAGTACTATGCATGTGACTGTTGGGTGTATGTATTTTTATGTGCGTTTTCGTTTACTTATATTTTTTATTGAATAGAACGGTTATTTATTTATATAATACATCGGTTATTATCTTTGGGGGAGGCCTATGTTCAGCAGAGGACGTCTTATGGCTAATGATGTTGATCATGATATCTGGAACTGGCAAATGAGTGGCTTTCATCGTTAGTGATCTTCATCGCCTGTAGAAACCCAGGATACCATATGATTCTTAGATGCGTTGTCAACTTTAAAATAAAGGCATTTGGGATTCTAAGTTATAGGGCGTATTCAGTAGGAGTAGGGGTTTAGAGGGATACCCGGAAATCTCATCCATCGAATGAAATGCAGAGAGTAGTAACGGCTTTGCTGTAGACGTTAGATTTAAACACAGAGCAAGTGGCCAATTCCCCTCCTCCCTTTCTCAATCCCTTTTCCCTTCCCTTCCATTTCCTCCTTTTAGGTTGGCAACGCACCCACGATTCTTATTGTGTCTTGGGTGTCTATGGGCGGTGGAGATCACTTACCGTCAGGTGACCCATTTGTTCGTTTGCCAGTCTCTGCTATAAAAAAAGTGGCCTGCTCAACATGTTCAATATTACTTTCACGCAAAACCGATGTGACGTGGTCTGCTTACGTTAATACTCTATAGAAGCTTTGGTTGCTAGACTCCGCTATAAAAAAAAACATGAAAAAATATTAAACTCACTTAATCTAGTCAACTGTAGACTGCCTCGGTGGCGTAGTTATATTTCGGAACACTACCGTCCTGATGTCTAGGGTTCGATCTCCGGGTCGGGCAAAGTGATATTGGATTTTTCCATATCAGCAGGGTTACCACCACCTCTTATAGCAGTATTATTATAATCGTTCTTCGTTTGTTTTGTATGGGAATCAGTACATGTAAGATGATAATAATACTGCTATAAGAGGTGGTCGTACCCCCCAGCCCGGAGTGTGAATTTGTGCCCGATATGGCGATAGGCTCGCACCCTATCACATCTGGGACTGAACTAAGCTCGGTGAAATGTGGGTGTTCTAGTTCGCTAGTGCGCATCTGTCTACCCCTCCGGGAATACAGCTGTGAGCTTATGTGTGCATGTTATGTAATCTATTCAAATAGCTAATCCCATATTCTAACTAGCGTGTTAGCTACGGAATTGTCACGCTTGATAATGTGCTACGAGCTACGTGCTACGCTCGTAGCGTTTGTGCATAGCTGCATAAAATGTATTATGCGCTACGTGATAGCTGATTATTAATGCTACGTGAGATTATAAGGTACGTGCTTACGGGATTTGATTACATAAGTGGAAAATGACTTGATTTTTCAGAAGCGAAGTGCCTAATAGCCAGTGATTCACTTTTCCAAACTACTGAAGTTCTTTCTTTCGTTCTACCTGACCTAATCCCACCTTAATATGGGGTCGACGAAACGCAGTTTTTCAAGCATGTTTCAGAAAGGATTTTGCTTAGTTTTTATGACCCCTCTAAGGGGGTTGATGTCAGGCAGGCAGCCTGGATTTTCTAATTTAATTTGTCCGGCACTGTATCCCTGATCCCGATACAATTACAATACAGTTTAAATTAGAAGATTTGCTTTGCCTGACCTGGAAATCGAACCCACGACCGCCCGATCTATAGCCCATATATGCGGCCACTAGACCAAGGAGGCAACATTATAGTGAAGTTATATTAGAGTAATGATATTAAAAGTAAACTTTGCGCTGGCTTAAAAAGTCTGATGAAAGTAGATGACGTGAAATTAGTATGTCAGGGTATCTATTCTATAAAACGTTATCGGATGAACGATATCGGACCGATACTCTACCGCACAGACTAATATAGATGCACGTGGATCAAATAAATGTCAAACACCGAAGAGTGGGCTGTTAAACGGTTTATAGCATAGCATTCTTCGAAACGAAACTGTAAGCACCAATATCGGTCGGACACGTGAACCACAAAGAATAGCAAAACGTCAGAAACGAAATCCGCAACTGCGGATTTCGTTTTACAAACTACGTCCCCAGATCCGGTCGAAGAAAAAATTTATAATTTCTTCTAACCATATTCGCCTGTCTCCCTACATAAGCGTGCTATTATGTATTTATGTAGAATTATAGAGACGCTTTGATTGTTAATATACTGGATTACCAGAATTACCCATTTGTTAATTCCTTTCGCCTTGTAATTTGCTTGTAAGCCTCTAATGGAACACCAAGGTTATCTATTATAGAATGGAGCGACGATGGGTAAATAATGGGGAGTGAGTTAGCGCGTCATTGGCGTAGGGTTGGTATTTAGATAGTAGAAACGATGTCTGGCTTCCATTCCTGATAATAAAACATTAACAAAATAAATAATAACATAAGCTTACGCCTGTATCCCCGAAGGGATAGGCAGAGGCGCACTAGCGAACTAGAACACCCACATTTCGCAAAGCTTAGTTCTTAGATCAATCTGGTGGGATCATGTATTGAAGGTTCAAAAAATACACACACACACACGCACGCACGCACGCACGCACCCATTTTTCGCCGACCTTAGTTCCGTCACATATGTGATAGGGGCGAGCCTATTGCCATATCGGGCATAAATTCCAGACTCCGAGCTGATATGGAAAAATCCAATATCACTTTGCCCGACCCGGGGATCGAACCCGAAACCTTAGAACCGTAGTTGTACCGAAATACCACCACACCACCGAGGCAGTCGCAACAAAATAAATTTATAAATCAATAACACCCAACAGTCACATACATAGTCTCACCTGACCATAATCTGACCCCGCACTAAGATCTAGTCTTGTGTCGTAGGTACCAGGAACTACAAGAGACTTTCGGTGTCACAACACCCAGACCCGAAACAAATATCTGCATGCCATACAAATATTTGGCTCGGTGCGGGAATTGAACCCGTGGCCTCTCGCTTCACAGCCGAGTACTCGCCCACTGCGTCACGGAGGCTGTCAAGAATTTTGTTTAAAAGAGTTTTTATACTATTTGTAAATTGTTACCGGCAGGCTGTGTCATTCGTTTAAACATGAGTTATTTTTAAATTCATTTATTGTTCCTTTGTATTGTCAATGTCCCTCTTGGTATATTTTTGCTGAAGAAATAAATTATCTTTATTTCTATAAGGCTCAATTGCACCACTATTATTAACCTAGAGTTAGTCCTAACCGCAAGTTAAGTTACATGCCATTCATACATTTTCTGTCAATTTAGCTTGCGGTTAGGACTAACTCTAGGTTAATAAAAGTGGTGCAATTGAGCCTAACTCAGTTATTTATTCGTTAAAATTTCAACCTCAGACCCAGGCAAATTGTATAAAATAGGAGAGGCCTATGTCCAGCAGTATGTGAGTGAATAGGCTATGTATTGTTGATAAGGAATTTTAATTTATTAAGCTTGATTAGAATTTGTATGTATTTAGATTAAAGAAAATAAAGGTTACGTAGAAAGGTGTTATGATTAATTTGGCTAATATACTATATATGGAAAAAACTATAGAAATCACGGTTATTCTTCCAATTAGTCACAAAGGCAGACTTTGCTACTAATAGTCAGATGTTGCTGTTACCATTAAAGTAATAAATCACCCTCTTCGTCGTTCAAGTGTATAAATATATTTTTACAGCGAAGCTCTATCGCCTAAAACAACCCGCGAATATTTTCCTACCCACTGTTTCACAGAAAACCGACGTAAAGTGGCAGCTTGCTGTCGCGTTTCGTGGCACATCCCCCCCTTTCCAATCCCTTTTTCCTCCCCTTTTATTCCCTCCTTTTAGATTGGTAACGCACTCTTGATTCTTTTTGTGTCTTGGGTGTCTATGGGCGGTGGAGATCACTTACCATCATATGACTTAACTGCTCGATATCTCTGCTATAAAAAATATTTAAAACAATTTTTGTGAAACTTTACTTTTCTTTCTACTTACCCTTATCCCACCTTAATGTGGGGTCAGCGCAACACACTATTTTCAAGCACTCGGATTCGGCTTAATTTTTACGACCGGCTGTCTGCCTGACGTCAACTCCCTCTGAGAGATCCAGTCCTAGGCAAATTCAATTAGAAAATTCGCTTTGCCCGACCTCGGAATCGAACCCACGACCTCCCGGTCCACAGTCCATACATGCCGCCACTAGACCAAGGAGGCGACATTTTACTATTTTGTAAAACTTTACTAAAAAGGTAATTTACTAAAAGCGACCGAAAATAACAATAAATGCCATAAACATTTCTCTATAGGTTAATAAACGTATCAGCGAGGCCGGTGGGGCAATAAACGAGTGACGTTAACCGTTTACGTTCACGTAATGCCTTCCGCCTCCCGTAAACTACGTTTGTGACGCAAACTGTAACGCGGACGCAAAATCACATTACGACTTCAAGTTGTAAAGGTGTTTAAGAAAGTGGTTGATATTTATTTGAATGAAAAACGTGACCTGTTTTTGCCCGACTTCAAAAAAGGAGAAGGTCGTCATTTCGTCTGCATTTTTTATGTATGTTACGTGATAACTCCGCCAAGTATGGATCTTTCTTTCTACCTGCCCTTATCCCACCTTAACGTGGGGTCGGCGCAACACACTTTTACAAGAAAGAAAGAAATAAACTTTATTCAGCCAATGTCTCAGGCAATAATAAGTGAGAGAACAAAAAATAAATAAAAATAAGACAGTATATGTAACACTAAGAGGTAACAAATTTGTCAATTTGGTGAATATTATTAGTAAAATAAAATGAGCACACAAAACACCATGAACGTGCTCATATCTTACACCATCCGTGCCCGAGACATGACTAAATAGGCCACAGGCTCAGTATTCGCCAAGTAGAAGTAGGTGTCTACCTGACATGGTATGCCAGGTATTGCGAGGGCCAAAAGAATGTCTCACCGATCCCAAAAAAGACAATTATATAACAATTATCCGACTGAATGACATTTGGTTAATATTTCATACGAATATCAAAAACGCGCATCGAGCTCGATACGAATTCTACTGTCAAAAATATTCCTGCTCGGGCCGCAGAGTTTCAACTCACGACGGCAAATCTTATTTCCATATTACGTCATGATGTCCCATACGTCACGTTTAATATTAATTTAAGTACCGGAAAAAATGATTCAGGGGGAAAAATCCAAAACCAATACAATTTGTGATTGCTAGCTCCGCTCAAACCACTAATTTCCGAGTCTAATCACGTTGCTACTACAGCTAAGATACCTAAAATATTATCCGAATACAAATTCAGATTTTCCGTCCAAAAATCCCAGCTTCATTCTCTTACATTGAACAAAATTCTAAAAACCTCACGCGAAGTTATCATTAGTTTTCAGAATTCTTTTTGCTCAACATTATGACTGGATCCACATAAAAATGTTTTGTTCTCGTGATGTATGTCACGAATTTATACTCGTCTAGCGAAAATTATGCGATGTGTCTTCATTTGAGTAATGCTGACTTTCAAATTACTTGGAGCATGGTGGAGATTTTGTCAGGTTTTTATTACTTTAATACTATGCTGTTAAAATGGTAGAGCCACGCTGTAGACAGTAACGTCTATAGCACGAATGGGCCGGCTCGACCGGTTAGATACCACTGTTTCACAGAAAACCGACGTAAAGTGGCAGCTTGCTGTCGCGTTTCCTTCGGTGAGTGAGATTTCCGGTGGCCCATTTCCCCACTCCCTTTCCCCCTTTCCTCCCCTTCCATTCCCTCCTTTTAGGTTGGCAATGCACCCATGATTATTTTTGTGTCTTGGGTGTCTATGGGTGGTGGAGATCACTTACCATCAGGTGACCCATCTGCTCGTTTGCCAATCTCTGCTATAAAAAAAAAACTATTCGGTAGCATAGTTGTATTTCGGTACTACTGCAGTTCTGGGTGTCTATTCTATAAAACGTTATGGGGTGACGGATATCGAAGCGATACTCTACCGCACAGACTAATATAGTTACACGTGGATCAAATAAGTGAGTGGTAGAGCCTCCCTATAGACAATTACACCTACAGCACGAATGGGCCGACTCTCGACCGGTTTGAAACTGTCTCACAGAAAACCGGCGTAAAGTGGCAGCTCGCTGTCGCGTTTGGATTGGTGAGTGAGATTTCCGGTGGCCCAATGCTCCCCCTTTCCCAATCCCTGTTTCCTTCCCTTTAGGTTGGCAACGCACCCATGATTCTTTTTGTGTCTTGGGTGTCTATGGGCGGTAGATACGAGTATCACTTACCATCAGGTGACCCATCTCCACGTTTGCCAGTCTTTGCTATAAAAAAGAAAATGTCAAACGGTTTACAGCATAGCATTCTCCGAAACGAAGGTTATAGAGGTAGCATCGATATCGGTCGTACACGTGAGCCACATAGCAAAATTTCCGCAGTTGCGGACTTCGTTTCACAAACTAGGCCCCCTGAGGTCTCGGATTAGATCCTCTGATTTCAGTATCAACCCGGAGTCTGGAATTTGTGCCCGATATACCGATAGGCTCGCCCCCTATCACATTTGAGATGGAACTAAGCTCGGCGAAATGTAGGTGGTCTAGTTCGCTCGTGAGCTTCTGCCTACCCCCTCGGGGATACAGGCATGAGCTTATGTTATGTATGTTATTATAATTAAGTTAAGTACTTAAATGTCTCATCCACCGTGCATAAAACAAGATATGCAGTACATAATAATAATATTCGCTCTGTAATATTACTGTCCCACTGCTCAGCCCGGGCCTCCTCTACTAATGAGAGGGGTTAGGCCTTAGTCTACCACGCTGGCCTAATGCGGGTTGGTAGACTTCACATTCGAAATTCTTGTGGAGAAATTCTCGGGTATGCAGGTTTCCTCGCGATGTTTTCCTTCACCGTATTAGCAAGCGATAATTCACAAAGAAAACACACTTAACATAGAAAAGTCAGAGGTGTATGCTCGATTTTGGGGTTGGTCTCGAACCTCCGACACTTGTCCCGGCAGTCCGTACCATTCCCAACTAACTTTTTGCAGCAGTACGTAATACCTGCACACAATTGCTTACAAAATAAATGACGACAATTCCACGTTATGAGAAAAAGGTGATCCACGCGGTGTTTCCGCGGAACATTTCTCACGGCCCTTTACATCACAGGTTTAGGGGGCGATGCGGCCTGTTCATTACAAATGGTTATGCTCTCACCCACTTTATCTTTTCCGATTCAGTTGAGATGGACTGATGTGGTGAATTTATTTAGGCTGCCACAGCGGTCGGTAAAGATTAAGTAAGCACGGGTCAAATTGTGTGGCGGTTAATATGGTTTGATACTGAAATTCAACTGTTGCCTCCTCGGTCTAGTGGCAGTATGTATGGGCTGGGGACCGGGAGATCCTGGGTTCAATTCCCAGGTCGAGGAAAGCAAATTTTCTGATTTAATTTGTCCGGGACTGGATCCCTCAGAGGGGGTTGACGTCAGGCAGCCGGTCGTAAAAACAAAGCCAAATCTATTCTGCAACATGCTGCAAACTCAACTGCCTGCCTGATCGGCTCGGTGGCGTAGTTGTATTTCGGTATGACTACTGTCCTGAGGCTCGGGTTCGAACCCCGGGTCGAACAGTGATATTGGGATTTTTCAATATCAGAGTATGGAATTTGGCGCGATATGGCGATAGGCATCGCATCCTATCACATCTGGGACGGAACTAAGCTCGGCGAAAGGTCGGTGTTCAAGTTCGCTAGTGCACCTCTGCCTACCCCTCCAGGGCTTATAACCTTACTGAAACTCGACTCTATTACTTAGGATCGTGTCAAGTCATCTGAGACCACCTTATCTATAAAATTGTACGGCGCAAAACAATGTAAGTAGTTGTTAAAGTTGAGTTGAGTTTTAATAACAACATAACACATAACAGACTGACTGCCTCGGTGGCGTTGTATTTCGGTACGACTACGGTTCTGAGGTCTCGGGTTCGATCCCCGGGTCAGGCAAAGTGATATTGGATTTCGCCATATCAGCCCGGAGTCTGGAATTTGTGCGCGATATGGCGATAGGCTCGCCCCCTATCACATCTGGGACGGAACTAAGCTCGGCGAAATGTGGGTGTATTAGTTCACTAGTGCGCCTCTGCCTACCCCTTCGGGGATACAGGCGTGAGCTTATGTTATGAGCTTATGTTTTAGTACTTTATATTTTTGCCATTGTTAAGCATTTATTCATGTTTCACGTAATTTATTCGTAGCGACGCTACGGTAGCGTACTTAATTTGGTTCCAAACCGTCACATATGGAGCTTAAATTCCAGATGAGACAATCGCAAATAAACTACTCAATCGTGTCAGCTCCGGATTGGAAATTGAGCTATATGTTCATTTTCCTGTCAAATAAGGGACGACAATCACGAAAATTAATGAAAGTCACTTTGCATATCGTAGCGTGTATCTTTCCCGCCCTTATCCCACCTTAATGTGGGGTCAACGCAACACACTTTTTCAAGCATGTTGCGGAATAGATTTGGCTTAGTTTTTACGACCGGCTGTCTGACGTCAACCCCCTCTGAGAGGTCCAGTCACGGACAAATTAAATGAGAAAATATGCTTTGCCCGACATGGGAATCGAACCCAAGACCTCCCGGTCCACAGCCCATATTAGCTGCCACTAGAGCAAGGAGACGACATATCGTAGCGTGTTTATCGGTTTCAAATTATAATGACAGACGTTGCCGCGATGTCGTCTCTATGACAACTGTGAAACCAGCGACTTACTAGATCATTGGTGAAAACAACGTTGCGGCATCGTTGCGGCAACGATGTTTTCATTTTTGGATTCAGCAAGGTACAAAGCGCACGCACTAGCGCTATGCGTGATGACGGCACTTATGCGAACTAGCTCTCTCGAGCGAGGCGTTTGACATAAATGTATGGAAAATGATATTCTCTAAGACCCAACAACGTTGAACACTCCGTCGATCTCAATGATGTGCGCTGCGGGAGCTCGTCGTCGATCGCAACGTTGTGGCATTTCTTAGACAATCGACCTGCTGCTCTTTTCCTTAGCCGTCAAACGTCAAACACTCGCCGTTACACAATGTAACTTCTAAACAGCTTGTTTAGTAAATACATAGAAGTCTTTGTGATTGACATGTTTATGACTGGATTAGCTATCTTGTTATGTCATTAATTAATTCAATTGGTATTGTCGATCAAAACAACAACTCAAATCATTTTGATAATGAGAGTAGATACAATGCGCCCTGATTGCAGTCAATGAGATAACATTGCAGAAATAGATAAAATTTGATGCTAATCTGAATAGGGCTGATAAAATTGAGTTAGTTTTAGGGTTTCGGAGCCAAATGGGAGAAACATACGGCAACGATATGGCGATAGACTCGCACAATATCACATCCGGAGCAAGATGTGGGTATTCTAATTACCTAATAAACTCTGCCTACCCCTTTGGTGGTATCCACATCGCCGGTATAGTCGTGAGCCTGTGTATGTGGCAAAATCATATGCGTTGACCCTAGCAGAATACCAGTGTCATGTAGATACCTACTTCTACTTGGCGAATACTGAGCCTGTGGCCTTTTTAGTCATGTCTCGGGCACGGATGGCTTAAGATATGAGCACGTTCATGATGTTTTGTGTACTTATTTTATTTTACTAATAATTATCATCATCATCAGCCATAGAACTTCCACTGCTGAACATAGACCTCCCCCAAAGATTTGCAGATCGACCTGTCGGAAGCAGTCTGCATCAAGCGATAATTACTAATAATATTCACAACATATAATTAACAAAGTTACCTCTTAGTGTTACCTATTTTTTTTGTGCTCCCACTTAAGTATTGTTGCCTGAGACATTGGCTGAATAAAGCTTATTTATTTGTTTCTTTCTTTCGTTGTAATTAGGTACCCGTCTGCCCGTCCTGTCTCTATAGATGTAACTGAACGATGATTTTTCTTTAGTAACTTTTTCTGTGTGTTGCAGAAAGGATTCGGTTTAGTTTTTTTTAAGACCAGACCTCTTAAGGAAATCCAGTACTTGACAAATCGTATCGCCTATCGCGACCTGGGAATCCAACCCTCTCGGTTCACATACGATGCTAAGAAGACCAGGAAGAACTAAATTTATCTTTTTTTTATTTTTTTTTAATGTCAGAGACTGGCACACGAGCAGATGGGTCACCTGATGGTAAGTGATCTCCACCGCCCATAGACATCCAAGACACAAAAGGAATCATGGGTGCGTTGCCAACCTAAAAGGAAGAAATGGAAGGGGAGGGAATTGGGAAAGGAAGGGGGAAATGGGCGAACCTCATGGAAATTATCTCATTAAAAATTGGGATAACTCAACCCTACCCATACCAAATTGGTAAACGCATCTGAGCTATTTAACCCAATACCGACGCGATACAAATCAGCCCTATCAACTGCGAAACTTCATTACGGTCCTATTATGCCGAACGCGTGCACGCTATTTCAACCAGTATTGTCACGTTCTCTGATCGATACTGATTTGAAAGGACATTCTGGTTGAAATTTTCGGAAGTGGATGAGAATTTAGTAGCTTTTAAACGCGAATCTGCTAACGAATAATCACAAGTTTAACCGACTTCAAATTCGATCGTGACCAAATTTATATAAATAACATAACATAACATAAGCTCACGCCTGTATCCCCGAAGGGGTAGGCAGAGGCGCACTACCGAACTAGAACACCCAAATTTCGCTGAGCTTAGTTCCGTCCCAGACGTGGTAGGGGGCGAGCCTATCGCCATATCGGGCATAAATTCCAGACTCTGGGCTTATATGGAAAAATCCAATATCACTTCGCCCGACCCGGGGATCGAACCCGAGACCTCAGAACCGTAGTCGTACCGAAATACCACCACGCCACCGAGGCAGTCTATATATTATATAAATAAATAAAATAAAAATATGTAAAATATTTAATTTTTAGGCTTCAATGACCCATAGTGTTAGTTAACAAAATTTCTCATTAATTTCTTATATGGAACCACCCTTGAAATAAGGTCTATCGAACACAAAAATAATTTTGAAAATCGGTCCACATCGGAGATATCGCGTAATATACATAAAAATACAGACGAATTGAGGACCTTCCCTTTTTTTGATAGTCAGTCGAAAATCTTATTGCACAAGAATCTATATTATAGCTTTCTAGCTGCCCTTTTCCCATTCCAAATTGAGATGTAACATTTATTTAAGCATGTTGCGGAAAGGATTTGGCTGTAGTTTTTACGATCGGCCACCTACCTAATTGTTTCAGAAAATTTCGCAAACCAGGACATTCGACAATTTACCACACTTCCATTAGACCAGAAGTTCCCAAACTTATTACTGCCCACTTTCAAAATAAATATTTTTAGCGCCCTCCCCATTTTTCACCTACTTAAAAACCACTATAAATTCAAATTAAACAAATTATTGTGAGCTATATCAGCGGCGATCCCCTTTTTTCTGAGTCTCTTACCCTTTAGGCATGCAGCGCCCACAAGGAGTCGTTATCGCCCACTTTGGGAAAGACTGCATTAGACCAATGAGATGACATGACATGTTTTACTAAATGCTACATTCGTAATGCTATCTCGACGATGTATATCACATTATAGTTTACTAATTAATGTAATGATAAAGCCATACACATTGCCAACGAAGCGTGAAATATAATTTGGATATGGCTGTTATCTCTACCCGAGACTAATGTAACCTGATATCAGAATCAATTAACAACCTGGATAGTCGTTGACAGAACTGTTTGGAATAAATAAATAAATATAAAATACGTCCAATAGTCACGCACATAGTCCTGACCCCACATTAGGTATAACCTGTATCGTGGGTACCATTATCTACGAGGGACTAAGGCTGCGGACACGAACTCAGCGGCAGCGGCGGCGGCGCGGGGAGCGGCGCGGCAACGTATTGTTAAACCGGGCGGCGCGCCGCTGCCTTCGAGGTCAGTTCCATTTAAATCTATGCATTGGAACGCGCTGCTCGCCGCGCCGCCGCCACCGCTCTGCGCCCGCTGAGTTCGAGACCGCGGCCTTATAGTCCCACAACACATAAACTCAGAATAAATATTTGTGGATCACACAAACATATTGAGGCAGGAATCGAATCTGCGACTTCTCGTTTCATAGCCGGCTAATCGCTCGCTGCGCCTTGAAGGCTGTCAGAATTAGCTAATACTGTTATCAGAGGTATTCGCTAATTCTGTGTAGGTATTCCAATGAATATAAAAATTATCATAAAATTGCTTCTGCATTATTAAGATGATTCCCCAGAGGGGGTTGACGTCAGACAGGCAATCAGCCGTAAAAACTTAGCCAAATCATTTCTGCTACACGCTTGAAAAGTGTGTTACACTGACCCCACATTAAGGTGGGATAACGGAAATTAGAAAGAAGGCAAAGATTATGCGCAGATGATGTAAGATACACGTTTCACACAACTACAGAGTAATTAGGAACTTTCTTATTTTTAAAGTTATTTAAAATGAACAAAACGCCTCAGCTCGTTTGTGTATTTGTACAATTTATTACAAAATATTGATAATAAACTACGAATATACTTGACAGCCTCCGTGGCGCAGCGGGTGAGTAGCCGGCTGACAAATGTTTGTGTGGCCCACAGATATTTGTTTCGGGTCTGGGTGTTGTGATACCGATAGTATCTCGTGGTTCCTGATACCCACGACACAAGACTAGTATCTTAGTGTGGGGTCAGGAGTCAAGACTATTGGGTGTTATTTATTTATATTTATTTATTATGGGCCTTGTAATTGAACGTCCTACGCTGCACTTGCCGGTACGTGGTCTCCATTCGACGACCTGATAAAGGTCGCAGGAAGTCGCTGAATGCAGGCCGCTTCCAACAGGTCGATCTGGAAATCTTTGGGGGAGCCCTATGTTCAGCAGTGGACGTCCTATGGCTGATGATGATGATGATGATGATGATAATGATGATGATGATTATGGGCCTTACTTATAAAACAGTTTAGCTGAGCTAATGGCTAAGAATAGCCTGTCACGTTTTTCCTTGTGTCACATTGTTTGAAAACAAAAGGGACAGGCTATTATTTACCATTTGCTCAGTTAAACTGTAAGTAAGGCCCATTATATTCTAAAATTTTAATCAAGATTCTGTAAACCACTTCTCTTATCGATAATGCGTGTTTAGTAATTTGATTGATAGATAACTGAGAAGCCAGTGGAGCGAAAGTCCCCGATATTGTCGGCATAAGCCGAGTTGATGTCTAATTAAATGAAACCGTCTCTAAGGATTAGACACAAATTCTATTACAAAATCCCATTAAATTCCGCGCGGAAATTCGGTTATTCTGTTTAAAATCATTGCTCCTATAGCTTATATTGCATTCTGGTGTGTGGGTTGGTCAAATAAGCACACCAATAAGTAGACTTAGTTTTTTTCGCCATACAATTACGACAGATCAGCGGCCTGAGCAGGAAAATTTCTGACAACCGTAAATGTATTCGAACTCGATACGCGTCTATGAAATTTGTATGAAATATTAACCAAACGTCATCAGTGCGCAACGAACTCGAATACATTTATATTAGTTTTTCGTGCTCGAGCTAAAGGCGGCCTTACATGACGTAGGACGAGCTCAAGTGTTTGAGTATTCGCGGATTAGCTTGCTGTTCGCATCCCATATCATATTTTTGAGTAGTTTGTGCTCTGATTTCACCTGCTTGGCAAGTTCTTCCATACTAACTTTGAGCCATTTTCGACAGACTTCCAAAAAGGAGAAGGTCCTCAATTCGTCTGTATTTTTTAATGTATGTTACGCGATATCTCCGACAAATATGGACAGAATTTCAAAATTATTTTTGTGTTCGATAGAGCTTATTTCAAGGGTGGTCCCATATACATTTGGTCACGATTGGATTTGAAGTCGGTCTGTTAAGTTTTTAAACTTGTGGTTGTTTTATGTCAGTTAAACGTAGGGATCACTTTGTATAATGGGATAATATTACGTGTAACAGAAAAAGATAAATATTTATTTAATACATAAGTAATAATACTTTGGTCTAGGGGCAACATATATGGGCTGTGGACCGTGAGGTCCTGGGTTCGATTCCCAGGTTGAAAGGTTTTCTAATTGAATTTTCTCGGGCCTGGTCCCCTCAGAAGGGGTTGATATAAGGCATGCCACCGGTCGTAAAACTAAGCCAAATCATTTCTGCAACATGATTATAAGATGATTATAAACATTTAGGGCCTTACTTATAAAAACAGTTTAGGTGAGCAAATGGCTAAGAATAGGCTGTCACAGTTTTCATTGTGTCACATTGTTTGAAAATAAAAGGGACAAGCTATCCTTAGCGATTTGCCCAGCTAAACTATTTTTACGAGGAAGGTCCTTAATAACTATCTGCAATAAATATACCGTCTCAGTTTTTCAAAAAGGAATTTTCTATAGACCACGTTCACTAAAAGCAATAAAAATTGTACTAAGAGTGTACACAGTTCAATTTACCGTAACCATTTTATAATGGTCCTCCATTTTAAGGTAAGACTTGCACTCACCACGCCATTAACTGGATTAGAGAAATCACCCCTACTATTTGCTGAACAATGGGTCTAGAATTCTTATCTTTAATCACATTAGGGTTTACGTTTAATGAATGTGTTGTATTGTTGAGATTTCTTTTAGAAATGTACGAGTTTAGACATTAGTCTAAACTCGTACATACACTCGTACATACAACTCGTACGTACAGTCCATTAGGACTAAACGTTTGTATTCATCAATTTGTCTGACTAGTTTGTATCTAATGCAAACGCTCGAATTAGGATCGATCTGAGATTTAAGACCAAAAGTTTTAATCACGCCTGCAACCTGTATGGGTTAGGTTATATGGCCTTTGGACCCTGGTATAGGAGTAGATATAGGAGCAGAACCCATGGATTTCCACTTTCAACGATTCTGAGTTTTTCCTATAGCACAGAAAATAGAGCAGATAGATCATATTCTGATGGTAAGTGAACTCCACTACCATTGACACTCACGACACCAAAACATATTACCGGCAACTTATAGATTTCCGTGCATAGCTAGGTCATAGTAGCTGTTGCCTTCAGTACCATTTGATTTAACATAAGATTGTAAAAAGGCTTGCTATTTTCGATTCCTACCAACTAATTAAGGATACTCAAAAGTCCACCAATCCGTATTATACTATCGTGGTAGTTCATAGTGGACAAGATCCTTTACCCTCCCATTAGTAGTGGTGTCTGTACGAATCATCTTGGAAGTAAAACAAAGTGTTAAGAAAATGTATCTCCTATTGATTTATTCATGTAAGGGGTATGTTTTAATGTTTCCTCTAGCTAAAGTCGAAATGGAAGCCAAGGGCGAAACCGAAGCTGAGGCCGAAGCTAAAGCTGAAGCCGAAGCCGTAGACAAAGCAGAAGCAGAATCCGTAGCCAAAGCAGAAGCCGAAGTCATATCAACACTTCTCTCCAATTATTATACTTGTACCTATAAAAACTTTTTTTCTGCGAAGCATAAGTGCCAGGCAGTGGGTATGTGTCAATATGAAACCATATCTGTGTTTTAACTATGATCATGTATAAAAGCTTTCTAAAGAAACTCTTCCGATATTTTACTTACCCTGTTACATAAAATATTGAGGGAAATTTAATAATGAACTCAATGAGTCCCTTTTATTATTCTGGATGGATATGAACAATTTACATTTTGAATAAATAAGCATACACGTGCCGAAAATATGGAATATTTTTTATTTATTTTGACCCTGTTTTTATGTAGTATGGTTTTATGGTTTTTGCTGTATTTTCAATGAATTTAACTAGCAGCGCTACTTGCGGTAACTAAGATGAACTAAAATGTTTTGTGGAGGAAACCTTAAATTAATGAATGAGACCGATCTATCGTAACCTATCATCATATTCGAGAAGTATAAAAACTCAAAACTAACTAGGAAAAGTAGTAGCAGAAATACTTTTTTTGATTGGTAGAGCCATGCTGTAGACAGTAACGTCTACAACACGAATGGGCCAGCTCGACCGGTTTGATACCACTCTCTCACAGAAAACCGACGTAAAGTGGCAGCTTGCTTTCGCGTTTCATTCGATGAGTGAGATTTCCGGTGGCCCTTTTCCCCCCTTCCTTTCTCAATTCCTCTTTCCCTCCCGTTCCATTCCTTCCCTTTAGGCTGTCAACGCACCCATGATTCTTTTTGTGTCTTGGGTGTCTATGGGTGGTGAAGATCACTTACCATCAGGTAACCCAGCTCGTTCGCCAGTCTCTGATATAAAAAAAGGATCTAAAAGACCGGAGTACAGGAGACCCTCTGGTCTTCTAAATATATGAGAGTTGCTAAATGCGGGTTTATAGACTTCGCATACTAACTCCTTACGCAAATTCTCTCACAATCTCGTCAGTCAAGCCTATAGTAATATCTAGTAGTGCATCAAGGTTTCCTCCGTGGCATGAACAGATTATCCCAGCTTATTTAATTAGGGTCGGATGACGCCACTTGGTTCAGCTGTCGAAAGTGATTTCACCGTGGGTACCCCATTACTCTTAATGGGGTTGCCTGTTAACTCATAATTTCCTCAGAGAAGTTAATAAATTTTTCTTAGATGAGTTTCTTTTGTGGTTGAACTTTTTTAAATTTGCTTATATCGAACTTCTTTCTGTATTTAATTCCAAAGCGAGGAAATTTTATTGTGATTCAGAATTGATGTGCGCGTTTTCAATTAAAGCCACGTTTTGCTTGGTGGCTTTTTTATAGTAGAGACTGGTAAACGAGCAAGTGGGTCACCTAATTGTAAGTGATCTCCACTGCCAGATACATACGATACCAAAAGAATTATGTGTGCGTTGCCAACCTTAAAGGAAGATAATCACAAGTTTAAAAACTTAACAAACCGACTTCAAATCCGATCGTAACCAAATCGTATCGCGTAACATACATAAAAAAAATACCGAGGAATTGAGGACCTCCTCCTTTTTGGGAAGTCGGTCGATAATAGGGACTGGGATGGTGAGAATGGATTTGGGATACTGGATATCACACTAAGTGGATGAAACGCAACAGCGAGTTGTCACTCTACATTGATCTTCTAGAAGAGAGTAGTATTAAACTGGATTAACTATAATCCGCTGTCGATTGTGCGAGAAGAAATAATGAGAATTAGGAAAGAGAGGCTATTCCAGCCTTCGAAATCTCACTGAGACACAGTGGTATCAAGTTGGTTGATTTTTCATTTATAGACATAACTGTGTACTGCGTGGATATATCCCTCCAAGACTCGTCCTATTCACATTTGAAATTACTTCAACGAATCTGATTGCTGGTGGTGCTTTAGTTACTTCTCTGTCTAATTTATAAATATCCATAAGAAATATACATTATATCCTAAACATTGTGACCCTGCTAATAATGTATCATTATAATAAAGGGCCCAAGCAAATACATTTTAATAAAATCTTTCGAGACATGTGCATAATTAATGGTCCCAGAGATGACATTACAACAATCGTATTATGCTTGTGTTATACTCCAATGTTATAGCTAGGCTATTCATTAAGCGCCTATGTCGTAGACAGGTTTGTTACTTTAAGAAATTGGCAGTGTGATGTTACGTTTGATTGAGTAAAAGGTAAATGAGTTTTGTGAGTGGTAGAGCCACGCTGTAGACAGTAACGTCTACAGCATGAATGGGCCGGCTCGACCGGTTTGATACCGCTGTCTCACAGAAAACCGATGTAAAGTGGAAGCTTGCGTTTCGTTCAGTGAGTGAAATTTCCAGTGGCCCATTTCCCCCCTCCCTTTCCCAATCCCTTGTTCCTCCCCTTCCGTTCCTTCCTTTTTGGTTGGCAACGCACACATGATTCTTTTTGTGTCTTGGGTGTCTATGGGCGGTGGAAAATCACTGACCCTCGAATCTACTCGTTTGCCAGTCTCTGTTATAAAAAGAAATATGAGAGAGACCCTGTGTTCCTTCCCAATTACTATTCCTTTCGGTTACGATTGGCAATGTCCTAAATTATCTTGAGAGATTTCATGGGCGATGGTAGCCATTTATCACAAAAGTTTCGACTCTTCGACTAAACCAACGTCGTCAAGATGTATAACATATGTACTCGTATAACTGGGTTAGTACCAAAACTAATGTCTTTAATTCATCTGCTCGATTTAATATTTTCAAACATAACTGTACTATTATAGCGAATGCGTCGTTATCGCCTATCATCTATCTCGTTTGCGCATCTCATGTAGCTTGTAGTGGGCATCTAGTTTATACCGGTAGTAATTAGAAGGCACTCAGCGAGGGGAATTTTTAATGACTGAATATAAATGAAAATAATTAATTAAGGAACGATGACGACACGTCTCGTTGAGGGTGTGCGCTTAATTTACTTAGTTCGACACTTGGACTTTGATTAAAATAAAAGTTGGAAATATTGCGTTATGAACGCCATTTTTCTGATGAATTATTTATTTTAAGAATAAAGTTCAATATAACTTTAATTATATTGAACTTTATTCTGCTTTATATTATGAATTGAAATAAAACTATTCTTACGGATTCTATCACGATTAGGTTTTAATTATTATTCCCGACGTTTCGAAGGCTTTGCAGTCTTCGTTGTCACAACGTTTTTAAAACCTAATCGTGATAGAATCCGTAAGAATAGTTTTATTTCAATGTATAATATTCACGTAAACTTAAGAAATCAGTTTATATTATGAATCTATGGATATACTTATCGTGCGGGTTCGACGGCAGTTGGGCAGTTCGGTTTTGGGCGTTGTTAGCCCAAAAGTCTCTCAACGTTTATTATATCCACGACACTTAAGTGTGAAGTCAGGATTACTTGTGTGATTCTTCTTTCTACCTGCCCTTATCCCACCTTAATGTGGGTTTGGTGCAACACACTTTTTCAAGCATCTTGCTGATAGGATTTGCCTTAGTTTTTACAACCGGCCGCCTGCCTGACGTCAACCCCCTATGGGGGATCCAGTCCCGGGCAAATTAAATTAGAAAATTTGCTTTGCTCGACCTGGGAATCGAAACCAGGACCACCCGGTCCATAGCCCATACATGCTGCCACTAGACTAAGAAGGCGACGAGAAGATTACTTGTGAGATTATTAGATGAATATCTACACCGATCAAATCACCTTCAGTTAATTTATGAACAAGATTTTTTTACAGCCGCGACTGGCAAACGAGTAGATGGGTCACCTGATGGTAAGTGATCTCCATCGCCCATAGACCCCCAAGACAAGAAAATTATGTGTGCATTGCCAACTTAAATGCAGGAAACTAGGGATTGGGAACGGGGGGCGGGATTGGTCCACTGGAAATCTCACTCACCGAACGAAACGAGACAGCAAGCTGCCACTTTACGTCAGTGAAACAATGGTATTAAACTGGTCAAGCTAGCCCATTCGTCCTGTAGATGTAACTGTCTACAGCGTAGCTCTACCACTCAAAAGTATAACTAAATAGGACAATATTTAAATTAGAAATAATGCATTAAGATCAAAAAGTTTTTTTTATATATTTTGAATATTTCGAATATTTATTATAACTTGGCAAAAAAGTTAAATTAGCTTCATTATTTATTTAGGCTCTATTGTTGTAGTTTGTATGATATCGCTTCAATCGTTTGATGAAAAATTAAACTATTGTTTAGTATTTAAACGCTGAGACAGAGGTAAATACGCAAAATAAACTTTTAACAAACTAAATATTAGAAGCAATATTTTGACTCAACTTTAAATTAAAATTGGCTATGTTAACAACTGAAGTTGCACATAAGCTCACGCCTGTATCCCCGAAGGGGTAGGCAGAGGCGTACTAGCGAACTAGAACACCCACATTTCGCCGAGCTTAGTTCGGTCCCAGATGTGATAAGGGGCGAGCCTATCGCCATATCGGGCACAAATTCCAGACTCCGGGCTGATATGGAAAAATCCAATATCACTTTGCCCGACCCGGGGATCGAACCCGAGACCTCAGAACCGTAGTCGTACCGAGATACCACCACGCCACCGAGGCAGTCATATATATGCATATGAATATTTATTTAACCAACTGAAGTTGGTTAAATAAATATTCATAAATAATAAATACATCCAACAGTCACACACCTAGTCCTGACCCCACACTAGGTATAACCTGTATCCTGGGTATCAGAAACTATGGGAGACTTTCGGTCTCACATCACCCAGACTTGAAACAAATATCTGTGGACCACACAAACATTTGTCTCAATGCGGGAATCGAACCCGCGGCCTCTCGCTTCACAGCCGACTACTCGCCCTCTGCGCCATGGAGGATATACATATACAAAGTGATTTAATATTACTAACTATAGAAAGGGTATCAAGCAAGTTTCCATAACATATTTTCTATCTCAATCGTCAGTAACGATGGCGTTACTGACGAAGTGGTAGATGGCTACCACTTATTAGAATGCGAGGGCGCTTATTATAACTTACACCCAAGAATGTCCTGTGAATGTTCAAGAATCACGTAAGACATCTTTATTGTCTAAACATATAATTACTCTGCCACGACCTTGCGCGCGTATGTTTCAAGTACGACTGAGTGACTTATGACCACGGGGTCATAAATTTTGGATCACATGTTTTGTGCTATTGTTGCGCTTTGTAAATTTTTTTTTATAAATAAGTTAAATACACCCAACAGTCACACACACATAGTCCTGAGCCCACACTATGTGTAACCTGTATCGTGGGTATCAGAAACTACGAGAGACTTTCGGTCTCACAACAACTATACCTGAAAAAAATATGTGGTCCACACAAACATTTATATCGATGCGGGAATCAAACCTGCGGCCTCACGTTTCACAGCCGGCTACTCACCCGCTACGCCACAGAGGCTGTCAAAAATGTGTTATATACTGAATGTCTTTGATGTTGAAGTGAAAGTTAATTAGGCTTTGTTTTTATGACGGGCTGCCTGCATGACGTAACCCAGAACCCTCCCGTCACAACCCCCATAAGCCACTAGACCAAAGAAAAACTTTACAACTTTCATAATTATAACATAACCTCACGCCGGTATCCCCGAAAGGGTAGGCACAGACGCACTAGCAAACTAGAACACACAAATTTCGCTGAGCTTAGTTCCGTCCCAGATGTGATAGAGGCAAACCGCTATCATCATCAGCCACACTCCTGGACTTCCACTGCTGGACATAAGCGTCCCCCAAAGATTTCCAGATCGACCTGTTGGAAGCGGTCTGCATCCAGCGACTTCTTATCGCTATATAAGGTACAAACTCCAACAACTTTTACTTACACAATTTCTCCAAAATTTCAAACATGCACAGATATTTCTAGAGAGTCCGCTTTCAATGCACTTTCAGCTAAAAGCGACCTCAAATAATTCACGTCGAAAGTGAAGCCAGTTGAACGGATATTACATATGTAAGTGAACTCTAGTATAACCATGAAGTACGCGAGTGTGGGTGAGCCACTACGGTCAACAATAAGGCGGCGACACACGACACGGTCTGAATGGTCCGCTCGTGCAGAACCGATTTAGAATTGAAATAGAAGCGCTGGAATAGCAAAAATACTAGGAAAGTATTTTTATAGCTTTAAAGTACCCTTAACCGATGTGAATGTATGAAGATATTGATGAAAGTAGATGGAGCGAAAGTAGTGTGTCAGAATCGGGCGAAGTGGAAATCCATAGTCTCTGCCTACCCCTATGAGATACAGGCGTGATATTATGTGTGTATGTATGTAAAGTATCGAGAAGTTTTTGAGTGGTAGAGCCACGCTGTAGACTGTTACGTCTACAGCACGAATGGGGCGGCTCGACCGGTTTCATACCACTGCTTCACAGAAAACCGACGTAAAGTGGCAGCTTGCTGTCACGTTTCGTTAGGTGAGTGAGATTTCCGGTGGCCCATTTCCCGCCTCTCTTTCCCAATCGCTTTTCCTTCGCCTTCCATTCCTTCCTTTTAGGTTGGCAACGCGCCCATGATTCTTTTTGTGTCTTGGGTGTCTATGGGCGGTGGAGATCACTCACCATCAGGTGACCCATCCATGCTACCCAAAGCACAAAACGAATCATGGGTACGTTGCCAACCTAAAAAGAGGGAAATAAGGAATAGGAAATGGAGGCTGGGAATTGGGCCAACTGAAATCCCAAATAAAACTCAACAGCCACATATAGTCCGATTTGACCCCAGATTTAAACCTGTTTTCGATTACTCAAGGTCATCGACCTAAAGACAGCTTTTTTTTATAGAAGTGGGGGCAAACGAGCAAGTGGGTCACCTGATGTTAAGTGATCAGCGCCGCCCATAAACATCCACAATACCAGGGGAATCATGGATGCGTTGCCGGCCTACAGCTAGGCCGGAGCTAAGAACTCTAAACAAAAGAAAAAGGTTTAGTTGGCGAAGTGTCCATATACTATGGTTCCTTTCTTATCTTTAAATAAGTAGGTATAAATTAAACTAGTACTTGGTTTACTTTTTGAGAATATTCTCCCTTCGCTACTAGCTTAATGAGAAAATTCAAAAGCCAAGTCTTTTAACATCATCATGACAGCAAGAGGCCGTAATAGGCTGATGTAGAATCTTAACACCGTAACGTTTTAATTAGTAATGGCTGTTTGTCTTTGTAAGTTTACTCCTGTTACCCTTTGAAAGCAAACATTTCCTTTGACGGTTCTCATCTTTAGCTTGTAGGTCAGTATCCGCCGAATGTTCATACACTTAAGGTCAGGTACGTCGTTTAAGGCCGCGTTATCTGTCAAAATTGTATGGCGAAGATCAATATAAGAAGCAAAGACTTCTATGTATACTAACTGACCGACTTCCAATTTACCGATCGTGACCAAATTTATATGGGACCACCCTTGAAATAAGCTCTGTCGAACATAAAAAGAATATTGAAAATTGGTCCATATTTGGCGGAGATATCGAGTAACATCATCAATATAATATACCCTAGATGCACAGTTCTTTGCAAATATCCTCCTAAAAAGTGGTCTCAGGAATAAAACACAGAAAAAGATCGTAAGTTCTAATTAAATCAACACAAATATAACCCTATGCATGTGTTATAAAGTAGCTTTTTAAAACGAAATGATCAAGCGTTCTTAAATTTGAATTTTGAAATTTAGAATTTTAGCGGCGTTCGACTGCAGGTTCGAAGAAGTGCTTAAGAGCGCATGGTACCTCAGCTCAAATTCAAATTTTGCACCCGCTACCTGTCTCTGCTAGAGTGCGCTATCGTACGTTGTCTCGCTCATACACTAATGGCGTCATAGGATGTCAAGCGGTGTTGATAAGACAAACAAGTGACGTAGCGTGGCGGGCCCGCATTTACGACGCATTAGGACAATTTATTTACAAAAACATAAGCTCACGCCTGTACCACCGAAAGAGTAGGCAGAGGTGCACTAGCGACTAGAACACCCACATTTCGCCGAGCTTAGTTCCGTCCGAGATGCGATAGGGGCCGAACCTATTGCCATATAGCGCTCAAATTCTAGACTCTGGGCTGATATTGAAAACATGCAATATCACTTTGCCCGAACCAGGGGTCGAAACCAAGACCTCAGGATGGTAGTCGTACTTAAATACAACTAAACCCCGGAGGTAAAGTTTACACACATAGTAACACACAATCGAGGCACAATTTATTTTAGTACAATTAAAAAACTTTTCAATGGCGTGTCAGCGCTGACGCTGTCTGTCGGGCTTAGAAAGTTATGTTTGAGCCATGGATCATCGAACCATCAGGTAACTTTTCTTACAAGATAACTTTGGTTTAGGTGTCCTCTTAACCAGTCACACAGCCCACCTGTGCTATAAGTTCTCCTTGCTGGAACTTCCGTTGACAAACCTGTAGAGAAACGGATGTCAATGTTCCTCCACTGGATGGGGACAGTTTCTTGTCAGATAGGTTTAAGCGGCTCCTCCAGTGTTTGATGTTTAGCGGTGGTATATAGAGTTAGTCCCAATATATGTAGAAAACTAAAAGGAGACTACAGGATTCGTAATAATAAACAACTTTTATATTTGCAAAATTGTCAATATACCTGATGTTTCATAGATATTGCCATTCAAAGATTTTATAAATAATCCGTGTACTTAACCAAAATAATTTAATATTCGTCAGTTCTTTGCGTTCTTTCTATGGAGAAAACTCTTATTTCTTACCCGATGATCCTCACACCTCTACGGACTAAGTCAAGGATGTGGATATTGGGAATTAAATGATTCACTGCCAATACCAGAATTCCAATTCACAGCTAGTATAACAATGTCGGCGCCGTCACTGCACGTCTTAAACAGCCCGCATAATTGGCGTGAAATGTCACCTTTTAGGCTTGGAGCCCTATATCTAAGGAAGGGAAAGAAAAGTTACGTACAGCTTTCGAATCCAACAGGAGGGCCAAGGGAAAATACCTATGCAAAATTGAAGGGCGACAGAAAAGCTATCTCGGAAATCGAGCTTTTGGTGACTTGTCATCGCAATGTAAAGCAGTTTCTACTAGCTTAATCTGCAGTCACTGCGTAAACTTGATAACCACAGTAAAATAACACTCATCTTTGAGTTGAACCCTTTGCCTCAAATTTGATTTTGTACAATGGTGGAGCCACGCTACTGGACGTTGCACCGGCGCAGCGTGTGTGGAGTACTACATGAATCCATATCAACCTGTATGCGGCCAGGCGAGAGCCTGAATCTTGGACATTCGAAAGTCGAGCATGGCTGATCGTATTCCCGTGGTGGTTCTTAAGACGTCCGCGGCTGAGTTAACCCTCGTTCTCAGGAGTTTCCTCAATTTTTCATATAAGAGTTCCGACTCTGAAGAATTTTTGACATCCATCTATCTTGAAGACTGCGCACACCAATCGGAAATCCTAATAGAGTGACCGGTCGGACCTTTCCAATTATAGTCTCCATCACGTCCTTTTTTTCCAAAACTAGCAATTAATTAATACATGGAGTATTTATAACTCGCCTCATTGATCTATTCACTATTGGTAGCGTATATCGGGTGTGAACACTATGAGGTCCTGGAATCCATTTCCAGATCGGGCAGGCGTTTTTTACTTTATGGGTGGGTCATTACACAGGTAGCCCATTGTAAAAACTAAGGCCAAACACCTCTGCAACGTGCTTTAACAATGTGTTGCATCGACTCCATACTGAGGTGGAATAAACGTACGCCTACATAATATCACGCCTGTATCCCATAGGGGTAGGTAGAGACTATAGATTTACACTTTGCCCGATTCTGACAAACTACTTTCGCTTCATCTACTATCATGAATCTCTTAATCTTTATGCATTAGAGTCTGTTTTGTTTTTATCTGTTCTTTAGTCAATATATCATCAATTTGCCCAATATAAGTGCGATGCTGTCGCCCTATACCGACTTTTCCATGCACACTCGTCTTGTGTCACTGTTTCGACCATCTCCTATCATCTATCCTCTCAATATGTCTGAATCATCTCAACATCCCTTTCTATTTCTTATCACTACATCTTCTTTCACTCGGCAGAGATCCAACACCACTTTATTCCACACTCTATCACGCGACACATGCTCCTTCATGCTCTCATTTCCACCACCCTGCGGGCTTAGCCAAGTAGCTTATGCGCTAGTCGAATAGAATAGTAAATATATGGGAATGAGATAAGAGTACGCTATATATAGCGTACTAATAGAATAAATGTATAGGAATGACATAAGAGTCCACCAGTAAGCCCACTGATCTTACTTTCATGCCTGTTCTGTCACACCCAACTTTCACTCTCATTTATAAGTGTAGGCACTAACACTTCTTTATGAACGGCCAATCGTGTCTTTTTAGAGACCTTTCAGCTACTCATAAAGGTGTTCAGCGCTCCATTAACTCGATTACCTGCACATACTTGTCGTTTAATGTCGCTATCATGCTTCCCATCACTTATAAATATACAACCCAGATATACAAAGCGTTTCACTTGTTCTACTCTCTCGTTACCTATCATAATTTTGCACTCTGTTATACTTTCATTTCTTTAAAAAAACATACTTTTCGTCTTACTTACATTAATTTTCTCCTTTCCTTTTAAATGCATCATCCATAATTATTACCATTGTCTGTAATTCGTCCTAGGCGTTCTCCAAGTCTACAAAGGCGCAAAAGACTTTCGTTCTTTGGCTGAGAATTTTTCCGGAAAGCTTCGTAGGGAGAAGATCTAATCCGCACATCCCATACTCTTTCGAAATCCCGCGTGTACATTCTATAACTTATTATTCGTCTCATACATTACCCATTTCAATCAGAACTTTTGCATATAATTTGCCGACAACACTAAGAACGTACTCTGATAGTCTTGCCGTGACTCCTTATCCTTATACAACGGAACAATCAATTTAAAGATGGAATAAAGGCAGGTGATAAAAAAATATACAGGGTTAGTCGGAAAGTGTGTAGAGAGCCTTGGCCACCATAATGTATCATTATTAAATATTTCTACCGTAGATAGCGTACGTCATTTTAATCTTTCTTTCTACCTGCCCATAACCCACTTTCATGAGTGGTCGGTGCAACACCCTATTTCAAGCATATTGCAGAAAGGATTTGGCTAAGATTTTAGTTTAACCAGCTACCTGCCTGACGTCAACCCCCTCCGGAGGATCCAGTCCCGGGCAAATTAAATTAGAAAATTCGCTTTACCCGACCTGGGAATCGAACCCACGACCTCCCGGTCCACAGTCCATATATACTGCCACTAGACCAAGGAGGCCACGAGCGTACCTCATCTTAATAGTAGGACATTTTTTATTTCATATAAAAAGTAAACTACCTATCCCACGATTACATATCGGCAAAATACGTGCCGCTTACGCAATGCGCGCGCCCCCACACTGTAATTTTAACTAAGATATAGTTACTATGCGTCTTTTAATTATTATTATGTAGGACTTATACAGCACATTGTCACTAGATAATCATCGATTTAGTAACAAAATCATGAAGTTACCACATTAATAGCCACTTAAATAATGATTACAGATTAAACTAATTATTGAAATAAAACAATCTTGGTAGCTTAGATGTTGGTAGCACGCCCCGCGAAACATGTTTCTGTCTGGCTTTATCCCGGCCTTCTGCCAAGGGCCGTCTTCCTACTTCAACGCTTCCACTTCACACGGTGCTGAACGTCCTCCATAGTGAGGCTTGGCTCTCATATCTAGGAAGATATCTCCAGAACGCATTTTGGGCCGTTCACGACCGTCCACCTACCGGAACAAATGCAACACTTATTTAAAATATAGCCTACAATACAAGTATTTGAATATTATTTTTATTATTACAATTTTAATTTGGTTTATATATTCATATTTTATTTGTTTTTATTCATTATAAATATAAGAAATAAATATAAATATAAAATTTATTAGTTCTCAAATGGAAATTACAAAAGCGAACTTACAGCTATTACAGTAATTAACAACTATAATAAGCCAATTAAAACAAACTGAGAAAACAAGTGACTATCTATAAAACATTATCTGTTAACCTCCACACTAGGAATAAACCTGTCTCATGGGGGTCTTCAAGAGTGTGCTTTTAGAGTTCTCAAATATTGTTCAATTAGCCATTACATACAAAAAAAATTAAAGTGGTGTGTGTGTGTGTGTGTGTGTGTGTGTGTATATGGAGATATTACATTATATATATATATATAGACTCATGTATATCTCCATATGCTGGGCAAATGATGTATTGCACTGGACCTGTTCCGTTCTAAAGACGCGTCGTTTTAAAAGTAAGGGGTAAGCGAGCGAGTTAATTACTTCTTTGTGCTGTTTTAGTATTATGTCACATATTATTAAAGATTTTTGTTTCTTAAGATTTCGTACTTATAAAAATTATGTTGAGTTTAATGGTTAATAACACTAGTAATGACGACGAACACTATGCCTCTGCATTATCTGAATCTGGCAATATCAGTGATGAGAGTTGCCATAGTGTTTCATCGCTTCGTGATAACCTTGAGAGTCAGTTTTCGGACGTATCTAAAAATTTTAATATCGGTCATATTAATGCGAAAACTGCCTCGACTGCCTCGGTGGCGTGGTTGTGGTTGGGTACGACTGCCGTCCTGAGGTCTCGGGTTCGATCCCCGGGTCGAACAAAGTTATATTGGATTTTTCCATATCAGCCCGGAGTCTGAAATTTGTGCCCGATATGGCGAAAGGCTCGCCCCCTATCATATCTGGGACGTAACTAAGCTCGACGAAATGTGGGTGTATTAGTTTGCTAGTGCGCCTCTGTCTACCCCTTCGGGGATACACGCGTAAGCTTATGTTATGTTTATGTTTTATGTTTATGTAAAGCAAAAAGTATTCCGGCCCATTTATCCGATATGTCGGCATGCCTAGACCATAAAAACCTTTACTTTACACCTCCGCTTATTTGCTGATCCTTTAACCCCTTCAGAAGGTTATCTGGAAGAGATCGCTTCAAGCGATAAGACAGCCTATTGTAACATTTTATAGTTTAAAGTTCTGTCTGTACTGTTTACTTAATCCTTACTATGGTGTTAAAGAGTTATCTATCTATCTAATCGTTCGCGAATGACAATATCTATGAAAGTATTAGGTATATTATAATTTTTACTGATATATTCTTGTTCATTATTATGAGTTCTGTAGTATCCTTTCAGTTTCTTACAAATATTACGACAAACTTTGTATATTATACGAAATCAAAGTTAACAGGAATACACAGTGTGGCACCAACATAACTTAAATTTCGTCGCAAAAATATAATTATGCGGTAATATGCACGGGCCAACCTAGATGTATATAAACTTCAGTAAGTATACGGCGTGAGGTCAAATCGCGCGTTTGTCAACGACAAAAGTATTAAACCGCTAATATCAACTGTTTAAGGTTGCTCCGAACGTACATTATGTGCAAAAATTTAGAAAAATAAAAATCAATCCTATGGTTATTTTATTTATTCGTCTTATTTTTTGTACAAGCCCTTGCAACATTAAAAGGTACATATATATATATATATATATATATATATATATATATATATATAGGGGACGATTAAGTGTCGGTAGGTCAGCGTCAATCATTATGTAAAAAGCTTAAATTACACTATATTTTTTTAATGGAAGACCCAAGCTGTTGACAGTTACGTCTACAACATGAATGGGCCGGCTCGACCTGTTGGATACCACTGTCTCACAGAAAACCGATGTAAAATGGCAGCACGCTGTTGCATATCGTACGGTGAGTTATATTTCCGGTGGTCCAATTCCAATCTCTTTATCAATCCCTTTTCCCCTCCTTTTAGGTTAGCAATATACCCATGATATTTTTTGTAATGGGTGTCTCTATCTATGGGCGGTGGAGATGACTTACCCTGACCCACGAGCAATCGTGTTACTGCTATATAAATACTTTATATTTAAATTTTTAATATACATATACCTAATAATTTTATGTAGGATTTAAAAATAAAACTTTGTTTGGCAATATCTGTGAAAGTATTTGTTATATATGTAATATGCGGGTGGTTGCATCCACTCCCAGTGCTATAAATATTGTGACGTTTGTCAAATACACTCAGTGTGAATACAGCAGCCTGACGTTTCACTAGTCCTTATCCGTATACTTAACAGTGGCGACGAGTACCCGCGTATAGAAGAAAAAAAAATGTCTCACTTTGGCATTTTGTCCAGTTTTGACCATACCATACATACATGGCAAAACTATAAACAACGCATTTCGCAATGGTTCATCGCAAACGATGTCGATGATGTGAAGGATTCGGCAGGAGTGAAAAGGCGGGCGATTTTGCTGAGCGCACTCAGTGACGGCACTTATCAACTGGCGGCTGATTTGGCGTTACCGAAACAGTTAACACAAGTGCCATATGAAGACATTCTGGTACTTCTCGATAAACACTTTACGCCGAAAAAGTGCGGGTTTGGCGAGCGATATAAATTTTATGCTGCAAACCAAGGACCAGATGAGTCATATTCGCAATGGGCTGCGAGGTTACGAGGCCTCACTACACATTGCGGCTTTCTGAACGTGGAGGAGGCGCTCCGTGACCGGTTTGTCATGGGAATGCAACCAGGACCAGAAAAAGACAAGCTGTTTGCGCGTGACCTGGAAGAGCTAACACTGGCAAAAGCAGTGGAGCTGGCGGAGAGCGTGCGCAGTGCTCGTAAGGGGGCGGCAGCATCGTCGTCTCAGCAGGAGCCGGCCGCAGCGCAGGGACCGGCAGCGCCGGCCGCACCGTTGTTCAAGATCGGCCGCGACAAACACACGCGTAGTGGAGTTAAAAGTGACGACACGGAAATGTGTAAAGTGTGCGGCTATAAAAATCATAAAACGGCTCAGTGTCGGTTCGCTAATTATAAGTGCAAAAAGTGCAATTTAACCGGTCATTTGCGTCGAATGTGTAAAAAAATTAACTTTGTAGGTACCGGCGAATCGAACGAGAGTGACGATGACGGTAAGATCGGCAAAATATGTTCACATAAAGGGGAACCAATGACGTTGGCTATTTCAATAGGAACCGTTAACTTAAAATTTGAAGTTGACACCGGGTCGGCGGTCACCGCGATTTCCGAGTTAACTTACAAAAAATATTTTAAATCTGTGCCATTATCATTAACGAGTGACCAGCTGTTTACTTATACGGGACGTGCCATACACTGCCTGGGATTCGTAAAGTTACCGTTTACGTATTTAAACAAAACACACGACATAAATGTGCGTGTGATACGTGATGGTGGACCACCAATTTTAGGCCGTGACTTTATATGTATATTTAAATTGCAAATGCTACAAATTAACCTCGTAAACCAATCTGATGGTATGATTGAACAGTTAAAATCACGTTATCCAAAGGTTTTTTCAGATGATTTAGGCAAGTTTACAAAATACCGAGTGAAATTGCAATTAAAAAATGATGCACAACCGGTATTTTTCAAACCCCGTCCTATTGCGTTTGCATTAAGAGATAAAGTAAATAGTGAACTTGATCGTTTAGTACGTATAGGAGTATTAGAACCGGTTCAACATTCAGAATACGCGTCGCCTATCGTGCCTATATTAAAACGTGATGGGTCTATACGACTGTGCGCGGACTATTCTGTTAGTGTAAATAAACAATTAGTCATCGAACAATATCCGTTGCCAACTGTTCGAGAACTATTTACTAAATTACATGGAGGTCAACAATTTAGTAAATTAGATTTAACACAAGCCTATTCCCAATTTGTACTAGACGAGGGATCACAAAAGATAACTTGTATAAATACTCACCGGGGTTTATTCAAATATACTAGGTTAGTGTTTGGTCTTGCGAGTGCCCCGGCTATTTTTCAGCGGGCAATGGAGTGCTTATTGTCGGGTTTGGACGGAGTTATGTGTATGCTTGACGATATTTGTGTCACAGGGGAAACAAAAGCGCAGCATTTGGATAGGCTTAATGCAGTTTTAAAAAGATTACAACAAGCGGGCTTAACCTTACGTAAAGATAAATGTGTATTTTTTGCGGACCAAGTAGAATATTTAGGGTACACTATTGATAAAAATGGCTTGAGAAAATCGCTACAAAAAGTAAAGGCAATAGTTGAGGCACCTATCCCTACAAATGTAAATAAATTAAAATCATTTTTGGGGTTAGTCAATTACTACAGAAATTTTGTTCCGAATGCATCATCAATTTTAAGTCCGTTTTATTCATTATTACAGAAAGGCGCTAAATGGAAATGGGAGGCCATACATAATGAAGCTTTTAATGTTATAAAAAAATGTTTAGCCTCAGAACAAATTCTTGCTCATTATAATCAGGACGCAAAAATTATATTAACAGTGGATGCGTCACCTAGTGGTTTAGGTGCGATTCTGTCACAGGTAGAATCGGATGGAGTGGAACGTCCCGTATGTTTTGCCTCGCGGACACTGAATGCTGCAGAAAAGCGGTATTCGCAAATCCAAAAGGAGGCTACAGCAATAATTTTCGGAGTACGACGTTTCCATCAGTATCTGTACGGAAGGGCAACGCCTTTTATACTCCGTACAGACCATAAACCCCTATTGTCCATATTCGGTCCATATCCAGGCATTCCCGAAGTTTCAGCTAATAGGTTGCAACGTTATGCAATATTTCTAAGCGGATACAATTACACTATAGAATACATACGTAGCGCTGACAACAGCGCAGATTATTTGTCGCGCGCGAGTTTACCTGACGCTGACGCCTTTGAGTCAACGTCCAGCAAGGGATACGCCCACGAGACAAATGATTGTGACAATTTAGAACCAATAGAGGATCGTGCCTCGTACATCAACTTTGTTGTTGATGGTAGTTTGCCTGTTACATTGAACGAAATTCGCAACGAAACGCATAAAGATAAAATTTTGGCCGAAATTATTTATTACATTACTAATGGTTGGCCAAGGCGGTTACCAAATGCATTAGTTAAACCTTATTTTCTTTGTAAGACTCAGTTGTCGTATGAGAACGGTTGCGTTATGCGAGGTTATAAAATAGTTATTCCTGAATCGATTAGAATGAAGTTATTATCTGAGCTGCATAAATCGCATATGGGTATCGTTAAAACAAAAGCAGAGGCGCGTAGTAGGTTCTGGTTTCCCGGAGTAGACAAAGCTATAGAAAACATGATAGCCGGGTGCGAGATTTGTTTACAATTGAGACAGTCGCCAGCTCGTGCGCCGCTCGCATTGTGGCCACTCCCCCCTCAACCGTTTTATCGAATACATATGGATTTCTTAGGACCCATTCATAATCGTTCATACTTAGTTATAGTAGACGCGTACTCGAAATGGGTTGAAGCATTTGATATGGGAAAAAACACGTCGACGTCATCGGTTATAAGTAAACTGTATGAATACATGGCAAGATTCGGGTTGCCGCACACTATAGTTAGTGATAATGGCACTCAATTCACTTCGGGAGAATTTAAAACATTTTGTCTCTCTAACGGTATATCGCATGTGACGTCACCGCCTTATCACCCAGCTAGCAACGGGCAAGCAGAAAGTTACGTAAAGGTGGTCAAGAAAGGAATTAAATCGTGTATTTTAAGTAATAAGGTTGCTGGATCAACACATCACATTTTGTCGAAATATTTATTTGACTATCGAAATTCCATTCATTCCACCACAGGCTGCTCGCCTGCCCAGTTGGTATTTGGACGTAAAATGCGATCGCGATTAGATTTAATTAAACCAATGCAACCAACGCCGGCGTCTACCACTCTCGCTCGTCACGTCGAAAACAAACAGTACTTACAGTGTAAAACGTCCAAGACTAGACGAACACATTTTTTTAAACCGGGGGACTTTGTTATGTATATGAAACACAATCTTAATATCCCGGATTCATGGAACAAAGGGGTTATTGTAAAACGGGTAGGAAAAGTGATTTATATTATTAAAGATAGTCTGACTTCTTGTAACATTAAGAAGCATAAGAATCAATTAATACCACTCAAGGGTACAGGTAATGATACGCAACAGACAAGTGAATGCCCTATCGACTTTGAAGACATTTTTCAACCAAGATCTTCTTCACCTCAGTCTACGACCTCGGTAGCTGACGAAATTCCTTCTGAGAGGTGTGAGGAAGAAAATGAGGAGTCAGCAGGTGTAGAAACTCAAACTGAAAGGTCAACGGCAGAAGACGATGAATTCTATGAGGCAATAGAAGATAACAGAGTTCAAGAAGAAGTATTATGCCAAGAGCCACTTCAACCGAGTAGGCAAACGGGTTCCAGTAAAATATTGCGACCTGTACCCAGGGTGGATTACAAAAGGTTTTATTAACTGTTTGTGTCTATTATAGATATATTTATTCTTGTATTTATTTGTCAAGCTAGAGGGAGGGATGTTATATATGTAATATGCGGGTGGTTGCATCCACTCCCAGTGCTATAAATATTGTGACGTTTGTCAAATACACTCAGTGTGAATACAGCAGCCTGACGTTTCACTAGTCCTTATCCGTATACTTAACAGTATTAAGTATAATGAAAAAATTGCAAGGATAAAAGTTGTTTATTATTACGAATACAGTATCCTTTCAGCTTCGTACATAATAATTTATGTTCTAACTAACCGTGTGCAATAGTAGAGAGCCCGTGACATTTGCTATACTTACGCCGCTGACACGCGACTGGATTTCTAATCTACTAAATATGCAGGTAAATGGAAACCTAGAAAATACTGACTTATTTATTAGAATATTCTCGTTATCATCATTATAATCACCTACAATACGTTGTTTAATTGATGAAGTATCCCAGATATATAAATTATATTTATTTATTTTGCTGACAGCAAGCGACACAACCTCCCCGTCTGACAGCCGAAGCGGGAATGTGTGCGGGCCGGGCGGCAGGGCGGTCTTGACTAAAACGGTGCGCAAAACGCGAAAATTTAGATAATTGGATCTTACAATAAAAAGACAAATTATTTTCAAAATCCAAAACACATAACCTATGCGTATTATTTAACTAAGTTACTATACAAAATTTCACCATCTTATTTGAAGTATGTAATGAGTAATCCGGGATATTAATTCGGTTTAGAGGTAACTTTGCAATTTTTTTCTATCGAGAAAATTTTAAGGAATCGTGTTTTCGCCACACATGTTCACTCACATAAGCCCTCAACTTTATCATATATTTATTACAAAGTAAAAGCTGCAGTATTGTTGATTTTATCCGGGTTCAAAATAAGCCATTTGAGGTAGTATGGGCCCTTAAGCACTTCTTTCCTGTCCCATTTTTCGACCGTCAACTGTGCATCTAGGTAAATAATATATCGATGAGTAACATACATAAAAATATACAGACGAATTGAGGACCTCCTCCTTTTGTGGAGGCCGGTCGAAAACAGACCGACAGACAGACTAAGCAAAGATTTTCTTGTAAAAAATGACTCGGCCTAAGTCAAAATTCGATTAATATCGGTACATTTTTACAGACAGCCTCCGTGGCGCAGTGGGCGAGTAGCCGGCTGTGAAGCGAGAGGCCGCAGGCTCGATTCCCGCATTGAGACAAATGTTTGTGTGGCCCACAGATATTTGTTTCAAGGGTGTTGTGAGACTGAAAGTCTCTCATAGTCTCTGACACCCACGATACAGGTTATATCTAGTGTAGGGTCAGGACTAGCGGGTGTATTTATTTATTATTTTATTTGGGGTCGGCACAACATGTATTTTCTTTCCACTCCCTCCTATCAGCCATCATATCAGCACTCGCTCCCTTTCACGTCAAGGAAGTTTCCCAGTGATATAATTTCATAACATAAGCTCACGCCTGTATCCCCGAAGGGGTAGGCAGAGGCGCACTAGCGAACTAGAACACCCACATTTCGCCGAGCTTAGTTCCGTCCCAGATGTGATAGGGGGCGAGCCTATCGCCATATCGGGCACAAATTCCAGACTCCGGCCTAATATGGAAAAATCCAATATTACTTTGCCCGACCCGGGGATCGAACCCGAGACCTCAGAACCGTAGTCGTACCGAAATACCACCACGCCACCGAGGCAGTCAATATGTATATCAGTCGAGTGATATAATTTCAGTTTTGCGTAATCCGAACTCAATCACGCCCTGAGGACGCTTAATAAACGTCAACATCATGCAATATCCAAGGAGTATGCAAATCATATTTGGACCCGTTTCAGCCGTTTCCAGCGGCCGACGGGTTCGTGACAGACGGACAGCTGCTACAATATATATGCTAATCGAGCCTTCACGCTACCTACGTATGTGTGATTTTTTCGCCCTATTTCTGAACTTCCAGTTTAATGTGTCGGGATTTGAATATTAATTACTAGCTCTTGCCAATATTGACGTGTGATTTTGATGAGCATGTTATATTGTCCTTTTTATTTTGTTTTTCATTTTACATTATTGCTGTGGAGGTTATTAATCATTTAAATTAATATTATGGAAAACTTAATTATTATTTTTGTTTCTACCTGCCCCTTCCCACCTTAATGTGGGGTCGGCGTAACACACTTTTTCAAGCATGTTGCAAAGATGATTTGGCTTAGTTTTTATGACCGGCCGCCTGCCTGACGTCAACCCCCTATAACGGATCCAGTCCCGGGCAAATTAAATTAGAAAATTTGCTTTGCCCGACCTGGGAATCGAACCATAGCTCCATCGAACCATAGCATGGTCCATAGCACATATATCCTGCCACTAGACCAAGGAGGCGACGGTGGAATAGATAATAATTATAGTAAATAAATAATAATAGCCTTGTAATATTACTGTCCCACTGCTGGGCACCAGGACTCTTCTCCCCAGAGACTTCTATGTATGCTACTCAAAGACGTTTTTTTAGCAGAGACTGGAAAACGGACAGATGGGTCACCTAATGGAGAGTGATCTTCACCGTCCTTAGACGCCCAAGACACAAAAATAATCAAAAGTGTGTTGCCAAAATAAGGAATTGTGCCACCGGAAATCTCACTCACCGAATGAAACGCAACAGCCACTGTACGTCGGTTTTCTGTGAGGCCGTGGTATCAAACCGGCCAGCCAATTCATGCTGGAGACGTAACTGTCTACGTAGTGGCTCTACCACTCAAAATCTTTTAGGACTGTTACTGTTCAAGGTATCAATATGTAAATAAGCATATTTTAAATTGATGCAGCGGATCTTTGATCAGTAGCCCGAGCACGAAAAACTAATGTAAATGTAAATGTATTCGAGTTCGCTGCGCACTGATGACGTTTGGTGAATATTTCATACAAAGGAGAATGCCCATCCTATATGGGAAAAAGTATTCACCTCAGGATTGTTGTGTCAACATCAAATTATGTCTATTCTACTCTAAGATGTCCCTAAATACTACTGTAGAAATATGGATTCAATTGATATTGGAGTTTAAGAAATATTTGGAAAATAAAATAAAATACATTTTGACGTTCATCATAACCTTAAATTGAATTACGAAGCCATACCCTAGATTTTCTATTGCTAAATGTATGCACTAGGATAATCTAAGGTATGCACCAACTATTTTAGTATCCACATTTCAATTATTAACAAACTATGGCCTAAACCTGTCTAAATCGGAAAAATATTGATAATTTCTAACAGCATTTCATTTCCATTGGACGACTGATAACAATATTATGACATTGATAATGTTCTTTTTGGAAAGACTTGAAGTACACAGCTTGGCATCAAAAAGTATTTAACTTAACGTGACCACTAAAGTAGGGATGTTAACATATATATATCGTCAATAATCGATAACTTTTGTTTGCCTAATATACTATTTATTACCTATAAGAGACTACAGCGGCCTGCCCTAATGTACGTGAGATTTAAGTGTGTTTTAGTTATGCAAAGAATTCTGTTGCCTATAGGTGGCTTGTTTTTTAGCGCAAAACGAAAATGATCCATTGCATCCACTACGCAAAGTCCTTGCATTTTCTTCAGGACATGTGATAGCACTAGTCACATAGTTGTGGATGTTTGCAATGCAAGTTGTATGCAAGTATTGTTACAAACAACACATAAATTATTCGTAGATTAGTTTATTTTACATATGTCAATAAGCTCACGCTTGTGTCTCTAAGGGATAAACACAGGTGAACTAAAACACCCACATCGGGCCGTGCGTATTTTAGTCACTTTAAGTAACTTCCAGCGAGCCTGTCGCAACAATTAATTGATCCCAAGCAATTTATGTTATGATTTTTCGAATTGGAAAAGTTGAAACACAAGCTATGATGACTATGATAATGGCAGATAAAGCATAATGATGAAATGAACCCAGGTTTTATGATTTGCAGCTGCCTTTACTTATTATTTAAATCTAGCACAATTTGGGAATACAATTTTACCTGAAGAAAAACCTGACCAAGAATTCTTGGCGTTCCTCTTCTGACGCAATATATAATATACATTAAATTAGTTAATACATAATTATACTGTTTACTTGAGGTACGGCTCATCATTAAACTACTATATTGGTACTTTTTATCTACGGATGGATTTAATCATCTTTGAATATAAAGGTAGGTTCTTCCGAAATAGCTAAATCTTTGCTAAGTACATTTTCTGTCAGGATTACGATGCCGGTGTATTTCACTGTTTTCTTTTTATCACCTTACGCCCTAGCGTGATGACCATTTAACGTATGCAGACGCTACCGGGATAATCTTCATCATACAAACAAAGCTACTGATAAATGCTAGTTGGTCGATATTTAAGTAACGTCTACCTAAGTAACGAATCTACACATCTCTAATTCATAGATAGATATCTAGACTCTTTAATGTATCCTTTTTGAATACGTATACACTATGGTCAGTTGCTATGGCGACGTTCGTTTGTTATTCACGTAATCTGTCCAAATAACGAGAAAGGGATGTTTAATATAAGGGTATGTAGGCACTAGTGATTTTTCGTCACTCTTATACTCTTCTCAAATGTATGAAATGTGACTCCATACGGCAAAGCGTGTCTTTCTAGTGTATCGTAACGCGTACAGTTGACTTTTGTCACTTGCCCCTTCTATGAAGAGCGCAACGCTCTCGTAGCAATTGTGGGAGCAAGAGGTCCATAATCGACAGCAAGAGGTCCTGGTGTGCGGTGGCCTTCTGAGGATGAGAGGGTCCCATAAACGAGGTTGGGCCACAAGGCGGCAATGCGCAAAGGCGGCTTCGGCGAAAGCCGAGGCGCTTCTTGTTTTGGAAATCTGGGGCCGTTCCTAATGCACCGAAGAAGGCCACAGCGGGGTTTTTGTTCGTATTTCCGGTGTAGAGTATAAATTACGGAATGCCTACCATCCTGACATCTCGGGTTGGATCCCCGGGTCGGGCAAAGTGATATTGAATTTTTCAGTATCAGCCCGGAGTCTGGAATTTGTGCCCGAAATACCGATAGGCTCGTCCCTATCACATCTGGGACGTATATGAGCGCGGCGAAATGTGGGTGTTCTACCTCTAGTTCTCTAGTTCGCCCATGCCTACCCCTTCGGGGATACAGGCGTAAGTCAATGTATGTGTGTATGCATGCGTAAAGTTACGAGGCGATGACTGGATGACATTGAAACATTTCCCTTTTCATTACTCGAGACTGTACAAGAGTCACGGTGACAAAAGTCATCCGTGTGCACTAGCTTTTTAACATTTGATATCTTCAAAACCATTTGATTATTGACAAGTTACCATAGTAACAATAAAAAATGGTGTATTTAATTATTGCAGAAATCTATTAATTATTCTTGTTTCCCAATGCAGATTCAGCTAAGACCCGCACCAAATATTATGATTTTTTTTTCTCTTTTTTCCAGTGGTACCATTGTTGAGACACAAACTATCACATATATCTGTCAAACTATACTCGATATGGGCATTCTCCTTTCATAGACGCGCATCGAGTTCGAATACATTTACGGTTGTCAGAAATTTTCCTGCTCAGGCCGCAGATTCTGGGAGCCTGTGTATTGATAACAACGTTGCCGGACATCCCGAGTGTGTTGTGTATTTGAGAACTTCCTCTATTTTCGAAGTCGGTTAAAAATAATATGTTAGCAACATAAACATGACTATAATATAATTAATGAATTATTTTGATTAAATCTAAAGTATTTTTAACATAACGAAACATATTTTGTTCCAGTACGGGTGCTGGTTATCGAGAATCATATTAAGTTTGGTGAGTACCTAGACTTTAAGTTGTTAAATTTTAGCATGCTAAATAATTATTAAACGCTATATAAGCTTGTCGTGAATACTACAGCACTTTTTTTATGATAAAATGGAAAAGTTGCTAAAAAATTAGTATTCCTGTTCTTCAATTTTATAAATTCCGAAACGTATAACATTGAATATTAAAAGAAGTATCCATAGCAAGGATCCATCCATCCATCCATATCCAAAAATGCGATACGGCTGATACCATTTGATATGGACTTCGGAAGGAAAATGTATTAATCTTCGCCACTTATAAACTGAGATATTATTAAATATTTTTTATTATAAAAGCTCATATTATTAGGACACTTAATATTAGTTAATTCTACTGTAATATCTATTTGTCCAACCCGTCGGAGGCGGCACATATGTATGTTACATAAGCGTATGGGCTACCGGAGGGCGAGCCGCCCGTGTCTATTTAATGAAAGTCGAGACAAATTGGTATAATTATATCAATTGGCACCGACTTTCGTTTGAAAAATGTTTATCCTTCCCAAACATTTATCATCACTGAGATAATGCTTCATTACATCAATATAATATACCCTAGATGCAAATATCCTCCTAAAAAGTGGTCTCAAGAACAAAATAAAGAAAAAGATCACAAGTTCTAATTAAATCAACAATATCAAATATAACCCTATGCATGTGTCATAAAGTAGCTTTTTAAACGAAATGATCAAGCGTTCTCAAATTTGAATTTTGAAATTTAGAATTCTATCGACGTCCGACTGTATGCAAAACGAGTGCTTAAGCACTCCTTTGCTGTCCCATTTTCCGACCGTCAACTGTGCATCTAGGTAAATAATATATCGATGCTTCATTAGTATAAAATGTGCTAAGCTGCAACACATACATCAAATAAGCTTATGCCTCATAACATAAGCTTACGCCTGTATCCCCGAAGGGGTAGGCGCTAGGTGAGGTGGAGGTGGAGGTGCACTAGCGAACTATTACACCCACATTTCGCCGAGCTTAGTTCCGTCCCAACTCCCAGGTGTGATAGGAGCCGAGCCTATTGCCTTATTAATCGAAATTGTACGTTGTAGATTGGCTGCTCTAATTTAATGTAAATTATTGAAATTTTTTGTTTTCTTATTTTGGTTGTGTATTAATATCTGACTGTAAACTGGTTATTATTCTCAAAAAGAGCAACGTCAGAGTTTCTTGCCCGTTCTTCTCTGACGAACCAGCTTTCCGAATTGCCGGTAGAGTAAACATTTTAGACGGAATCTAAACAATGTGTGACATTTTATGGATTCAATAAACGATTTGATTTGATTTGATTTCCATATCAGGCACTTATTCCAGACTTCGAGCTGATATGGCAAAATCCAATACCACTTTGCCCCACCCGCGGATCGAACCTGAGACCTCAGGACGTAGTCGTACCCAAATACAACCACGCCACCGAGGCAGGCTTACGCCTGTATCCCCGAATATATCGAGCCTATCGGCATATCGGGCCCAAATTCCAGACTCCGGGCTGATACCGATTTGAAAAAATCCAATACCACTTTGCCCAACCCGCGGATCGAACCCGAGACCTCAAGACGTCAGTCGTACCGATATACAACTACGCCAACGAGGCAGTCCTAAGTTAATAATGTGTTTAATATTCTAATAAGTCCATAGTAGGTACATTAACACCTCTGAAGAGATTCACGTCTTTCCGCCTATAAAGAAACCCTTAACGTAGCCATAAAACCAAGTGATTTCTATTTAAATTTTATTGCACAATCCGTGCCTACGTCATGCATTAAAATTGTTATGGAAATTAGGCATCATTAAGTAGGAATGGTACAAGATATTATAACATTTTCCTTACATTTTAGGTAAACAGTTTTTGAATTAAAATTAGGTTTCATTTATATATGAATAGTTATTACCCAACTTAATAAAATTAGTTATCAATTTGACCCATATGTATGTTATATTTAATTACATTCTCCGTCCTCCGAATAGCACAGCCTCCGTGGCGCAGCGGGCGAGCAGTCGGGTGTGAAGCAAAAAGCCGCGGGTTCGATCTCCGCACCGAGACAAATATTTGTGCGGCCCACAGATATTTCTTTCGGGTCTGGGTGTTGTGAGACCGAAAGTCTCTCGTAGTTCCTGATACCCACGACACAAGACTCGATCTTAGTGTGGGGTTAGGACTATGTGTGTGACTGTTGGGTGTTATTTATTTATTTATAACATTCTACTTCAACATGGTGTTGTGTAAATTAACGTAATTATGTTGTCCATTACTGAAACTATTCCGTGTACGACAACCATCGCTGACTTACGACCGGTTTCAAAAAACGATCTCAGTTTAGAGCGCAGATAGATCGCGATTATGAACCAATCATATCAAGTCATCTGACGGAGTCATGTTCAAACTGTGTTCTTATTGGCTAATTTTTGTAATCTATCTGCATTAAGTGACTAAAGATACAAAAGAAAACCCTTAAATCTTAATTAAATAGATTTAAAAAGTTAGGAGTGGAAATTTTATTATGATAAATTAACTCAACTGCCTCGGTGGCGTGGTGGTATTTCGGTACGACTACCGTTCTGAGGTCTCTGGTTCAATCCCCAGCCCGGAGTCTGGAATTTGTGCCCGATATGGCGACAGGCTCGCCCCCTATCACATCTGGGACAGAACTAAGCTCGACGAAATTTGGGTGTTCTAGTTGGCTAGTGCGCCGCTGCCTACCCCTTCGGGGATACAGGCGTGAGCTTATGTAAATTAACTCAAAAGTATACCAAACAGGTAAGTTATTTAATAAGATGTATATCAACAATGTAGCTGTACAAAAAAAAAATATAAAGTTTCAAACATTAATAAAAAGCAAAAGGTATAAAATACACAAATAATAACAGTGTGTGGAAATCTGAATGTAATTATAACAATGATTTCTGAATTCGTCTGCACTGCAAGTTTGCTCGTCCATCATATTAATGACCCGAAGTGGGAACGGAAAGCGGGTAATTTCTATCCAATCCTCAGTCCGTGCGAAGATAAAGGAGGTGAAAATTACCTTAGATTAAATCGTGCTGCAAGTCGATATTGGTGTTAAAAACTTAACAGACCGACTTCAAATCCGACCGTGACCAAATTTATATGGGACCATCCGTGATATAAGCTCTATCGAACACAAAAATAATTTTGAACATCGGTCCACATTTGGCGGAGATATCGCGTAACATACATAAAAAAAAAAAAAAAAAACAGACGAATTGAGGGCGTCCTCCTTTTTGGAAGTCGGTCGATAATGTAGTGCTTAGCTTTAATTGAAAATCATTTAATTTATCTATACTTCTATAATCATCATAATTAACTAGAACTTCCAACACGTCGATCTGGAAACTTAGGGGAGGCCTGTGTCCAGTAGTGGACTTCTATAATACTGAGTTCGAATTCACTTTATTACCAATTGCAATATTTTCAATTTTACGGCTGTTCATTTGGGTTTTTTCTGTTTTTTTTTTTCTAATCCAACCCCATATTGAGGCGAACAATACAAAAAATATTCAAATTATCTTATCAAGTTTTTGCGAGTCTACACAGATGTAACCCATTTTAAGTTGAGGTTGAGATCTATAGATCTTCTCTATAGATCTATTTAACTTCGACTAAATCTAAGTTAAAGAAACGAATTTAGTGAGGATTTGTAATTTTTAAATCGAACTTCGACTTAGTCCGGGCCATTTAAAAAATAGACTGACGGACAGACTAAGCAAAGATTTTCTTGTGAAAAATGACTCGGACTATATCAATGTTCGATTTAAAAATTCCAAATTCTCACTGAGTTCGTTTCTTTGACTCAGACTTAGTCGAAGTTCGTTCTGTAGATTTCAGTCTCAGCTTAAAATGGGTAATATGTATCTTTTTTTTTATGTAGCCATATTGGAGGGATCTTTGCTAATGGTATATAATTGACCCCGTCAATTATTTCTTGCTACATCATAAGACATGATAAGTATGATAGTTGCAGCGAGAGAGCTAGGTTTAAATTGCTGTGACATACTTAAGTTGTTTTAATTCATAGACATAGACAGTCTATGTCATGTCACGCTCCCAACTCCCCCGCTGCATTACACAAGTTTTTGAGTGATATGACATTGGCTTGATTTGATATACAAATTATTGTACAATAATTCTTGTGAATATTGTATTGTTGCGGCAGGATATCTGGGTGAACGTATCTGTGTACACTTGCAAAAACGCGATAAGGTTCAAGCCCTTATATTTGAATATTTTTTGTTTTGTTCGTCTCAATAGGTGGTTGGTTTAGGAAAAAAATCAAGAAAAACCCAAACAGCCAAAAAATCTAAAAATATGTTTGGCGTGAGAATCGCAATAAACTCATTTTCTTTCTCTCTTACCCTTAACTTATTATAAAAATAGGATCCCCGGTAAGTAATATGCTCGATAAAGTTGTGAGATGGGATGACATTTCGGATCTATCGCAAAATGGCGCCGTAGATAGGGCGGCGATGGAAATGGCGACAAGTGAATCAAATCTGCAAATATGTCTGTGAAACTTGTGTTTATTTTGTCACTTAATAACAGTTTTGTAAAGTAAATTATAGTGAACATTTATGGTAAAAGTAAAGTAAGCAAAATACGGGTACATATTATTATGATCTTACTTTTGAGCGGTGCTTATCTTCAAAAGTAATTTGTTTCTTTTATTCTCAAACTATTTGACTTAAGGAAAATAGGACATAGGACAAAGTTAATTGAATATTAAACATTACTGCCCTGATCCCACCTTAATGTGGGGTCGGCGCCACACACTTTTCCAAGCATGTTGCGAAATAGATTTGGCTTAGTTTTTACGACCAGCTGCCTGCCTGACGTCAACCTCTTCTGAGGGGTCCAGTCCTCTGGAAATTAAATTAGATAATTCGCTTTGCCTGACATAGGAATTGAACTCACGACCTCCCGGTCCACTGCCCATGTACACTGCCACTAGACCAAGGAGGCGAAAGGACATAATCCTTACTAAATAATCATCTTTTGGGTAGGCCTATGTTTAGCAGTCGACGGTTTATGACTGATTATAAATGCTTACTAAATTCCTATGGACTTAAAATCAATATAATGATGTTTTTGGCGATAAAATAATTTGGTGATTCAACATTAAAATAATTTTTAAGAATAAACTTGAAGTGTTAATAGAATTATGTTATGCTGAAGGACTGGACTGCCTCGGTGGCGTTGTTGTATTTCGGTACGACTATCGTCCTGTGGTCTCAGGTTCGATCCCCGGATCAGGCAAAGTGATATTGTATTTTTCCAATCAGCACTGAGTCTGGAATTTGTGCCCGATATGGCAATAGGCTCGCCCCCTGTCATATCTGGGACGGAACTAAGCTCGGCTAAATATAGGTGTACTAGTTGGCTAGTGCGCCTCTGCCTATCCCTTCGGGGATGCAGGCGTGAGATTATGAAGGCAAGTTCTCAATATACTAACAGATTACCAAAAGGTTCCAATTTTTCAGTACCAAAGACAAAGTAAAAGTGAATCAGACGATAATTCCGTCATGAAAACAGTCCAAAACGGTCCAATTTCAACCCTGAATAAATTTACAAGTATCGTCTCAGATAAGACGTAATGTAAAAACTTTATGCCATTTTAAGCAGATATTGTTACCATAAAAGGTCTTCCTTTATTATAAACTCGGAGGATTAGCGTAACTTCACTGCCCTGCTGAATTTGAGAGAGCCACAGAAGGTAAAAATCCCTTCACATTAAGGAAATTTCCAGCAGTCTCTAAATATATTTTCAGTATTTCGATTAATCTGTGGCTTGGATAATATCCTGCGTTAACTTAATCAGATGCAATGTTCGGCCCAACAATAATTATTGCAATAATTTTTTAACAAGTTCGCATTTTTTTATACTTGTCCCTCACATTCCGGGTAATGGAACTAGGTAGTACCAACATTATAATTTATGTTTTATGGTTTATTGGATGATTTTTCGTTTACGAAAGTATTAAGAAAATTATGGTTTAAAAAAATAGTTTAAGCATAAAGGACATTGTGTCAAAACTAAATATGTAAGTACAATATGTATTTCATATAAGCGATTGAGATTGATATGTTTAAGTATTAAGCATTATTATTATTTTTTATAGCAGAGATTGGCAAACGAGCAGGTGACCCATCACCTGAAAGTAAGTGATCTCCACTGCCCATAGACATACAAGACACAAAAATAATCATGGGTGCGTTTCCAACATAATAGGATGGAATGGAAGGGGAGGGGAAAGGGATTGTGGAAAGGGAGGGAGAAATGGGCCATCGGAAATCTCACTCTACTCTCTCACACTACGTCGGTTTTCTGAGATATTTATTTTCTTCTGGAATGATGTCCCATAAATTCTCCCAGTTTACGTTTGAGTGATGCTATATATTATAAAAAAAAAACTTTAAATACATCAAAGGTGGGCACCAAAAACCAGCGCTGTGACGTTGCTCCAATGTTGCAGCATTATGCTGAGTGTCAGCCAATTTCCTCACGAATTTTTGTTCATTTACCATAATATTAAGATTTTTTTATTATTTTTTAATTTTGTATAATATTTATTCTTATTACAACTTCAGACTGACGCACTTGATTGACATAGTGATGAGTAAGGCTAATGTCGGAGACCACACTGCCAAGTCACTTTTGTCATCTGAGGAGTCAGACTGACGCACTTGATTGACATAGTGATGAGTAAGGCAAAGGTCGGAGACCACACTGCCAAGTCACTTTTGTCATCTGAGGAGTCATAACTGTGAATGCTATTTATAATTAGAATTAAGTTTCATTTAGCTTTCTTTTTTATATTCTATTGCGGAAATAAATCCATTTTCTTTCTTTCTTACTTTCTTTCTTCTTTCAATAATCTATACTATAGAAAATTACTTTGTCAAAGGTTAGTATACGTGTAACAAGCGCCATTAATTCTAAACGACCATAAAATAAAGCAGCGACTAATAAAATTCCTAAATTATCCTTTAAATTAAAATATACATAAAGCTTTACTTTTCAAATGAAAATTCAATATTTTCATTACGTATGATGTGACGTCGCATGTTTGTCAGTAAACACAACCTCGTAAATATTATTTAGTGAATAAATAGTGTTGAAGATTTCTCTATACATAATGCAAACATCGTTTGTTTACATACATCGCTGATCCGACAGAGCAACGGCTTAAGTAAATTTTAGCCATTTTAAAACAAGCGTTTAAAATGCAGTTTTAAAACGACTGCCTGGGTAGTGTAATGCTAATGCGATATGACTACCGTTCTGAGGTCTCTGGTTCGGATCAAGTAATGATATTGTTTTTTTTTCTATTGAGTATCAGTCCCGAGTCTGGAATTAATGCCATAAAAATTGCGATAGCCCTATCAGATCTGGGTCGGAATTAAGTTCAGCGAAATGTTCTAGTTCGCAAGTGCGCCTCTATATACAAAAAAAAAATCGATATATTTAAAAAATATTACAGCGAGATATTTCAAGCATTAAAATGTAAACAAAACATGTGTTTTTTGCACTTACGTCACTGTTCCTTCTTATGAGGGACACACTGACTCGGCACTTAAATGCTGCCTACTGTTCACTCCACACTGTTTATTTTGGTTAATTTCTATTCTCAGAGTACTGAGGTAGGCGTAGGTTGACTTTAACAATTAATAATAACTAGACGCCAAGCCAGGAAATCGAGCTAACAGTGTTTGACCGACTTCCAAAAAGGAGGAGGTCCTCAATTCGTCTGTATTTTTTATGTATGTTACGCGATATCTCCGCCGAATGTGGAACGATTTTCAAAATTCTTTTTGTGATCGATAGAGCTTCTTTCAAGGGTGGTCCCATATAAATTTGGTCAGGATATAATTTGAAATCGGTCTGTTAAGTTTTTATTAATTGAAGTTTGTATCATAAACATAACATAACATAAGCTCACGCCTGTATCCACGAAGTAATAGGCAGAGGCGCACTAGCCAACTAGTACACTCACATTTCGCCGAGCTTAGTTCCATCCCAGATGTGATAGGGGGCGAGCCTATCGCCATATCGGGCACTAATTCCAGAGTCCGGCTATTGTATCATACGATAGATTAATCTCATTTCTGTCACTTGATGTGATAGGAAGCAGGTATTTAGATTACATCTGTAACATTTAGTGGAATTTGTGCCCGATATGGCGATAGGCTCGCCCCCTATCACATCTGGGACGGAACTAAGCTAGGCGAAATGTGGGTATTCTAGTTCGCTAGTGCGCCTCTGCCTACCCCTTCAGGGATATAGGCGTGAGCTTATGTGTTATGTGTGTATGTGAACTGTTAAATAATAGTCAACAATATCATTAAATTAGGAAAGTTTCGCTTGTCCATTACGTCTTAGATAGGGGCCGATGGTTCCCGAGACTGTAAAAGGTCGTGTTGGTGTAGATCAATAAACGTACAAGACGCCACCACATTACACCACAACAATGTAGGCACATAATATTTATGTAGTTTTTTTTAGGTTGTCAATATACTTAAGGTTAATACACTGTAATTATCTCCATCAAATTTGGTCATATTTTGGTGATGCTTCCCGTATTTGATGAAGTTGAGACTGAGCGTGTTTTTATTGAAGTTGGTGCATATTTGATTCCGGGTATGGCGGAAGATACATTTAAAAACGATTTAAATAACACCAAATGCACCGCGAATAAAGTTACAGTAGGTGTTATTTTGAATACTTATTTTGTTTTTCGTTATTAATATTTACAGTTTCACAAAGAGATTAAATATTACTAACTATAAAGGGGCTTTCAAGCAAGTTTTCATACAAAAAAAATTGCCAACGTATGTATCAAATACAGCTGAGTGACTATGACCACAAGGTCCCAACTTCTGGATCATAAGTTTCGTGCTGTTGTCTCGTCTATCTATTGATGAATGTCCTTGCAGTGTCATCGCGTTCTAACATAAAGTTTTGTGGCGTCTTTGTATTCATTGATCTATAAAAGTTTCCCGTCGATTTTCTGAATGACCACCCAGTTTCTTTTAGGTATTGTTTTATTTCAGTACTGCTTTTGTCGAGTGCGGGGGCGTAGCCGGGTGCTAAAGTAGTGTGGGTTTTATTTTATACTGAAGTCTTTTAGGAATTCTCTTTAGATGGTGGAATAAAAGAAAAGTATTGTAACCTTGGCGAAACTAAAGTTTCTGTTTTAGGAATAAGGGAAATATGTGGTTTTAACGGTATTTAGTCATTTCTACATAGCTTTCGAGAGTAATTAAATTAACTAAAACTTTAAAATGAAATTCATAAGCTAATGTTGCAAATGTATATTAAAAAAATGCTGTTACTAAAGTAACATAACACAAGCTCACGCCTGTATCCCCGAAGGTGTAGGCAGATGCGCACTAGCGAACTAGTACACCAACATTTCGCCGAGCTTAGTTCCCAGATATGATAGGGGGCGAGCTTATCGCCATATCGGGCACAAATTCCAGACTCCGGGCTGATATGGAAAAATTATAACGTATTGAATAATTATTATGTTATCCTAGTCATAAGAGCTATTTATTAGCCTACATGATTAATAAATCATTTCATTTCAATACCAAAAATAATATCTTGCTGTCTAAAGTCAGTGCCAATGTAGGTCAAATAAAAATGCAGCGACCGGCCAGTCAAAATCGCTACTGTAAGTAAAATAATCACAAGTTTAAAAACTTAGCGGACCGACTACAAATCCGATCGTGAACAAATTTATATGGGACCACCCTTGAAATAAGCTCTATCGAACACAAAAAGAATTTTGGAAATCGGTCCACATTTGTCGGAGATATCACGTAACATACATAAAAAAAAACAGACGAATTGAGGACCCCCTCCTTTTTGGAAGTCAGTCGAAAATGTATGTCAATTTTTTAGAAGTAAAATAGATTTTAACGCCTAATCGCCTCCTTGGTCTAGTAGCAGCATACAAGGGCTGTGAACCAGGAGGTCCTGGGTTAGATTCCTAGGTCGGACAAAGCGAATTTTCTAATTTAATTTGTCCGGGACTGTATCCCTCAGAGGGGTTGACGTCAGATAAGCGTCGTAAAATCTAAGCCAAATCTTTTCTGCATGCTTGAAAAAATATATTGAGCCGACCCCACATTAAGGTGGGATAAGGGCAGGTAGAAAGAAAGAATGTAGATTTTAAAGCAGAGGGGTCTCAAAGATTCAACTAGAGGTTCAAACAAAATAATAAGAACCTCTCAGCTTGTAACCTAAAATTAGTTTTCGCTGGACTGTCCCATTCCAGTTCCATTCAGACCTTTATTTCAACAATTACATTTAAAGGTACACTTGAATGAAGATTCGCAAAGTTTGGGACACAATTTGTAGTGAATCGAGAATAGGACTGCGACTCAGCTATTTTAGGGTCGACTAATATTTTCAACACACACAAATACCCTCAACACAACATAACATAAGCTCACCCTTGTATCCCCGAAGGGGTAGGCAGAGGCGCACTAGCCAACTAGTACACCCACATTTCGCCGAGCTTAGTTCCGGCCCAGATGTGATAGGGGGCGAGCCTATCGCCATATCGGGCACAAATTCCACACTCCGGGCTGATACTGAAAAATCCAATATCACTTTGCCCGACCCTGCGATCGAACCCGAAACCTCAGGATGGTAGTCGTACCGAACACAATACCCTTTCGCCACTCAACTTGTGAATTTAATAATGTAAATTTTCTTTGTCACATGTCAATGTCTATTTCGACAAATTGTCGACTATGTGAGAATACCCTAACAACTTTACAATGAACGAAATTCGTTTCGTCTCAAATTTCATTACGGAATATAGGTACTAGAAAAACAATTTCAGAGAAAATTTCCAGATAATTGAATATACAAAGTTGGATTTTACGAGTGTGCTATTTTAAACGGAAATGAGGAGTATTGGGACAGAATATCGTTTCTATGAATAACATAAAATTACGTTTTCGGTTCGTATCGATTAAATTTTTGGAGGGACAAACATGTTTTTGCGAAAAATTTCATTTATGTTACGTAATTCTAGCCTACTTATTTTAAAATTGCCTCGGTAGTGTGGTTGTATTTCGGTACGTCTACCGTCCTGAGGTCTCGGGTTCGATCCCCGGGTCGGGCAGTGATATTGGATTTTTCCATATCAGCCCGGAGTCTGGAATTCGTGCCCGATATGGCGATAGGCTCGTTCCCTATTACATCTGGGACGGAACTAAGCTCGGCGAAATGTGGGTGTTCTAGTTCGCTAGTGCACCTCTGCCTACCCCTTCGGGGATACAGGCGTGAGTTTGTGTTATATTTTTGTTAATTTGTATCACTTATCGAGTGACATCAAAAAAGGAGGAGGTCCTCAATTCGTCTGCATTTTTTTATGTATGTTACGCGATATCTCCGCCAAATGTGGACCGATTTCTAAATTTGTGTTTGTTTTCGATAGAGCTTATTTCAAGGGACTTATGGGACCACCATGTAAATTTCATCACGAATTGATCCCTCAGAGATTGACGTCAGGCAGGCAGTCGATCGTAAAAATTAAGCCAAATCATTTCTGCAACATGCTTGAAAAATTGTGTTGCGCCGACCACACTAAAGTGGGTAATGGCAGATAGAAAGGAAAAGAGCCTTAAATAAAAAATAAATACATCATTTCTTCAAGAAATTCCACGACGAATTATATTTACCGTATACTCATAGACGAGCAGGCTTAAAATGACAATTTAAAAGGCGGTCGAGATATCATAAGTGCTCGTGTACCGGAACTGTGGCGTGCGGCCGGAAGTACGGGGTGAACACTCGGCGCCACCTTCATGGACATAAATCTTGTGAACAAACTGCGCACTTTGTCTGTTTATATGGTTGGTTTTATTTTCAAAATAATATTTGCTACTACGTTTTTACTTAAATTATCATCATCAGCCATAGGACGTCTACTGCTGGACATATTGGGAGGGAAATGGCGGATTTAGTCGCCTCCATCGTCTAGTGGCAGCATATATGCCAGAAGAGGGCGCCCGACACGATCCTATATGGATCAAATAAGCGATCTCCTTCGTAAAGGGCAAGTTCGGAGTACCCTCAACCTGCGGAAATGGTGTGTCAGGATCGTAGCTTGTGGCGCTCAATTGTCTCTGCCTACCCCTGTGGGATACAGGCGTGAGTGTGTATGTATGTATGTATATGGGCTGTCAACCAGGAGGTTCTGGGTTCGACTCCCAGGTCGGGAAAAGATTTTTTCTAATTTTCGCGGGACTAGAACCTTCGAAGGGGTCTGATGTCAGGCAGGCAGCCGGTCGTCAAAACTAAGCTGAATCCTTTATGCAACATTCTTCAAAGTGTATCATGACGACCCCAAATCAGCGTCCATAAGGGCATATGGATTAAAAGAGGTACTTAATTGTTAACAAACTTTTAAAGGAAGGCTTTTTAGTAAGATTAGTATTAATATTTGAGGGATAGAGTTAAACTGTAGACAAATACGTCTACAGCACGAATGGGCCGAAAAAACCAACGTAAATTGGCAATTCACTGTCGCGACTTGCGTTTCGTTTGGTGAGTGAGATTTCCTGTGGCCAAATTCCGCCATTCCTTTCCCAATCCCTAATTCCCTCCATTTAAGTTGGCAACGCACCCATGATTCCTTTTTGTAACTTGGGTGTATATGGGCGGTGGAGATCACTTATCATCAGGTGACCCATCTGCTCGTTTGCCAGTCTCTGCTATAAAAAAAAGACTAGTCTACATTTTTCTTCTTCTTTTAACAAACAAACTGTCTGCACCACGCTGCAGTGATTCTGCCAATGTCAATTAGTAGATGGCACGTTTTTCAATAGAGCAATTGGTATCAAGTTTTCTCAGTGAACATGATACCCAGATGTGTACAATCTCAAAGATCTGGTGGAATTGTGGCGGCAATTACTTCCAGTACGATGCCTCTCAAACGACCTTCCCTTAGGAAATCGACCGATACAGCTAAGACAAAATTCATCAAAGATCACCAATATATAAGATTACACATTATACTGTTCATCTTCGCTGAAGTTTGGTGCATAAAACTACATCACTTAGGAACAACAAACACAACTTTTGACAGGTAACAAATAATGTTAACAAGCGACCCTCACCCTGTCAGAATTCCCGTCAAAATCCCTCCTAGACAACATTGTTCATTTCACAGTGTTTTGACGGCCCTGTAAACCAATGTTTTCATTTTGACCACCCTTTCGAAAATATGTGAATCTTCTATATTACTTTAAAACATCCGTTTATCCAAACATAAATCTCAGTTAATGCAACGCTCTTGTCACATGTACCTCGTTTGTCTAGACTGCGAGAAATTTTCATATTTCGCACTCAAGACGGCTTTTCTTTTTTGGGAATGCCAAAACTTTGCTGGAATTTCGTAAATGACAGGGCGGGGTGTTAAGAAAATGTGAAATTAAAATTGTTGCCTTTTAAACTGAAATGCTAAAGTTTTCTCTTTTAATGCTTACACCGTCATTATGAATAGGATTTTAGTGTTTATTGTAGTATAGTAGATTCTTTTGTTATAATCTTATTGTCTACAAAAGTCTCTTCGAAGAATATTTTATTTTTAATTAGCCCTGTCATATTACTGTCCCACTGCTGAGCATGGGCCTCCTGTACTAATGAGAGGGATTAGGCCTTAGTCTACCACGCTGGCCTAATGCGGGTTGGTAGACTTCACATACCTTCCAAATTCTTGTGGACAAATTCTCGGGTATGCAGGTTTCCTCACGATGTTTTCCTTCACCGTATTAGCAAGCGATATTTCACAATGAAAACGCACTTAACATAGAAAAGTCAGAGGTGTGTGCTCCGTTTTGAGGTTGGTCTCGAACCTCCGACACCTGTCTCGGCAGTCTGTACCATTCCCAACTGAGCTATCGCTGCTATTATTTATATATTTTATTCTTATTCGATTTATAAAAGTTTATATTTTGAAAATATAAGTTCAAACTTTCATCGTCTCTACACCATTCGCCGATAGAGATTGTCCTTAGCTTTAAGTCCACTCCAATTATTTGACAGCCTCTGTGGCGCAGTGGGCGAGAAGCCGGCTGTGAAGCGGGAGGCCGCGGGTTCGATTCCCGCATTGAGACAGATATTTGTATGGTCCACAGATATTTGTGTCAAGTTTGAGTGTTGTGAGACCGAAAGTCTCTCATAGTCTCTGACACCCACGATACTGGTTATACCTAATGTGGGGTCCGGACTAGGTGTGTGACTGTTATGTTATGTGTCAAAAATGTGGGAGTTTCGGGATACAGGGGTGAGTTTATGTCTAGACCTATATAAATAAAGTGCGAAAACAACGAAAAACTAAAGAAAGCAGTTTGTTTTTGCTATAAAATAGCGAGTAACCGTCGCGTGTTCGAGGGTACTTCTATATTTGCATGTATATTACTCGGTACGGTAGGGAGCTGCATGAATTTTAAAATTTTCGATTTGCCACCGCATATTGTGTCGCGATGTTTTTTCAATTATTATATTTCTGTAACAAGACAAACAAGTTTACTGAGTCGATAATTCGATACACAGAAATTGTGTGTAGACAATTTAGTTTCTTTTGCTAAAAATGTTTTGGGGCTGTTTGTGGCCAATATTGCAACAGCTTAGACGTGAACTTAGTCGCTGATTTAATGGGATAGAATTTTAGTGAAATTCAAATGGAATTTGGGGGGTTAGTATCTGTTGAAATTAGTAATTTGGAATCTGCATCAATCATTTTTTGAGTGGTAGAGCCACGCTGTATAGACAGTAATGTTTACAACACGAATGGGCCGACTCGACCGGTTAGATACCACTGTCTCACAGAAAACCGACGTAAAGTGGCAGCTTGCTGTCGCGTTTCGTTCAGTGCGTGAGATTTCTGGTGGCCCATTTCCCCCCCTCCCTTTCCCAATCCCTTATTCCCTCCCCTCCCATTTCCTCCTTTTAGGTTGGCAACGCACCCATGATTCTTTCTGTGTCTCGGGTGTTTATGGGCGGTGGAGATCACTTACCATCAGGTGACCCATCTGCTCGTTTGCCAATCTCTGCTATAAAAAAAAAAGCACCAATATGCCGGCTCGACTGGTACCATTTCGTCACATAAAACCGACGTAAAGTGGCAGCCCGTTGTTGCGTTTCCTTCAGTAAGTGAGATTTCCGTTAGCCCAATACCCCCTCCTTTCGCGCTCCCGATTCCCCTCCTATTCGGTTGGCAACGCACCCATGATACATTTGTGTTTTGGGTGTCTATGGGCGGTGGATATCATTTACCATCAGGTGACCCAGCTGCTCGTTTACCAATCACTGCTTTAAAAAAACTGTTACAACGCGGTGCCAAAGGGACATTTGATGGTTAACGTAGCTGCTTTGCTGTAGGCATATCACTCAGGATCTGAAGTATGACTTCAGCATCTTCACCAGCTACAGCACTTCCACTGCACAGACTACTCATTAAATCTCTGCGTTTAATTTAGATTAAGTGCCAATTGAAACCCCATTAACGAAATTAAAAGTATTTGAAAAAAATATGGGAAAGGTCACAATTTAAAAACTCTCGGTGGCGAAGTGGTATTGCGTGCGCGGTACGACTGTCGTCGTGAGGTTTCGAGTTCGATTCCCTGGTTGGGTAAAGTGATATTGGATTTTTCAGTATCAGCCCGGGATCTGGAATTTGTGCCCGATATGGCGATAGGCTCGCCCCCTACCTGAGACGAAACTAAGCTTGGCGAAATGTGGTTTTCCAGTTCGCTACGCCTCTTTCCTTCGGGGATACGCGAGCTTATGCTAAAATAAAAAAGCGGGAAGCACAACCTACACAATAACGTTACTTATCCGACCAAACTAGCGCCCCTAAACAGCATTGCTTAACGAGTCATGTAATGCTAAAATATCGTAGGGTTAACGTCCTAATTCTGTTTCATGTAGTGGAAGAACGGCACTGTGGTATATGTGACCATTTAATAAGTATTTTGTGTGATATAAGAGTGTTTTTACATGGGTTAAGTCCGGTGAGACCATATTGTGCCGTTTGTTAAAACTTAAGTGCTTTAGTGAAGGGAAACGTTGTGCGAAGGTCTTTAATGGCCTATAAACAGTTTACTGTCCCTATTGAGTAAGCTCATAGTGATTATCATATAAAAAATAATATTAGCCCTGTAATATTACTGTCCCACTACTGGGCAAGGGCCTCCTCTCTTAATGAGAGGAGTTGGGCCTTAGTCTACCACGCTGGCCTAATGCGGGTTGGTACACTTCACATACCTTCGAAATTCCTGTGAAGAAATTCTCGGGTATGCAGGTTTCCTCACGATGTTTTCCTTCACCGTTATAGCAAGCGATATTTCACAATGAAAATACACTTAACATAGAAAAGTCAGAGGTGTATGCTCCATTATGGGGTTGGTCTCGAACCTCCGATACTTGTCTCGGCAGTCCGTACCATTCCCAACTAAGCTATCGCTGCTATTATCATATGTTACGTATTATTGTCCTAACTATTGTTCAGTGCAAAATACTTTAGAGATCGTTTTTTTATGACAACCGGTCATCCGCCTGTCTTTCGCAGGGCCTTCGATTTGCTTATACACATTTAAAGCCATTCAACAGTATATAGACGGGATAAAGCACAAAACTTGTGATCCAAAAGTCATGTTCTAGTGGTCATAAGTCGCTCAGTTTATTTAAAATATACGCACGCCGGGCCGGGCCAGTGTAAAAATATTGAGAGAATAAACTGACCCGTGACAACGAAGACTGCAAAGCCTTCGAAACGTCGGGAATAATAATTAAAACCTAATCGTGATAGAATCCGTAAGAATAGTTTTATTTCAAGAATAAACTTATCTTACGTGATTATTAACCATTCACAAAACATTCTAGGGTGTAAATTGTAATAATCGCCCTCGCATTGTAAAATAAGTAGTTGATGGCGGTACTGAAGTTTGAGATCAATTTCTTTGTATGGAGTCTTGCTTGATAGCACCTCTATAGTTAGTTATATTAAATCTCTTTGCTTATATTTTCCAAGTGTTTTCACATTTTTATGCAAGACGGCATGATTCAGTAGCCCGAGCACGAAAAACTAATGTAAATGTAAATGTATTCGAGTTCGCTGCGCACTGATGACGTTTGGTTAATATTTCATACAAATTTCATAGACGCGCATCGAGCTGAAATACATTTACGGTTGTCAGAAATTTTTCTGCTCAGGCCGCTGGTGGCCACTGATAATTGTTTGTCGCTTTTTTGGACTACAATGTGTTTACCTCCAGAAGTGTAGTCACTTTGGCGTTCTCAGAAAATAATATGGCTTAGGAAATAGTACCTACAACGTGGCGGCTACTACTCAATTTAATATTTTGTTCTTTTTTTTAAAGAGACTGGTAATCGAGCAGATGGGTCACCTGATGGCCACCACCATCGCCCAAAGACACCCAAGATAATAAAATAATGGGTGCGTTGCCAACATAAAATGAGGGAAATAGGGATTGGGAAAGGGAGGGGGGAATTGGGCAACCAGAAATCTCACTCACCGAACGAAATGTTATATACATACGTCGGTTTTCTGTGAGACAGTGGTATCAAACCGCTCAAGCCGCCCAATTCATGTTGTAGACGTAACTGTCTACAGCGTAGCTCTACCACTCAAAAAGTTCTTAATAAATATTCAATGTGTACAAAAAATCTACGTAGAAGATCATCGACAAGTTTGTTGAAGCATATGCGGTAGTTTATTTAAGAAAGATAAGGAATATGTAAAGTTATTCAATTTGCATCAGAAACTAGACTGAACTTATCCTTCGGTGTGTGGCGACAACTTTGCCTAGTCTCTAGTAACGCTGTTTAGTAACGACTCATCTTTGTAGGGTATATTTTGATAGAATTTGGGGCCAGGGACTGTTTTAAATTTGAAAGTAAGGGCGAGTAGCTACGCTATTACTTAGCTAGAGTTACAGCTTACAGCTCACTACATACATACATAAGCTCACGCCTGTATCCCCGAAGGGGTAGGCAGAGGCGCACTAGCGAACTAGAACACCCACAATTCGCCGAGCTTAGTTCTGTCCCAGATGTGATAGGGGGCGAGCCTATCGCCATATCGGGCACAAATTCCAGACTCGAACCCCAGACCTCAGAGCCGTAGTCGTACCGAAATACCACCACGCTATCGAGGCAGCCAAAGAATGTACTGACATAAATATAATGCATCAATTTATCCTTACAAAACTCCAACAACAAAAACTACCCTCATAAATGTTTTTAACATTCATCACCATTCACAACTGTCCAGGTTGTTGACCACACCACTAAATCCTCATTTAGTTGTATATCACAATATCCGCGAAAACATTCTTTTTTCACACAGAAATCTTTTCCTTTTCATATTTACGACTCGAATTTTACGAGGAGGCCTATTCTTTTCGTTCCGGCTATTTAGGTGTGGTGCAAAGGATGAGTGGCAGCGAGTAAGTGTAAGGCCCGCTAAACACAGGCAGCTTGAAGCAGTTAGATTCGACTGCTTCAAGCTGCGATGGCATAGCAAACTAGTTTATGTACACTCATACACGAATCACTCGAGCTGTCGACTGCTCTCGCGCAGTTACCAGTCAGTCAGTCGAGTTATGAGTAGTAGAGCCACGCTTTAGACAGTTAGTAGTCTACGAATGGGCTGGCTCGACCGGTTTGATACTACTGTCTCACAGAAAACCGACGTAAAGTGACAGTTTCGTTCGGTGAGTGAGATTTCCGGTGGCCCATTTCCCCCCTCCCTTTCCCAATCACTCTTCCGTCCCCTTCCATTTCCTCCGTTTAGGTTGGCGACGCACCCATGATTCTTATTGTGTCTTAGGTGTCTATGAGCAGTGGAGATCACTTACCATCAGGTGACTCATCTGTTTGTATCCCAGTCTCTGCTATAAAAAATACCTACTTTATTTTCATCTCTTCATGTAATAGACGAATTTCACTATATTAAATAAAACCCGACCAACTCATACCTGGTTTTCGATACAAATAGTGATTATCAGACCCAACAACTCATTTTACGAATGAAATTTAAAAATATCGTTAATCAATCCAATACCATCCAGATTTCTTAAGTTTACGCGAATATTATACATTGAAATAAAACTATTTTTACGGATTTATCACGATTAGGTTTTAATTATTATTCCCGACGTTTCGAAGGCTTTGTAGTCTTCTTCTTTTCAGTCTGACCCGTGACAACGAACACTGCAAAGCCTTCGAAACGTCGGGAATAATAATTAAAACCTAATCGTGATAGAATCCGTAAAAATAGTTTTATTTTAATATCATCCAGTCTCGAAGTGATAAGAGCACGCGTTAAGCACTTCTAACCGCTGCCTCCTTCATCTTACTCACCCCAGTTGCGTCACGTAAGTCATAAGGATCGGGGTCCCGCATAAAATGTGCATTAGTCCGAACAAATAAACGCTTTTATCCCCATACATTGTGCCGAGATTTGCGGCGGGCTCGGGGCACAATTCAGAATATCGACACTGATCCAACACTATTTGACGATATTGTGTACCGTTTGATGAACAGCTCTTTTACAGAGATAATTTGTCATACGTGTGTTGTATCAAAAGAAGAGGAAAGTCTGACATAACCATAAGTAGAAGAAAATAATTCCTTAATAATTAATAGTGCCATCTTTGTATTATGATTATTGGGCAATATTTTCGACCGACTTCCAAAAAGGAGAAGGTCCTCAATTCGTCTGTATTTTTTATGTATGTATGTTACGCGATATCTCTGCCCAATGTGGACCGATTTTCAAAATTATTTTTGTATTCGATAGAGCTTATTTCAAGAGTCCCATATAATTTCGGTCACGATCGGATTTGAAGTCGGTCTGTTAAGTTTTTAACTTGTGATTATTGCCTTATTTTTTATTTATTTTCAGGCAACTACGCCCCAGCGATAAATACCTTACAAGCTAACATACATAATAAAAGGTATAAAATCTCTGTATACTATGTTATCATATTGTAGGTTTGAAAGTGTGTGGATAGTCGCCTCCTTGGTCGAGTGGCAGCATATATGGGCTGTGGACTAGGAGGTCCTAGGTTCAATACCCAGGTCGGGCAAAGCGATTTTTCTAATTTGATTTGCCTGGGACTTGATCCACAGAGGCGGTTGACGTCAGGTAGGCAGTCAGTCGTAAAAACTTTTTTCTACAATATGCTTAAAAGTGTGTTGCGCCGACCCCCACATTAGGAACAGAATAGGGATCATGTAAGGGAGGGGAGAATGGGGCCACCGGGAATCTCATTCACCGAACGAAACGCAATAGCGAGCCGTCATTTTACGTCGGTTTTCCGTGAGACGGTCGAACCGGTCGAGCCGGCCGATTTGTACCGTAAACGTAAGTCTACAGCGTGACTTATCACTTAACTATTTAGTAATTATTGGGTTTAATTAGCTCTTTGAGTGGTAGTCACGCTGTAGACAGTTACATCTACAGCACGAATGGGCCGGCTCGACCGGTTTGATACCACTGTCTCACAGAAAACCGACGTAAAGTGGCAGCTGGCTGTCGCGTTTCGTTCGGTGAGTGAGATTTCCAGTGGCCCACTTCCCCCCCTTCCTTTCCCAATCCCTTTTTCCCTCCCGTTCCATTTCTTCCTTTTAGGTTGGCAACGCACCCATGATTCCTTTTGTGTCTTGGGTGTCTATGGGCGGTGGAGATCACTTACCATCAGGTGACCCATCTGCTCGTGTGCCAGTCTCTGCAAATAAAAAAAAAAAAGTTAATTATAATCTTATTGTTGACTATTTGGTGTTATTTATTCATTATTTATCGATAAAACCACATTCCAATCAGAGTTACGCTACTTTTCTCATCTAAGATCAGTGTTGGAACATTCCAGAAGATATAAGTGCTAAAGTAATCTGAGCATAATTTTATTCATAAGACTTTAACAACTTCTAACGAGTTTCGGTTCTGCCACGCAGTATCGACAGTAATCTGGAAAGTTGCTCTTTAATGTAAGTACTAAGCATAATACTTGAGTTAATTAATGGTGAGTGTAATCATCATTTTATTTGAGCGGCTCATTTGTTTAACATCTTGAGTATTTTTAAAAATTATTATTAGACCCAACACTCACACACATAGTCCTAACACACTAAGATCGAGTCTTGTGTCGTGGGTATCAGGAACTACAAGAGACTTTCGGTCTCATAACACCTAGACCCGAAGTTAATATCTGTGGGCCACACAGACATTTGTCTCGGTGCGGGATGGAACCGGCGATCTCACGTTTCACAGTCGGCTGCTCGCCCGCTGCGCCACGGAGGCTGTCATTTGGAATTAATAATTGATTTTAATCAGATTATTGATTCTGATACCCTCTAGTATACCAGGCGATTACCGATATATATCTTTTTAATGTAGGGTCTTGAAATTTTTAGCAGAGACTGGCAAACGAGCAGATGGGTCACCCAATTGTAAGAGATCTCCATCGCCCATAAACACCCATGACAACAAAGAATCATGGGTGCGTTGCCAACGTAAAAGGAGGGAAGTAGGGATTGAGAAAGAGAGGGTGGAATTGGGCCTCACGGTCTCATCACCGAATCTGACCTAAATGCGAAAAGGAGCTGCCACTTCACATCGGTTTTCTGTGAGACAGTGGTATTAAACCGGTTGAGACATTTGTGCTGTAAACATAATTATATATAGCTTGGCTCTACCACTCAAAGTTGGTATTTTTGTTTTATCCGCAAATTAATCATCCGTTAAAAATGATAACCATAAACACGTTTGCCAAAATATGTCGTTGACTTCGCAGTCCCAAACCTTATTCAAACTTGTGCCTTAAATTTCCATTTTATACAAGCTTAAACCAAATACTCGTCTTAGCCCGGATACAATATAAATGACTCAAGCGCTAGATCGTCCTGTTCGGATATTGGTTCCATATAAAATTACAGCGAGACGTGCCTCGCCTCTTAATAGATGGTATTTCGTGAAAAATAACGGTTTAAACTTGCTGCAAACATCAGGCTTAGTTACTCGAAAACAAGTCGATGGCTTGGTTTACTTTGTTCGATGAAGTTGGTGGTAAAAATCTTCGGGCTTGCGATGAAATGTCAATTTCTATTGGCTAACAAAGGCAAACTGCCTTCCGCCTATTAAAAACTGTTAGCTTCGACAATATTAAGCGTATAGCCAAGCCGCGAAGGATAGAGGCTTGGGAAAACAGGAGCGATTTCCACCACATAAAGAAAGAAAGAAAGAAAGAAAATATTTCGGGTTCGATCCCCGGATCGGACTAAGTGATATTAGATTTTTCCATATCAGCCCGGAGTGTGGAATTTGTGCCCGATAAGGCGATTAGGCTCGCCCCCTATCACATCTGGGACGGAACTAAGCTCGGCGGAACGTGGGTGTTCTAGTTCGCTAGTATGCCTCTGCCTACCCCTTCGGGGATACAGGCGTGAGCTTATGTATGTATGGTATAAACAAACAAAACAACCATTACCTCAACCAATCACCTCAGTTTTCTGGGATACAATCGTAAAAATCCGGTCAAGTCAGCTCAATCGAATTCAAGTCATAATTTACTGCAGTAAGATTCCAAATATTCCACTCAAAGGAAATTATCACTATGGACATAAATGTTAGCTGTATGGACGTTTTTTTTTTGTAAAGCAGAGACGTGCAAACGAGCAGATGGGTCACCTGATGGTAAGTGATCTCCAACGACCATAGACACCCAAGACACAAAAAGAATCATGGGTGCGTTGCCAACCTAAAAAGAGGGAATGGAGGGGGAAAAAGGGATTAAGAAAGGAAGGGGAGAAATGGGCCACAGGAAATCTCACTCAGCGAACGAAACGCGACAGCAAGCTTACGTCGGTTTTCTGTAAGGCAGTGGTATAAAACCGGTCGAGCCGGCGCATTCGTGCTGTAGACGAAAGTGCCTACAACGTGGCTCTACCACTCAAAGATGTTATTTCTGTTTTAGCCCGCAAGTGAACCAACCATTAAAAATGATAACCACAAACTCGTTTTCCAAAATATGCCGTTAACTTCGCAGTCGGTTTACTGTCTACACCATGGCTCAACCACTCAATACATATGTTAAGTTCCCTTAAGATAAAGACAACGTAAATCACGCAAGCAAAGTTGCACGCAAAAGTCACAAACTTTATGAAGCAATTATGAAAATATACCTGAGAAAAATCATAATTGCTAAGTGACTTCTAACAAGTTGCCACTGAGTCGGAATCCAGTTTGTAAGCTAGATCATATCAATAAGTAAAAGTAATTTAACTTTGTTATTACTATGAATTGGGACCTCAAGGCTTCAAATATTTATCTTGAGTACACCGTTCTGAGTTTACTTTCCATCCGTGAGAGAAAATGTCTTTGGTATCTTAGGGTTCCTTAGTCACATGACATCATATATCTTAAACTTATCTGAAAGTCTGGATGGATAGATGTATGTCAATCACACCAGAATGTCTACGAATCTGGCTGAAAGAAGAGATAGAATAAAGTCTCGAATAGAACATAAAGCACTTTTAATCCCGAAGAAATGTACGGTTCCTGTGGGATATTTCTTTCTACCTGCCCTTATCCCACCTTAAATGTGGTTAAACACACTTTTTCAAGCATGTTACAGAGGTGATTTAAAAGAGGTGGTTAAGTAAATATAAAAAAGAAATATTATCGGTAAACTGGTTTATATAAGATTCGTAACTATGGTAATAAATTATTCTTATTTTTATTCTTAGTTTTTATGAACGGCTATCTGCCTGACGTGAAGCCCCTCTGGGGAATCCAGCCCCGGGAACATTTAATTAGAAAATTATCTTTTCCCAACCTGGGAATCAAACCTGGGACCTCCGGTTCACAGCCCATAAATGCTGCCACTAGACGAAAGAGGGGACTCGGTTCCCGTGGGATATATTTGTTAATAAATTTCTATGCGAACACGGTCGCGAGCATCTGCTAGTACGTACATACACGAAAAACATTATCCTTCTTTCGAAACAAGTCGGGTAAAAGGCTACTCCGCCTGGTATACAGTCGGAAGACAAATTACCCCATTGTGCAGATGTATGTATGTATAAACTTATCATTAGATGTCATCAATATAATATACCCTAGATGCACAGTTCTTTGCAAATATCCTCCTAAAAAGTGGTCTCAAGAATAAAAGAAAGAAAACGATCACAAGTTCTAATTAAATCAACACAAATATAACCCTATCCACGTGTAATAAAGTAGCTTTTTAAACGAAATGAGCAAGCGTTCTTAAATTTGAATTTTGAAATTTAGAATTCTATCGGCGTCGGACTGTATGCAAAACGAGTGCTTAAGCACTTCTTTACTGTCCCATTTTCCGACCGTCAACTGTGCATCTAGGTAAATAATATATCGATGTTAAATGTCATCAATATAGTATACCCTAGATGCACAGTTCTTTGCAAATATCCTTCTAAAAAGTGGTCTCAAGAATAAAACAAAGAAAACGATCACAAGTTCTAATTAAATCAACACAAATATAACCCTATCCACGTGTAATAAAGTAGCTTTTTAAACGAAATGAGCAAGCGTTCTTAAATGTGAATTTTGAAATTTAGAATTCCATCGGCGTCGGACTGTATGCAAAACGAGTGCTTAAGCACTTCTTTGCTGTCCCATTTTCCGAGCGTCAACTGTGTAACTAGGTAAATAATATATCGATGTTAGATGCCTCGGTGGCGTAGTGGTTTTTCGGTACGACTACGGTTCTGAGGTCTCGGGTTCGATCCCCGGGTCGGGCAAAGTGATATTGGATTTTTCCATATCAGCCCGGAGTCTGGAATTTGTGCCCGATATGGCGATAGGCTCGCCCCCTATCACATCTGGGACGGAACTAAGCTCGGCGAAATGTGGGTGTTCTAGTTCCTAGTGCGCCTCTGCCTACCCCTTCGGGGATACATGCGTGAGCTTATGTTATGTTATGTTAGATGTAGTCACTACTATTTTTTAAAGCTAATTAGCATAAGTACCATTTCACGAACAAAATATGTCCACCTAGATTACCTTCGATCAAGCCGTAGTAACTATAGAGGGGCCCACTGGCAAGTTAATGTTCTTGATACATGTCTAGATGGACACTTGTAAAAATAAGAGCAAAATAATTAGCGGCTAGGGACTTTGAATAATTTTTACCTGACTCATCATCAAACTGCACTCGCTTTTGATGCATATACGTATGAATGATAGTTTGTTACCATCAATATAATATACCCTAGATGCACAGTTCTTTGCAAATATCGTCCTAAAAAGTGGTCTCGGTAATCATAATAAATAAAACAAAGAATAAGATCACAAATTCTAATAAAATCAACACAAATATTACCTTATGCACGTGTTATAAAGTACTCGTAACTTTTTGACTGAAATGACAAAGCGTTCTTAAATTTGAATTTTTAAATTTTCAATTGTCTCGGCGTCCGACTGAAGGCAAAAGGCATCTAGATGCACAGTTGACGCTGAAAATGCTGAAAATGCCTCGGACAGTTAATTTTCAAAAAGTTTGACAAATACAGACACTTTGGAAAAGAAAATTAGAGCACGGTATCTAACATCGTTCATAACTAATAGGTAAACTTTAATTGCAACAGTTTTTGGTCCCCTTACCCAGAGCGGTTCGAGTTTTGTTAATACTTCGGTACCTGCCCGTAGTTCGTCGGTCTAATTAAACTATGAATGTTTTTTAGTTTGTAGTTTTGTTACAAGTTTTATGCTAGTTAGTACTTTCATTATTGGGGTTTTGTTGAAGTTGTGTATTTTTATTTTTTTACCGTAAACTTTTTTGGGACATTTACGCCCGAATATTGAATTGCTACTCAACTTTAACGGGCATTTACATTGTTTTGCACTGACAGATAATGCGGTCCCAAATGACGTAACAAGACCTTTAGTGTTGAGTTCCATTTCAGTATTCGGGAGTAAGATCCTGTTTTATTAATTTGTGATAAAATTTTGTCTTAGTCGAAAACCTAATATTTTTTACCCTACTGAATAGCGAAGCAAACCCGCCATATTCATCATCGTCATCATCATAGGACGTCCACTGCTGAACATAGGCCTCCCCAAAAGATTCCCAGATCGATCGGAAGCGGTAATATTGCAAAACCCAAATGACGTCGTTGCATTAAGCAGTGTTTCCAGGTTGGGGTATTTTCCGAATTTTGCGGAAAACTGTTGTTATGTTTAGTATGGTGATTGATGAATGAGATTTCGGAGGTCCTCCTGTGACTTTCCCACCGCTCCGCTCAGGATTCAAGAGTGCAACTTATTTTTACTTCGTTAATTAATTAAATAGTTTAAACATTTTTGGGAAAATTATTGTTCGGTATGGGGAAATTTTAAACGATAGGCAATTATAGCGGTTCAAACGTCATTGTAGGCAATGTCACTAGCCGTCAGTGACAACTGAAATGTCAACAAAAAGCAATTTACGCAGTGACGTCACGTCCTTTTTTAGCGCGAGATTTTATAAGTCATATTTTGACTTGCGAATTGATGATTTGTGCATATTTTTGTTTCTGGTGTATTTGACTTGCGAATTGAATATTTTATATTTTTGTTTCTAGTATATTTATTTGAGACCAAGTTCTTTAAACTATGAACTGAAAAAAAATCATGCAAGTTCCCTTTTTTTTAGTTTCCCTTTATTTATTTTTTCTGCTCGGGCCGCCGTGCTGTAGGCACTTTGGCGTAAATACTGAAATAATACAGCTTAAATACTGAAATAAACTAAAGAACATAGGCGAACCATTGCCTCACATTAACCTATATTCGAAGTTATTTATGATAGTTATAACTACCAACCCATAAACAAGATACACTAAATCACTCCAACCTAATCTATTTACCACATTTACAACAACTTTTCATGCAAATAACCCATAAACATAAAATAGTGGTAATTTCAGTGTGAAATAAAATTACGCAACGTGTTACTACCGACGTTATAGAGACGACCGTTTAGTTTCTTGAAACCTGCCCTCTGACTTTTAACACTTGATTTGACTTTGAATTCGATTCTATGTCATTTATCGATTTATTCCACCGAAATCGAGATAAAAAGCGGCCGCGGGTTCGATTCTCGCATGAGACAAATGTTTGTGTGACCCACAGATATTTTTTTCAAGTCTGGGTGTTGTGAGACCGAAAGTTTCTCATAGTCTCTGATACCAACGATACAGGTTATACTTAGTGTGGGGTCTGGACTAGGTTTGTGACTGTTGGTATTTATTTGTGTATTTATTTATTAATATCAGTTATCCCATAACTGGTAGTTTTGTCTTTCCTTATTACTAATAATAAAAACGCTTCCTCTTGTAATTTACATTTCGAAGTTTAAAGGGCTAGTTGACATTGTCCATTTTGGGGTTAATTCATAGGTCCAATGTAGCAGTCTGTTTATTTATGTTTTGTACAATATTTATGTGTATATTGCTAGATACGGTCTTATATCAATGATGAGGGTTAGGCCTTAATTTACCACCCTGGCTTAATGCAGATGGATAGATTTCACATAATAAATATTAGCCCTGTAATATTATTGTCCCACTGCTGAGCACGGGTCTCCTCCACTAATGAGAGGGGTTAAGCCTTAGTCTACCACGCTGGCCTAATGCGGGTTGGTAGACTTCACATACCTACGAAATTCTTGTGAAGAAATTCTTAGGTATGCTGGTTTTCTCATGATGTTTTCCTTCACCGTTATAGCAAGCTATTGTCAGAGGTGTATGTGTTCTATTTTGGGGTTGGTTTCGAACCTCCGACACTCGTCTCGGCAATCTGTACTATTCTCACCATTCCCAACTGAGCTATCCCTGCTTCACATGTCTTCGATAAATTATTTAATCTCATAAATTACTATTTTTATAAATCGAGAAAACCTACATTCCTGTAGCTTCGACCATTAGTATTTTGGCTCGAACTACCAGGATACAGGTTTTCTCATTACATTTTTTTTGACATCATTAACATATCACTGCTAGACCCGGGAATTGCAGCCCAAATTTTTCTTAGGACTTATTATTCTTATTATAAAACTTTGATTGTAAAACATGATTTCCGATTCATAAAACTTACATTACTAAGGTGGAAAAACTAATAATTGAATTCAAAAGTCGCGAGTCAAAAACTATAAACTCGATCGAGCAATTTCGAGTTTCCTATCAACTGACAAAGCGATGTCATTAGTCATGTCTCATGCAGACACAAGCAATATTCTAAGTTTATTGACTATCAAGTTTGTCTAGATTAGATATTTCAAACTTAATAACATATAGCTTGTAATAAATGATATTGATATTGTGTGATATATGTCGGTTCTTTGGTCTAATGACAGTATATTTAGGATTAGAAATTGGTGAATTCACATAACATAAGCTCACGCCTGTAGCACTAGCGAACTATAAAACCCACATTTCACCGAGCTTAGTAACGTCCCAGATGTGATAGGGGGTGACCCTATCGCCATGTTGGGCATAAATTCCAGACTCCGGGCTGATATGGAAAAATCCAATATCACTTTTCCCGACCCGGGGCTCGAACCCGAGACCTCAGGACGATAGGTGTACCGCGTACGCAATACTGCCTCCGTGGCGCAGCGGACGAGTAGCCGGCTGTGAAGCGAGAGGCCGCGGGTTCGATTCCCGCACCGAGATAAATGTTTGTATGGCCTACAGATAATTGTTTCGGGTCTGGGTGTTGTGAGACCGAAAATCTCTCGTAGTTCCTGATACCCACGACACAAGACTCGATCTTAGTATGGGGTCAGGATTATGTATGTGACTGTTGGGTGTTATTTATTTATTATTTAATACCACTAGTGGCGTAGGCAGTCTTGGCGAGTTTCTATGATGAAATCTCGCAATTTAATTCCAAATTGACGGTTATTGGAATTTGTGACCGCCATGACGTTAGACTCGTCCCCTATAAAATTGAAGAGATATGCTTCGTTGAATGTGGTTGCACTATTTGCGTCTCTATCTACCGTCCAGGATAAGAAGAATAATATCAGGCAAGCTGGTTGTAAAACTAAACTGAATCCTTACTGCTTAAAAAGCATTTTGCACCTCACATTCAAATGACATAAGGACAACTATCAGAAACATAACCAGTATCATAAACTAATTCTGCTGCCATTTATAGCTATAATGAAAACTTATAATAAACCTGTCATAAAATATCACAATGATATTATTTAACTGACTACCTCGGTGGCGTGGTGGTATTTCGGTACGACTACGGTTTTGAGGTCTCGAATTCGATCCCCGGGTCGGGCAAAGTGATATTGGATTATTCCATATTAGCCCGGAGTCTGGAATTTGTGCCCGATATGGCGATAGGCTCGCCCCCTATCACATCTGGGACGGAACTAAGCTCGGCGAAATGTGGGTGTTCTAGTTCGCTAGTGCGCCTCTGCCTACCCCTTCGGGAATACAGGCGTGAGCTTATGTTATTATTGAAACTGCTGGAATCTCGCCAAAGTCCACCTTTGCAAAAAGAGTAATAAGTGGCCATTAAAAATGTGTAACGTAAACTCTGGTTCCGACCGGTGGAGGTTTAACTCTTGTTTTTAAAGATAACCTCTGTTTATAAACAACATATTATTGACCGACTTCAAAGACGAGGAGGTCCTCAATTCGTCTGTAATTTTTTTTTAATTTTTATGTATGTTACGCGATATCTCTGCCGAATGTGGACCGATCTTCAAAATTCTTTTTGTGTTCGATAGAGCTTATTTCAAGGGTGGTCCTATATAAATTTGGTCACGATCGTATTTAAAGTCGGTCTGTTAAAGTCTAAGTCTAAGTCTTTGAAATTCCTTTGTAGGAGTTAAGGTAATTATTTCCTAAGTTTCCGTGATGAAGCACATAGATATGGAGTTACACATTAAAATATACGGATTCGTTTGTTTTGTTATTATTTTTAGTCACGGAACCCGTAAATAACAAATCGTGTTTTGATCACCCTAAGACATTGGACCCAGTAGTTACACTGGACATCTGGACTAAATATCCACATTTTGAGTGGTAGAGCCATAGGCATAGGCTCGACCGGTTTGATACCACTGTCTCAAAGAAAACCGACGTAAAGTAGCAGCTTGCTGTCACGTTTAGTTCGGTGAGGGAGATTTCTGGTGGCCCATTTTTCTCCCTTCCTTTCCCAATCCCTTTTCACTCTCCTTCCATACCCTCCTTTTAGATTGGCAAGTGGCAACACACCCATGAATATTTTTATATCTTGGGTTCAATGGGCGGCGGAGATCACTTACCATCAGGTGACCCACCTGCTGCACCTGCGTTTGCTAGTCTCTGCTATAAAAAAAAACACTGGCTACAAGTTCATAGAAACAGTGCTTGCACAATGCTGCTGCAGAAACAGACATTGCTGTGACCTCCATAAACGGAGTCTTGCGAGTGAAACTCCTTCAAACTTTTCGACACCCTGAAACATTTATTTCGTACCTCAAAATTTCGTACCGTACAGACCACGTCGTATTACCTTATGAATACTTTACATATGAGAAAAATCCGTCCGAAAGGGTCCCTTTTGAGCGATTGTTTCATATCATTAGGGGCCGCAAACGTGGGTTCCGTAATGTATGCAAATCCAGGTAGAGCTGTGGACCGTTGGGTGGGCTGTTTGAACAGGACTTTTGGCGCGCATAACTTTCGCCTGCGTATTCGAATCGAATTTACTGCTCGCTTAAATAAAAGGCCCTTCTCTTTTGGGTTTGATATTTGAAGGAGATATAGCGTTTAATACATAAAAATACATACAAATTGTAAATCGGAGTGAGACATTTTTGGCCGTCACGTAGATTAAGGTTCCGTCGCAGAAAGTTGCTGGATGGAGATCGCTTCCAACAGCAGGGCTACCAACACCTCTTAGAGCAGTATTATTATAATCGTTTTGTTTTGTATGGAAATCGGTACCAGTAAGATTATAATAATACTGCTATAAGAGGTGGTGGTAACCCCCCAGGTCGATTTGGAAATCTTTGTAAGTAACGGCAGTAGAGGTCTTGTAGGTGATGATGACGTAGGTTAATAATCACAAGTATAAAAACTTAACGTATCGACTTCAAATCCGATCGTTACCAAATTTTTATGGGACCACCCTTAAAATAAGCTCTATCGAACACAAAAATAAACTTAAAAATCGCTCCACATTTCGCGGAGATATCGAGTATCATACATAAAAAAATACAGACGAATTGAGGACCTTTTTTGAAGTCGATTGAAAATGACATGAGTGTGGTTAGTGCTGTGAACTCGAATGGAAAATATAGTCGAAAGATATTCATGCCAGGGCCTCAGGGTCGGTGCCAATTGTTTTAGCAGCTGAGTTGGCAGAAATAGCTAGTATTTGTGTGGTTGTGTTACGGTGCTTTTGATTTACGTTAGCATTTCAATGGATGTATTGGGAATCGAAAGATATCATAAGTTTTATTTATATTGTTTGACTGCCTCGGTGGCGTGGTGGTATTTCGGTACGACTACGGTTCTGAGGTCTCGGGTTCGATCCCCGGGTCGGGCAAAGTGATATTGGATTTTTCCATATCAGTAGCCCGAGCACGAAAAACTAATGTAAATGTAAATGTATTCGAGTTCGCTGCGCACTGATGACGTTTGGTTAATATTTCATACAAATTTCATAGACGCGCATCGAGTTCGAATACATTTACGGTTGTCAGAAATTTTCTTGCTCAGGCCGCAGCTCGGAGTCTGGAATTTGTGTCCGATATGGCGATAGGCTCGCCCCCTATCACATCTGGGACGGAACTAAGCTCGGCGAAATGTGGGTGTTCTAGTTCGCTAATGCGCCTCTGCCTACCCCTTCGGGGATACAGGCGTGAGCTTATGTTATGTAATGTTATATTGTTTATATTATCGATTATCTAAGTCTAATCTTTGGGGGAGGGCTATGTTCAGCAGTGGACGTCCTATGGCTGATGATGATGATGAATGTTTCCTATTAAATCTATAATCTAATATCCCAATCAACTTAATAACATGGGATTACCCTCAGATTAATTTTTTTTTTCATTTAATTAAAAAAAAACTATATCAAATTAGATCAATTAAATCAAAATATTTATTGAATCCATGAAATGTTACTACATCATTTAGATTCAAAGTTTTTCTACCGCCAGTATAGTATATAGTTAAGACCGATCGAAAACAAAAATAATACCTCTACATATTTCCAAAATATCTTAGCATACATAAAAAAAAACATAGGAATTGACAACATCATCAATTTTTGGAGTCTGTTAAAAATTCTCAAACTAAGCTAAAGCAAAAAAAATCATTGACCATTAACTCTGATTTAACACATCGCGACGTTTGCGTAGGATACGTACAAACGTTGGTAAAGTGGTAGGGAGAACGGCGAGAGAATCATTAGCCTAGCAAAAAGTGCAGTGTGGATGTAGTTGGGTCGAGTGACTAGTGTCACCATCCTGAGATACTACTTAGGATAATAGCTGAACATCCCATGTAGCTAATAGTAATAAATACAGCTTATTAGTAAATAATATAGCTCACGACTGTATCCCCGAAGGGGTAGGCACAGGTGCACCAGCGAACTAGAATACCCATATTTCGCCGAGCTTAGACCCGTTCCGATGTCATAGGGCGCGAGCCTGTCGCCATATCGTGCACAAATTCCAGACTCGGGCTGACATGGAAAAATCCAATACCACTTTGCCCGAAACGGGGATCGAATCCGATACCTCAGAACGGTAGTTGTACCGAAATACAACCACGCCACCGAGGCAGTCGGAGACTTAGATTGCCGAAAATCTTACTGACCAAGCGAAACGCTGGACAGCTCAAATATAATACCGACTTCCAAAACAGTGTCCTTTGTCAGTTGTTAGAATAATGTCAGCCTGAATCATAACATAACATAACATAAGCTCACGCCTGTATCCCCGAAAGGGTAGGCAGAGGCGCCCTAGCCTGAATCCTTTAATAATAAATAGTGCTCCTGAATATCATAGATAATATATTGTCTGATCACGCAATGCGATAGCAATATATTGAATATGTATTGGAGTATTAATGTTCCTCTGTAGACAGTTGTGTGTAGTTATGTGAGTGATAGAGCCACGTTGTTGACAGTAACGTCTACAGCACGAATGGGCCGCCTCGACCGGTTTGATACCAATGTCTCGCAGAAAACCGACGTAAAGTAGGAACTTGCTGTCGCGTTTCGTTCGGTGAGTGAGATTTTCGGTGGCCCATTTTCCCTCGGCCCTTTCCGAATCCCTATTCCCTCCCCTTCCATTCCCTCCTTTTAGGTTGGCAACGCCCCCATGATCCTTTTTGTGTCTTGGGTGTCTATGGGCGGTGGAGATTCTGGAGACCAGTAGCCCGAGCACGAATAACTAATGTAAATGTAAATGTATTCGAGTTCGCTGCGCACCGATGACGTTTGGTTAATAATTCATACAAGTTTCATAGACGCGCATCGAGTTCGAATACATTTACGGTTGTCAGAAAATTTTCTGCTCAGGCCGCTGGAGACCTGCTCTTTTGTCAGTCTCTGCTAAAAAAAAGTTACAAAAAACGCATTTTCATTGAATTGTTCCACGTATGCACTCATAACCGTTAGTACCTCGTGCATACTTTTATTGCTTTCGACTTTTAGAGTGAATGTAATTGTTTCGTGTAAAGGCAAAAATCCACTTCCATTCCGACCACGATCTCGTATGTAATTAGCGGGAATAAAAATGTTTTGCAAACTTTGTTAAGGAATTTTAAAATTGCGCTGCTAAAGTTGTGCATCGCAAAGCGGTTTAAAGGACACATTTTTTTAGACTTTTGCATCCAAATTATGTGAATTTTTATTTCATGTAGAAATAACAATCATTTGACAACAGTAAATAGATGGTACAACCGCGCGAAAGTGATCCAAAAGTTGTGACCTGGTAGTCATAAGTCACCCAGTCGTATTTGAAGTTTACGCGCGCAAGGTCGTGCCCGCGTAATAATGATTAGATAAAAAAATTGTCTTACGTGATTCTAAAACATTCTAGGGTGTAAATTGTAATAAGCGCCCTCGCATTCTAGTAAGTAGATAATGTTCTATCGTTTGAGATCACTTTTTGTTGTTTTATACTTATTATTTTGTGTTACAGCAAATTTTGGGGAGATAGCAATATGTAGTACATGGACGTAAAAAGATCAGCGGCCTGAGCAGGAAAATTTCTGACAACCGTAAATGTATTCGAACTCGATGCGCATCTATGAAATTTGTATGTAATATTAACCAAACGTCATCAGTGCGCAGCGAACTCGAATACATTTACATTAGTTTTTCGTGCTCGGGCTACTTCTCATTCGATCAGTCGCCGCCATTACATGTTGATAGATCTAATGAGCCGAAAACCCTGCTTCACTTTTAATTTCCTGGCGGTTCGTCCATCTTTTTTTTACGTCCGTGGTGTAGTAATAACATACATAACATAAGCTCACGCCTGTATGCCCGAAGGGGTACGCAGAGGTGCACTAGCGAACTAGAACACCCACATTTCGCCGAGCTTAGTTCCGTCCCAGATGTGATAGGGGGCGAGCCTATCGCCATATCGGGCACAAATTCCAGACTCCGGGCTGATATGAAAAAATCCAATATCACTTTGCCCGACCCGGGGATCGAACCCGAGACCTCAGAACCGTAGTCGTACCGAAATACCACCACGCCACCGAGGTAGTCTTTAACAATACATTCATACTTTTTATACAGATACCTACCGAGTTATATGAATATGTTTGAGATGTTCAACATGGTTTCATTGAATTGCTATTCTATCGTATTTAAACAAGTAACGAACTGAACCGTTGTAAATCCATACCACAGGGATTAAGTTTTCTTCTATATAAAGATGCTGGTTCATTTGTAATACTTTGTAAGCAACTTTCACGGTTTGAAAGGTATTGTCACCTTTTATTTTATTACCTACATTTTTTATCATCAAAGATATTCCACAGTATATAGACGGGACAACACACAAAACTTGTGATCCATAAGTTATGACCTGGTGGTCATAAGTCGCTCAGTTTATTTGAAATATACACGTGCCAGGCCAGCCAGCGTAATAATATTGAGAGAATAAACTTATCTTACGTGATTCTTGATCATTCACAGAACATTCTAGGGCTTAAATTGTAATAAACGCACTCATTTTAATAAGTGGTAGATGGCGTTACATACGTTTGAGATCAGTTTTTTGTATAATAATCACAAGTTTAAAAACTTAGCGGACCGACTTCAAATCCGATCGTGACCAAATGTATATGGGACCACCCTTTAAAGAAGCTCTATCGAACACAAAAAGAATTTTGAAGATCGATCCACATTCGGCGGAGATATCGCGTAACATACATAAAAACACCAACATACATAAAAAATACCAACGAATTGAGGACCTTCTCCTTTTTGGAAGTCGGTCGAAAACTTGCTTAATAGCCCCTCTATAGACAGTAATATTAGATATCTTTGGAAACGACACAAAAATCGAATGTTAAATATTCATATTCATTAGCTCATGGGCAACTCGATCGATATTCTGTGACCCATTTCTTGTAGGCCGATAGTGATGCATACATTAAAGTATCGTCTGTCAAGTTATATCATGCTGGTGGTAGGATATTCGTATCCGACCGGATGGCGACCACCGTGTTGGTTTATGGCAATAAAAAGAACGATTACTGTGATAATTTTAGTTTTTAATTAAATACACTCAAACACTTTACAGCGGACATCAGGCAAGAGAGAGAAAGAGAGACATATCTTAAAACGTCAAATATGACATTTACCAAAAACAATCGTTATTGCCTCACGTTTCTAATCATTTAGTCTATGAAGTATAACACACCGTACACATGGTGCTAATACCTGCCATAGTGACCCACACTCCGTGTGTGGTTCGCGTTCCAGGATCAGCCAATGTACTTCCGGTTCTCTCGAGGGGCTTGCGCATGACATGATGATTGGATGAGACGGGTATGGGGGTATTCCTGTGTCTGCATCGGTCATCCGCCTGTCTTGTCGCAAGCCCCTTCGATTTGCTTCTTCCCTTTTCAGATTTGGAGTGTGAAGAAGCATGAATAAGCCAGCATGATTCTGACGACCACTGATAAACACAGTGTTTGTCAGTGGTCGCTAGTTTTTTTTGGACTACACTACGCTTACCATCAGGTGCAGTGTAGTCACTTTGCCGTGCCCGGATAAAAAAAACAGTTTTAAGTCTTTAAGCGAATTTAATAGCGTCTGTATAGTTTTTTAATAAAAACTGTGCCTAAGATTCCTAAAAGGAAAGTTTTATTACGCATATTTTAATGACTTTACTAAGTCTTGTGAATAATTAGACTATTATGACTTAAAACTGAATAATCTTGAATGACATCAATTATTATGACTGCCTCGGTGTCGTGGTTGTATCGAGTACGCGGTGCGACTGGGTCTCGGGTTCGATCCCCGAGTCAAGCAAAGTGATAATGTGTTTTTCTTTTTCTATTCAGTATAAGTCTTAAATTTGTGCCCGATATGGCGATAGACTCACCCCCTATCTCATCTAGGACGAAAATGAGCTCGGCAAATTGTGAATGTTTTAGTTCTCTAGATCACCTCTGCCTACCCCCTTCGGTGATACAGGCGTGAATCTATGTATGTACTCGTATGACTTTAACGACATTCAATTTTTTTTTAATATGAGTCTCAATAATGAAATATTGTATGATAATGTAAAATTTTATATTGACTAATAGCATAATTAAACTCGATTTTACCAAATCTTCATGCCCAATGTGATAAATATTAAAGTACTTATGAAGAATTCTGTTTATATGCATAGATAACATTGTAATTATTAATCTGTTATATTCAAGAAACAAATTAAAATCTAGCTCACTTGTTCAAATTAAACTACGCTCGATTTTCCTCCTTCTAAATACTAAAATACAGTTCAAAATCCAATATCTAAAACAAAACGTGGTCACCAACCATCGGTCCGGAGTGTTCACATCGTTAGTAGACGTTAACGACACCGGGGGGACGTGACAAGCGTTTTGAGATTTATTCCTACGGCCCTTGTCTGTCTGTTTGACCTAATGTGGACCACGCAGGGGTCTGAGGGGTGTTGGGGGCGGGGATACTCCGCCTATTCACGGGTACCGATAGAACCAATTGCTCTAAAGAAAATGGACATATGTAAAAGGCATATTATAATCGGTTTTTAGCGTGAATTATTTACGGTACGTAGACATCTCAGAACACAATTACTTTCCTTTTTCGTCCTTCTTTCATAAGTCAGTAAAATAACCACGAGCACTATTGGAGGTCAGGTTACATGAAAAGGAAATCAATGGATATTGGAAAGGTATAAATAGATAGGTAAAGACCAAACTCACTCAGCACACGATAGATACTATAGCTAACTGACATTTCACTTCGGTCCTCTATATTTTTATAAATCACTTAGATTTCGTGTCACGTTCTCAATTTTTTTTCGGACACGGAAAAGTGACTACATTATACCGGATAGTGAGTGCATTAAAAAAAAACAGCGACCACCGCATTTATCGGTGATCACTCATGCTTACCAATTTTAAGTGAAAAAAAAAAATGTACTCCATCCAATCCAAAAACTTAATAGATTTACTTTGTTATACTAAACAAAATGTTTTTAACCGCTGGCTGCAAGTTGTATCGGAAAATACTCTCGAGTGTTTAAGCTGAGTGATAAAAAAGTACTTTTAGTCCATTTGCTTCCATTTTTGTTTGGTTTTACCTGCATTTATTCGATGTTGGGTACATTGAACACGAATAACATCGTCGGACGTCGTGTGTCGTGTGAAAAGTTATTTTAAGTAAGTAAGATAAAGTAAAAATAGTGCACTACGATACTCAAAGTTTAGTCCAGGGGCCTGTGATACAAATGGCAGATTTTATTTAAATTGACTCGACGAATTACATACATAGACTCACGTCTTTTTCCCATAGGGGTAGGCAGAGACAACGGATTTCCACTTGCTACGATCCTTACACACCGCTTTAGCCTCATTCAGTCTCATTACATTCTTCATGCTTGCACGTCGGTTTAGGGTACTTTTAACTTGACCTTTCTCCAGTAAATCTCTGACTTGGTCAGAGAATGTTCGATGAGGTCTTCTCCTTCCAACTCTACCATTCGAGGAATTATAATGGTCAATTTAAACAATGCATAGAAACTTGTACATATTAGTCGAATAGAATAAATGTATAGGAATTACATAAGAGTATGCCGCATATAGCGTACTCTTATGTCATTCCCATACATTTATTCAATTTGAATAGTCTATTCGACTAGCGCATAAGCCACTTGGGTAAGCCCGCTGGTGATTTCGCTGCGTTATTAGCCTTTATTATAAGAAGTCTTATGTTTACACAAAATTGCTTTATTCATATTTTTTACTGTTATTAGACAAAGACATCATTAAACCCAAAATATAGAATAAATGACCATTAGGTTCTCGCATTCATGATTGATAGACAAAGCTGTTGTTAAAATGTATCAAGCTGGGAGCGAGGCAAGATTGAGCACCGCCTCTCTAGCCTTAAAATAACTTAGCCGCCACTGTCAGAACAGCGCTGCGAAATTCAAATACATCGCCACTTTTGTTCACAATGCAGTTTATACCGAAAACAATTTTCCATCCTTTCGTAGCTTGAATTTTAAACCATTTGTATAATTCATACAAGACACTTTAATTACTGTTTCTTCCTGCGATACAGAGCGAGTCTAGCGGAGTGCTGTTGTGGGCAAATATCTATTTGGAATACATTGCTGTTTAATAGTATTTTTACTTCGTACTGTTCTAAGTTCAATGTATTTTAACAGTTAATGTAATGGAGATTGGGACGGTCTATCGAGAGTTGGGACTGATTTTGCTGGTTCATTTCTAATCTTTATGACATACATAATCTGTCTTGTAAAATTAAAAATATAACAATGTTTTTTATCGTTAGCTTTAATGTTAGGGGAAAAGTCAACAAACTGAAGATTGCAAGGTTATAATAATATATGATATGAAAGTTTTTTCGTGTTCCAAGTATTATAAAGTGTACCTCTCGACATTCACTTGAATATCCATCACACTTATCGATACAGAATCGACTAATATTTTTCAAAAATATCTTTATAACAAAGCAATAAAACTAATAAAAGCTAATAAGTATTTACTTCATTCTGAAGCGGACAGTTACCTCAAAACAATTTTTTTATAGCTGAGCCTAGCAAACGAGCAGATAGGTCACCTGTTGGTAAATGATCTCCACCGCCCATAGACACCCAAGACACAAAAAGAATCATGGGTGCGTTGCCAACCTAAAAGGAGGGATAGACGGATTGGAAAAGGGAGAAAAGGTAGGAGGGAATTGGGCCACCGGAAACCTCACTCACCGAACGAAACGCGACAGCGAGCAGCCACTTTACGTCGGTTTTGTGAGGGACAGTGGTATCGAAACGGTCGAGCTGGCCCATTCGTGCTGAAGACATAGCTGTCTACAGCGTGGCTCTACCACTCAATACTCACTCACTCAACATATTACCACGATATTCTTCAAACTCTTTGATAACTAGCTTTTAAATCAGCATTCAGTACAGTATTATTTATTTACTAAATTCCAGCATTTTACTATACAATTGAAATAAAAAGAACAGCTTTCGAGGAAGCATTATTGCTTTCTTCAAGAAAAGCATTACCGCTCTCTCGGTCTGGTCCATTGCCCTAATAAAAACCATTGCGTTTATGTTACTTCTTTCCACTATAATGTACATAGGTTGGAGTGCTTAGTAATATATTTCTGAGTTAAAACACACATGCCCTAAAAGTTTTGTAAGTGCTTCAAAAAGTTTTTTTGTGGCTAAATCATTTAGGTAACATTATGCTTTTACGTTCATAGCTTTTATATCATAGTAATAACTTGTACAAACTCGCATAAACTCACGTATTCATACATACATATTAAGTATGTATATACATATACATATAGACAAATAGTTTGGTGTCATAGCAAATGCCAATTTGTATTCTATTACCACAATCTTCTTCCACCTGCCATTATCCTTTTCCAATGTGAACTGAAGCATTACGCAAAAATACTTTTTAGCATGTTGCAGAAAGGATTCGGCATAGTTTTTTTAACTACTTGCCTGACGTCAGCCCCTTTTGTAAGATCCAGGCAAATCGTGTTCGAAAATGAATACTTCTTCCAAGGAAGTTGGGTGAACTTCACGTTGCCCAACCTGGGATTTGAAAGACACAAAAAATTATAGTTGCTTTGCCATTCTAAAAGGAGGCGAATAGGGATTGGGAAAGGGAGGGGAGGAATAAGATCACCGGCAATATCATTCAGCAATAGAAACCCAAGAGCAAGTTGCCACATAACTTCGGTTTCCTGTGGGAAAGTGGTATCAAATCGGTTGAGCTGGCCCATTAGTGCTGTAAGAAAGAAAGAAAGAAAGAAATAAACTTTATTCAGCCAATGTCTCAGGCAACAATAAGTGGGAGAACACAAAAAAAAACAAACAAAATATGTAACACTAATAGGTAACAAATTTGTTAGTTATAAAGTAAAAAAAAAAGAAAAAGAGCACACAAAAAAAAAGAAAAACATGAACGTGCATATATCCTAAACCATTAGACGTTACTGTCTACAGCGTGGCTCTACCACTGAATATTTACTACATATTTCAATTGGTAGAAATTTCTAGTCGAACACATAATATTTAAAAGGCCATCTAAGTCACAAGCACAGTTCCAAGAAATCTTACTCGCAAATCCGATAAATCGCATACATTTTGCTCCCGTTACCGAAGCATCATTTCATATGAACTGTATGTAAAGGGTCCTTAAGCCAGTCTTTGACGTATGGATAGTTCTGGCTTTGTGCAGATTTCCTTAGCAGTTCGGCAAATCGGAAGGATCGAGCGCAAGACGGGTCAATTTTAAAAATATTGTAGTAAAATAAGGTGAACTATTTAAGGTATGTATTGTGATTTTAAAATTATCTGTAAATATCTATTCGCTTACACTCTATTTCTATCTCCCCTTATCACCCTATCTTAGCCATCCCATCGTTATTATGTCCATACTTGCCTGCCTGTTTCTAAATTTATAGCGAGATAATGTAAATTATATTAATCTTAATCCAAAATTTGCTTGTGTTGACTTGTCATAAGTGATTTTTTACATGCCTACGTGACCAATAAAGAATTTTATTTTATTTTTAAATCTTAGTGCATCTGTTTACATCTGCTTTATAAATCTCCTATCATTCTCAGTATTTTATTTATTTTATTTTATTTATATTAGCATGCCAACAGAGTAAATTACATTAAAAAAAAATTATACGGTAACACTTAAATTATGCGGTACAATGTAATCACACGGGTAAGAGACATGCATGACACTACTACTTTATATCCGAATCACCTTAACATGCCTATCTTTATTCATCACTACATCATCATCATCAGCCATAGGCCTCCCCCAAAGATTTCCAGACCGACCTGTTGGAAGCGGCCTACATCCAGTAACTTCTTGCGACCTTTATCAGGTCGTCTGTCCAGCTAGCACTACATCATCATCATAATTATTTTTGTCTCTTAGATGTCTACGGGCGGTGGTGATCACTTATCATCAGGTGACTCATCTGCTCGTGTGCCAGTCTCTGCTAAAAAAATCCTTTACATATATCCATCACTACTACTACTATACACATCACATTATAGTTAGTAATTCGTATCGCATATTTGGTCTAGTGGCAGCACATATGCATCGGGGGCCGGGAGGTCCTGGGTTCAATTCCTTGAAATGTATTTCTAAATCGATTTTCCCGCAACTGAATGAAGGGGTTGACGTCGAGCAGACGGCCGGTCTTAAGAACTAACCCAAATATTTTTGGTAATGTTATGTGATACGTCGACACCACACTGGAGGCGAGTTGAAAGAAAGACTATTCCTAATAATTTGTAGTGACAAGTCAAAACTTCGGTGCGTTTGGCACGCGCATGTATACACGAAAATTCCACCTGTAGGCCAAACATGAGTTTATTGACATTACTCGCTAGCGACTGCGTAAAATATTTGTATGGCAAACACTCGAACGCCTCTAGCGGTTACGCGGGGCACTGACATTTTCCATACGAATATTTTACGTCCTCACTCGCGTAAATACGTGCAACAAACTCATCGTTGAGCTACAGATCACACGTAAACAACACCTTAGTTTCATGTATATAAAGCTAAATTAATAAACATACCATACCAGAATGTTCGAAGTATCATAAAGTATGCGAAATATTAAGTATTTCCAGGGCAACGTTGATGACACGTGTACCTAAGAAGCTAAACCCCGCCGCGCGAGAAGACGAGCAAAGTTCCCAACTCAGGTAATGCAAGGTTTGTGCATTGTTGCTAACTAGTTACTAACTACTGCAGCGTCTATTATGTACAGAATATACGGGTGCATATTACGTTGAGCGTGTTTGCATAAATGTTCGTTTATTTCAAGAACAGAATGGCAGTCGGCGAGTAGCTAGCTTTGAAAAGGCAGCGAGTATGATCCTCGCACCGATATATTTTTTATGATCCAGAAAAATATATGTTTCGGATCCTAGCGTTGGAAGGCCAAAAGACTCGTTATCTTGATAAAACTACATAAATCACATCTCACTGATTAAATATTACCTCTATTCAAATTCTTAAGTCCCAATGGACCGACTTCGAAATTTATCCGATCGTGACCAATTTTATATGGGACCACCCTTGGAATAAGCTCTATCGAACACAAAACATACAGACGAATGGAGTACCTCCTCTTGTTTAAGTCATACGTACAGACATAAGCTTACGCCTATATCCCCAAAGGGGTAGGCAGAGGCGCTCTAGCGAACTAGAACTAGAACACCCACATTTTGCCGAGCTTAGTTCCGTGATGTGATAGGGGATGAGCCTATCGCCATATCGGGCACAAATTCCAGACTCCGAGCTGATATGGATAAAATCCATTATCACATTGCCCGACCCGTGAATCGAACCCGAGCGCTTTTTAAGTCGGTTGAAAATAAAATATTTTTTTATAGAACAAACTAGCAATCGCATCAAATAGTCAGCTGATAGTAAGTGATGCCTATAAACGTCCTCCAAACTAACCTCAAAGAACTGGGAATTAGAATGTAACTTAACGAGACGTGACGTAACAATTTTGCTCGCCAACATGTTGGTACAATCACGGCCAAAGTAAACACATTAACGGTACAATATTTATACAGCATATGGAAACTTTGCAAAGCCAGGAGCGCCCAAAGGAACTAAGAGCCGTCATGATACGGGCGAGTTTAGTGATATAAATTATGTATACAGAGTAAGCAAACCCAGCGACGATAGTAGAATATATATTTAATATTAAAGCCCTTTTAAGGCATTACAAGTTTTTTTAGGCATTGTAGCTGTTTCTCGCGATTTCGTTCGCGTTGAAATATCTCACGGAAAACGTACATTTTCGGGGATAAAAAGTGACGTATGTGCTATTCTGATTTATAATTCAACGTTGTATTGATGTATAATCTAAGTTGTAACGTTTCATTAAAATCCATTAAGTTGTTTTTACATGAAAGAGTAACAAACATCCTTACAAACAAGAAAGGAGTAGTAATGATTTACATGAGACACACATAACATAATATTACCACGCAACCGAAGCAGTCACACACACACACACACACACACACCCACACACACACACACCCACACACACACACACACGCACGCACGCACGCACGTACGCACGCACGCACGCATGCACGCACGCACGCATGCACGCACGCACGCACTATTATTACTACATCGTGTCATAATGTATACGTCAGTAGTACCTCTAGAGCCAAGTCTCTGCTGTACAAAATCTAGTAGTGATCTTATTTCACTTTCCCTAATTAAATTGCTTGGATCCACGAGGAATCCATAAGGATGTAATAGATTATAATTTTATTAAATGAGACCTTACAACTGAAGTACTCATGTTAGCTTGAATTTCACAACTAGAGGGATATAATGATTAAATCCACACGTTTTTTACAATGAAATAAAACTAGTTAAATCATAATCTAAATCATATTATCGAAATATATAACGTTTGTAATGTTTAAATATCTAATGTCGCTTGAGATGGTATAGTCATGTTTTGAGGAAACCACAGAAGTACGTCTCGTTGATCGCAGGTGTCAGGTCGTACCAGGGGTGCGTTCCCGTGGACTGCCCTATATGCCCTAACTGTGGAGACCCCAGGAAGATCCTGCGCTTCTGGTTGAAGCTAGACTGGCTAAATTCTTAGCTGGCATTCACATCACGCACAATGGTCCACTTTTTATGAGGGTAGGTGCGGAAAATGGAGCCTACACATCAAACACGCGTTGGCTGGACGTTTTGGGAAGGATATGAGAGCCAATGATTTCACTGTGGAGGATGCCGAAGAATGGGCAAAACGGAATTGTATAGGAAGACGGACCCTAGTATAAGGTCGAGATGACGCCAAACAGAAAGATTAAAAAGATTAAAGACTACAAGTTACACTTCTTCCGCCCCATGATAATATATTGGCCACAACATCTTGTCAGATGATTGTTGCAGCGATTGTGGTTGTGGAAATAATTGAAGAGTTAATGGTGAATAACACGCAGTCAGGACGTTCGTAGTCTGGTGCTGGTACATTTCCTCCTGTGGCTTACAAGGCCAATGGCAGCACGACATTTCTTGCCACATTCATCGCAGATAAAACGCGAAACTGGGGGAGAAGTAGTTTCAGCAGCACAGATCCTTTTCTGCTTAATCTTATTAAGCCAGGCTTCATCATGCTTCAGCATTCCAGCTGAAATAGCTTTACGCTACTCTAGTCTATTGTTGGCCCGTGCTTCCCACGTCCCGGAGTCTAGACCGAAGCCTTCGATGTCCCGCTTACAGGAGTAAGCGGGACATGGAAATAACGATGATGATGATAATAATGACTCTAATATAAAGCTTCGTTTCTTCGTTTAACAAAAAACTACAAAAGTTCCATTAACATGAATTCATTTATTTACGACTTACAAAGGTAGTTTATTCAACTGTTGAATATTTTATACGGTTCGACCTTTGATACCGTTCGCTGTGACATGGGTGAATAATCTTCTTGTTGCTTTATTTCCATTTAAAGTAGGATGTTTTTGATCGGGTCGTTGTATAAAAAAGCTTTAGTATGAACCGACCGGATTGGCCGGTTTATTACCAGTACTTACAGAAAACCGACGTTAAACGATATTTGGCTGTTGCTTTTCGTCAATGATTACGATTTATGAATACTCATTGTTTTTGAAGATGTTTGACATTTTTTTTGGAATAATGGATTTATTAAACAATGTTGTTGGAAAAACCATCAACCTTTGATGGCCATATTTTTTTAAATAAAGAAGAATAAATTTCTGGAGCTCCTTTTGGAGGTACTTTTGGAGGTTTTTTATCCCATTATCTTCCGTCATTTCCATTGGTATTTCACGACAGGACTCTGCGTTTTTCTAACACAATTTGCCCAAGGTTGGGTCCTACATTGCATGTTGACGTCAGGTCGTAAAAACTCAGCTGAATCCTTTCTACAACGTATTTGGAAAAATAGTAAGGAAAGGATCCATCCATCCATCCATCCAGTCGTTCCCTCAATACTGAGGATCGTGACCGCTTCTGGCTGAGATTATAAGGGCTCTCCATCTGGATCTGTCTTCGGCGAAGTGAATAGTTTCGTGCAGCTTAAGTTGCAGGTATTTTGTGATTTGTTCACTCCATTTAGCCGGTTTTTTGTTTGTTATTTTTGTTTCATTTAGGAAAGGATAGGCAACGATTTATTATATCTATGGCAATGCCGATGTCAATGAGCGATGGTAAATACCTTAATGATGGGCCGTTTGCTTTTCTATCTTCGTATGCCGAAAAAGTTAACCACCAATCAAATACCGAAACCGCAGCAACGTGTACTCAAAACTTTATTTCTCTCTTAACGCTTTAACAATACGAACAAAATAAACAGATTTGGAATTCAAACAAAACCCTCACTCACAAAGCAATCTTAACGGATACGTTACATTAAGTTTGGGAGATAAACAAAAACTAAGGGAAACAGTGGATGAAGGGCGTAACCTTGTCGATAGTTTGGAAAAAGTTCTGAAACAATCTAGTGAATAAACATGTCTAGCTTTATTGAATGATGCAGACGATGTAATCTTTTTTGATAAAGATAAACATGGGATGAAATTATAAAAGTAGTACTATGTGACTTTCACAGTGTAGCAAATTCATCCCCAAAGTTAATCAGCTCGACTGGGGTAGTACTACTGAACATGAACATGAAAATGTTATGTTATGTATGTTATAAATATACCTACTTATCAACATTTGCGTCCACCTCTAAACCTATAATTTTCATCGTCATCATCATCATCAGCCATAGGACGTCCACTGTTGAACATAGGCCTCCCCCAAAGATTTCCAGATCGACCTGTTGGAAGCGGCCTGCATCCAGCGACTTCCTGCGTCCTTTAATTTTATATAGACTTAAATAAAGATTCATATATCAACAAAGATCCTCATAATATAGTAATTATTACTAGCAGAGTTAATTCCTGGGTATGTTCCAACTTCCAAGTAGATATTTCGCCAAAAGTGTTACCAGAGGCCAGAAGCCGCTAAGAATAACAAATCGTGTGAAATAACATTTGGTAAAACGTGGAAACTTTAGTATTATTCACACATATGGATACTTAAGCTGAGACTCTATAGAGCGAACTTCGACTAAGTCTGAGTCAAAAAAACTAACTAGATTTAAAACTAATACCGATCGTACCAAATTTATTTGGACTACCCATCGATATATTACTTACCTAGATGCACAGTTGACGCTCGGAAAATGGGACAGCAAAGGAGTGCTTAAGCACTCGTTTTGCGTACAGTCCGACGCCGATGGAATTCTAAATTTCAAAATTCAAATTTAAGAACGCTTGCTCATTTCGTTTAAAAAGCTACTTTATAACACGTGCATAGGTTATAATTGTGTGGATTTAATTAGAACTTGTGATCTTTTTCTTTGTTTTATTCCTGAGACCACTTTTTAGGAGGATAATTGCAAAGAACTGTGCATCTAGGGTATATTATATTGATGGGACTACCCTTGAAATAAGCGCTATCGAACACAAAAATAATTGATTTCTTAAGTTTACGCGAATGTTATACATTGAAATAAAATCTTCTTTTACGGATTCTATCATGATTTGGTTTTTAATTTTTATTCCCGACGTTTCGAAGGCTTTGCAGTCTTCGTGGTCACGGGTCGGACTGTCCGAAAAATTAAAAACCAAATCGTGATAGAATCCGTAAAAATAGTTTTATTTCAACAAAAATAATTTTGAAAATCGGTCCACATTTGGCGGAGATATCGCGTAACATACATAAAAGAATACAGATGAATTGAGGACCCTCCTTTTTGGAAGTCGATCGATAATGTCAATAATTTCATGTTTATCAAAATCTTGACCGTTAAAGGGCACATGCCACTCAATTCAAGTGGCCCGAAGACTCCGTCGATTGACAAACGCTTGCACGACAAAACAACGGTTATTTTCTCTAAGGTAACATTCAGTTTGGCGTGAAATAAGGAAATTCCTCATTGAATAGTCCACGGGGGTGTGACATTGATACATGAAGAGACGCACTTCACATATATGTAAACTCCTTTCTGAGGCCATAAAGGTTGTGTTTTTACCAGATTGAGTTTAGAAGGTGTTTACTAGACTACAACAAAGCTTTTGAACTGTTATGATTTTACACTGATGATTTTATGACTGCCTCGGTGGCGTGATGGTATTTCGGTACGACTACGGTTCTGAGGTCTCGGGTTCGATCCCCGGGTCGGGCAAAGTGATATTGGATTTTTCCATATCAGCCCGGAGTCTGGAATTTGTGCCCGATATGGCGATAGGCTCGCCCCCTATCACATCTGGGACGGAACTAAGCTCGGCGAAACGTGGGTGTACTAGTTCGCTAGTGCGCCTCTGCCTACCCCTTCGGGGATACAGGCGTGAGCTTATGTTATGTGTGATTTTACAGTCTTTATAAAAATAAAATAAAAATCTTTAATGGGCACATAGGCATATAAAAACAGTTATGACAGCCTCCGTGGCGCAGCGGGCGAGTGGCTGTGAATCGCAGGATCGCGGGTTCGATTCCCGCACCGAGACAAATGTGTGTGGCCCACAGATATTTGTTTCGGGTCTGGGTGTTTTGAGACCGAAAGTCTCTTGTAGTTTCTGATACCCACGATACAGGGTAAACGTAGTGCGGGGTCAGGACTATGTGTGTGACTGTTGGGTGTATTTATTTATTTATTTGATTTACACTTTATGTAAAAGGAGGATACAGACTTATGCCCGAATAGCGGAACGCTTCTTAACTTTAACGGTTTCCTACAATGATTTTTTGCCATACAATTTACGCCTGATAAGGGCAATAAGGGACGATAAGGCGGCCTTAAACAACGAGAGCCGACCTTAAGTGTATGTGTTCACATCGTAATAGGACGGAAATATGGTTCGTGATAAGTGGATGTACCATTTGCGCATCTGCCTATCCTCCGGATAACATTCGTTGGGTATGAACTTATTAATTGTTAACGACTTTTAAAGTCTGACTGCCTCGGTGATGTGGTTGTATTTTGGTACGATTACTGTCCTGAGGTCTCGGGTTCGATCCCCGGGTCGGGCAAAGTGATATTCGATTTTTTTCAGCACGGAGTTTGGAATTTGTGCCCGATATGGCGATAGGCGATATCACATCTGGCACGGAACAAAGTTCGGCGTAATGTGGGTGTTCTAATTCGCTAGTGCGCTTCTGCCTACCCTTTCGGGGATACAGGCGTGTGCTAATGTTATTTTATGTGTTATTTATATCATCATCATCATCATCATCAGCCATAGGACGTACACTGCTGAACATAGGCCTCCCCCAAAGATTTCCAGATCGACCTGTTGGAAGCGGCCTTATTTATATAGTGTAGTTCAAATTTACATACATGATAGAATGTATAAACATCAACAGCAGACGGTAACATGATTCTGACTGAGATTAATTAAACGGAATTCGTAAAACTGACTAACATTATACAAAATCTATGATTAACAAACAAGATAATGTATAAACATTGTGTTTATTTAACAATTTACGTGAATTTCAAGAAATTCTAAGGATAATTTTTTGTTTGATTTTCTTAGAGAAATATCGCCTTTTTGGTCTTGTGGCAGCATATTTGGACTGTGAATCGGTTCCTGAGTGCCAATCCCCGGTCAGGAAATGCGGTTATCGATGTGTCCCTTACTGGATCCCCAGAGGGGGTTGACGTCAAGTAGGCAGCCGGTCGTAGGAACTAAGCAGAATCCTTTCTGCAACATGCTTAAAATGTGTTTCGCCAAGACCTCATTGTGATAAGAACAGATGGAAGAATAGAAATACAACATAATATAACATAACATAAGCTCACGCCTGTATCCCCGAAGGGGTAGGCAGAGGCGCACTAACGAACTAGTACACCCACGTTTCGCCGAGCTTAGTTCCGTCCCAGATGTGATAGGGGGCGAGCCTAACGCCATATCGGGCACAAATTCCAGACTCCGGACTAATATGGAAAAATCCAATATCACTTTCCCGACCCGGGGATCGAATCCGAGACCTCAGAACCGTAGTCGTACCGAAATACCGCCACGCAACCGAGGCAGTCAAAGTCGAAATACAAGTTGGTTGATTGTAATCATAGTACAACCCTAATTTCGTTATGATTTTAGGAACTCCCTCTAAAACGTCGTTTTTTATTTAATGGACCTCTACCAATGGGGAGGTGGGGGTATTTAGGCCTTATTGGGCTTTATGTATAACAAAGAATTAAATTATATTATATCCGTATAATGCGCCTTAACCCGTCAGAGGTGGCATATATATACATATGTTACATAAGCGTATGGGCCACCGGAGGCCGAGCCGCCCGTGACTATTTAAAGGCATCTAACTCCCGATAATTTATCCTATTAATCATAAGTTTTAAAACTTAACAGACCTACTTCAAATCCGATCGTGATCAAATTTATATCATCATCATCAGCCATAGGACGTCCACTGCTGAACATAGGCCTTACATCAAATTTATATGGGACCCTTAAAATAATCTCTATCGCACACATAAATAATTTTGAAAATCGGTCCACATTTGGCGGAGATATCGAGTAAAATACATAAAACATACAGACAAATTGAGGACCTCCTCCTTTTTGGAAGTCGGTCCAAAATAAAAACCAAGCTTAGAATAAAATGGTGACTCAGGCAAAACCTCGAAACAAATTAAGCACACAACAAAAACAAAACTCCATGATGTTTATTAAATTAATTTATTACTTAAGTTTAACTTATGTAAAGTTACGAACGCTTCCTAAACAAAACAAGTAATCTGAAAGTTGCCGACTTCCCGCTTGTGATAAACAATGTGATGACAGTTATTTGATATAGTATGTTTAACTATCTTTTGCTCGCGACTTCGCTTGGAAATGTATTATCCCAAATGACTAGGTTGTATGTAGAACCAGCCCGCCTGGCATGCGCACCACGAGAATATTTTGTCTACGCTTTTGGTCCTGTTATAACCGGTTTTCTTTATTTGTCTACGGACACTAACATGCGTCCTCGTTTATTTTCATACAATATTGTAGACAACACGTAGACAACATCTCGACTATCGATTATCGGGATAACTCGTGGCGCGCATGCTAGGCGGGCAGGTTAAAGAAAATTTTGTCTACAGTATAAATACAGCCAATAGTTACCTAGTCTTGGCCAAAATTAGGTTTAACCAGTTTATGGATTGCCGCGCCATTGCCAAAGTATGGTTTGATATACAATATTTACTAGAAATTTGAGAATGCCTCGGTGGCGTAGTTGTATTTCGGTATGACTACCGTCCTGAGGTCGCGGGTTCAATCCCCAGGTCGGGCAAAGTGTTATTGGATTTTTCCATATCAGTCCGGAGTCTGGAATTTGTGCCCGATATGGCGATAGGCTCGCCCCCTATCACATCTGGGACGGAACTAAGTTCGGCGAAATATGGGTGTTCTAGTTCGCTAGTGCACCTCTGCCTACCCCTTCGGGGATACAGGCGTGAGCTTATGTTATGTTACTAGAAATTTTAGCTTGCTCTTGCGTTACTAGAGGTACTCTTGCGGTAATACAGATTTCTGAAGGCCCAAATACTTTCGCAATCCCTATTCCTTTCTTTTCCATGGTTGACAAGAGATTGTCTTTTGCTCTGGAATGCGGGCATGAGTTATGAGCCTACATTGTGTTATATTTATGATGACCAACTTATCATCATCATCATAAGCCATAGGACGCCCACTGCTGAACATAGGCCTCCCCCAAAGGTCGCAGGAAGTTCCTGGATGCAGACCGCATCCAACAGGTCGATCTGAAAATCTTTGGGTGGGCCTATGTTCAGCAGTGGACGTCCTATGGCTGACCAACTTATACATGATAATAAAACTTACCACGATGGCACACACACATTATGTGGATCACATCAGCAACTCTTGATTGGTGTTTTCACGTATGGGCGGTACATAACTGTCCTTGTGCCTGCATGGACCATCCACTATTCCTGTCGGAGTCCTCTCGATTAACTTCTTCTTCTTTAATGATTTCTTAGGTTTACGTGAATGTTATTCATTGAAATTAAACAATTTTTACGGATTCTATCACGATTTGGTTTTAATTTTAATTTTTCTTCCTTATGAAGAAACGCAGGCCAGCATGATAATCTTCTTGTTTCTAGACGGTTTTTTCTGGAATGCACTCCACTTTCCATCAAAAAAATGTGTAGTGTAGTTTTAGTGTGCTAAAATATATACCAATATAAACCAGCGTTCCCCACACAATTTAAAAAGAAAAATCGCAGTTCGCCATGTTATTTCCATTATAGTTATTGTACACTCGTGTTAAAACTTGCAGTGAGTGTAAGAATGCGCTTTCGGAACTAAAACGGCATGTTAGCTATAGTAGACATATTTGTTGGAACTCGATAACAACCTAAGTTACACTAACTAGGAGTGACTTCTACGGAACTGTTTGCGAAAGTTTTTACAAGCCTTTTAATACTAGCATTCGCTCGCGGCTTCGCCCACGTGAATGTCCTTACTAGGAGAAGTTGTTTTTGTCTGCTTTTACAAGGATTGAACTTTATCAAAGATTTATTAAGCAAATAAATTGGCCCGATTTTTTTTTAACTCTTTTCACACCTTTAGAAATATATATATATATATATATATATATATATATATATATATATATATATATATATATATATATATATATATATATATATATATATATATATATATATATATATATATATATATATATATATATATATATATATATATATATATTTATATATTTAGATTTAGTACTCTTCCTTTGGTAAGCAGTCCGTCTGTCAGTCTGATTTTCAATATAATAGGCACTCTCACTCACCACCCACCGGAAATCTCACTCACCCCACAAAACGCGACAACAAGCTGCCACTTTACGTCGGTTTTCTGTGGGACAGTGGTAAGTAGTAAACTGGTTTCTCTTATTTTACCATTCTTCTCTGATCGTCAAATCATAACATAATATAACATAACGTCACGCCTGTATCCCCGAAGGTGTAGGCAGAGGTGCACTAGCAGACTACTACACCCACATTTCGCCGAGCTTAGATTCCAGTCCCAGATGTGATAGGGAGCGAGCCTATCGCTATATCGGGTACAAATACCAGACTCCAGGCTGAAATGGAAAAATTCAATATGAGTTTGCCCGACATGGGATCGAACCCGAGACCTCAGGATGGTAGTCGTACCGAAATACAACCACGCCACAGAGCATCAAAGCTTTTTAGATAATAAATAAGCCTAAAAACAAATTCATTCCACCATGTCCGAAAATTAATTACCATCCACTAATCCGCTACATAATTAGTCTTTTCACGGGATTCCCCGTGCATGCCTCATGAATCTCTATAGATTTGATTAATTCGGAAACAACATAGATCGTGACAGCGGTATGCATGGGGTATCTCGAATTATTGCAAATGTAATGTTCGGCAAATTAATGTTGGGTCTCTAGTTCAAACCATAGAGATAATACTAGAGTAGGCTGCTATGATGTTCTGTTAGAAGCGGTGAAGCACGTAAAAAGAGATGGAAAATATATATATTGGTTTTCCTCATCATCATCATCATCATCATCATCAGCCATGGGACGTCCTCTGCTGGACATAGGCCTCCCCCAAAGATTTCCAGATCGACCTATTGGAAGCGGCCTGCATCCAGCGATTTCTTGCGACCTTTATCAGGTCGTCGGTCCACCTTATAGGTGGACGGTGCTTGCCGGTACGTGGTCTCTCTCTCCACTCCAGTTTTTTTCTCACTAATCTCTAATTTTTGTATATATAGGCGACTTATTATGTCCGTCTGTAAATATGTATGATTAAACACATCTTCGCGTTAGGTCCGTAGTTCTCTGTTAAAAAAATCTGTGACTGGTTTAAAGCGTAATGTTATTTTAGTTTTATTTTCTGCAGAGACATCGTATTTTCGATTATCTTTATTGCTCCATACTCGACAATCGATACACATGAACAATTTAAGCGATGTTTAACTTTTTTTTCCATTTTCTTCCTTATGTCAATTAGCTTGAAAGTGAAAGAGATACGATACTATTTAAGTTCAGCACTTCTTTTTTCGGTCGACTTCCACAAAAGGAGGAGGTCCTCAATTCGTCTGTATTTTTTAAATATTTTTTTTATGTATGTTACTCGATATCTCCGTTAAATGTGGACCGATTTTCAAAATTCTTTTTATGTTCGATAGAGCTTATTTCAAGGGTGGTACCATATAAATTTGGCCACGATCGGTAAATTGGAAGTCGGTCAGTTAAGTTTTAAACTTGTGATTATTTATACGTAATATCCTAAAACATAAGCTCACGCCTGTATCCCGAAGGGGTAGGCAGAGGCGCACTAGCGAACTAGAACACCCACATTTCGCCGAGCTTAGTTCCGTCCCAGATGTGATAGGGGGCGAGCCTATCGATACTTACTCATAAAACTTCTTAAACAGTACTTTAGACCACTTTATTTCATTCTTCCTCATGGCAAATATATTGAAAATGAATTAGAAATAGTGTTTAAATTAATCTCGTAATTTTCTTTTTCAGACGCTACCTATATGTATTATCCCTATGGTTCAAACGCTTTCCTTGAGACAGGGATTCCTTCCTCGTGATTAATTGAGTAAGGAGTTACTATTAATGAGCCTGTGGGAATGACGCGTAAATGCGAGCTTACTCGTGAATTTCAAATATTGGGTCGCCAGAATTAATCTTACACGTTAAAACGATGAAAATTGTCGCACGTATTTTTCGGAATCACGTACTTTATTATTTATTCTTTTGTATAATTTAGTTCCACGTAAAAAGTCTTTGAATTTCAATAGAATTAATCAGTATAGTATGTTATGTATTTATTATATTTTAACAAATAGCAATTTATTTTTTCTTGTAGCAAAGATAAGTGAACAAGCAGATTGGTGACTTGATGATAAGTGATCGGCAAAAATAGTAGAATACCACGAGATCTACGATGCAAAAACTATAATAGATGTATTGCCAACCTTAAATAAACGGGCAACTGGGAAGGGGAACTACCAGGGATTTGGTCCTACGCAAATCTCACTCGTCAAACGAAACGCAACAGCGAGCTGTCACTTAATTTCAGTTTTCTAACGAAAACGAAAGCTTCATTTTTAGAAGCACGACTACTTTTTCTGATTAAGCTTTTAATTGTTAATCAAATTGAATTTAATATCCTACTCTATCGCTAGAAACAAATGAAATTGCTTTATTAATAGAAACAACGATACCATTGAAGCAAGGATCATAAGCAACATTTTTCTTCACACGTATCAGAACCGACTCATAGGGGCAACTGGACTGAAGCCAAGTAAAACAGTCGCGTCACCTTTATTGGCAATCTAAGTAATGGTAGGAGTGATGGGGCAGGAGGTGTTGATGTTAAAGATGCTGATTATAGAATGATAGATCATGAATCGCTTTTTGAAGTGATAGTTATACCTATAACTCATAAGGCAAGTGAACCTGGCATTAAGATTATACGTCGAGACGTAAATATTATTGATTTAAATATCAAAGCGAATATACAGTGTGTTTCATAAAGTTGGTATCCATAAAAGGTACACAGATTGAGGTTCTGTCTGACAACATATCCGTGAAGAGAAAAAAAATTTATCGCGCGATTTCGAATTTGTATACGTTTCATACTTAATATTTGTGGAATAATAAATCGTGCAACCCTAATCAGCTGACTTCATTGACGACGCGCCGCGCGGTGTAGGTACTTACACCACAGAGCGCTTGTACTCCAACAGATAGCACGGGCGGTGACGCCGCAGCAGCGTGGTGGCTTTCTATGAGGATTTTTTTTTTATTAAATGTAATTTATTTCCTTTAATAGAGAAGAATCGTCATGTACTGAGTTTAAACAATGTATTAAAAGATTAGTACTGTACTTGTCCACTTACCACATGTTGCGTTTCGTGCAGCACAAAGAACTTTGCACTACACTTTTCTATGAACACTTACTTCACAAATAGGGTTCGAAATGAGCTCCTCCTTTTTCCAAACACTTAATTATTCTGTGGTATATCAAGGACCTAGTGTTTCGTAACATTTGTGGGATTACTGATTCAAAAGCGGATTTTGATGTAACGTGAAATGCCCCAATGAAACGCCACCGATACAGCCGACCCGACCCCTACGACAGCTACCCCCAGCAGCACCGACACATAAAATAATTTCATAGTACTCGCTATTCAAATACTCACTCGATCGCGACATTTTTATAAAAGTTGAGAGCGACTTCACAACTTTACCGTTAGTAAGCAACTGACGAAATGAAGGTACATAATTTTCAATATGGCGGTAGAGTTCAACAAGGCATAATTATGAAACCCCGATAGACTACTATGAACTGAAGAAAAAAAACATTCAACGGAAATTAAAAAAAAACATCTTGATACGTTTTTATTTATCCGCATTAAGCATCATCAAAAAAAGTCAGTATTATAGGATAAAAATCAACATTAACTACAATTACAAAATTATGCAGAACCATTTTATCTATTTTCATAATTTTTTAGCGTTCTGTCGTGTAGTGTGTTTTTATTGGCGGCGAAAAGTTTGTCGACTTCCTATCAAAGGATTGCCGCACGTAGCGGCGCATTGGCAAAGAGTTAAAAAGTGCCGCGGAAAAATGGCAGACCGAACATAGTGATGCTCTAGTATGATCTATTCGGATAAACATTAGAACTAGGTACTAAATATTCTAATAATTTTAATGTAAATTAATACTACCTCCCGGTAGGTAAACAAAATCCCTGTATGAATGACCGAAGTCCAGGTTTCGGGTAAAGTTATTGCAATCACCACATTATTCGTATCAGCTCAGAAAATAAAATAGTTCGTAAAGATTAAGACAATGCATCATATTCATACAAGTAAAAGTTGTACTTTATTTGTAGAAAGCGAAAATTACGATTAGTACGGATGTAAATTTTAATTCGAATAATGAATTAACTTTGGTATTAAATATTGAATCATTCTAATCGATTGAATGATTGAATAAATCAACTCATTGCATATTTATCAACCGCCCATCCCTAGCGCGGTAATACAGGCAATACTCAAAAGACACAGCTACCGCTTTTGAAATATGTGCCGCTAATGTCTGATTGGCGAAAAACTACCGACTTTTCTTTGAGTTCTTGCGACAGTCCACGTGGACTTCATAGGTATAGCGATCGCCGCTCTTTAGGTGCTGCGCACGTGACTAGCAAAGAGTAGTGAATGTTCGTTGTGAAATATGGACGATTTGATACATGCCTAATTAGTTTAGACATTCAAGAGGTGCTTTTAAATGAAAGAAGTGAAAAGTTGATCAATATTTTGTTGTCACTAAGCAAGTGTAATAATATAATTTACGCATCTCCTTTAAAAAACAATTCGTATAAATTTGAAGTATGTAAAATACTTCAATTTTAGTCATCGCGTACAAAACTAAATAGTTCTAGTAAAAACTAATAGTTTATTCGTTCATTTAGTTGAGTTAGTAAAGTTTTGTGTGTAGGTTTAGACACATCTAGTTTTATTTAGTCTTTATAACCATGTGTTGTTGACCGCTGCCAGCTGATCTAGGGTCATCACAACGAGAGATTTAATATTATTTTCGAAGTCTGATTACTCAGTAACTATAAGGCCTATGCAGTTTTTACCTTCACGAAAAAGTTGCCAATCACCGGCTCTGTGTGTGGACTTTTCATGGGTACCAACTTTATGAAACACCCTGTATATAAGCCAATATATATATCAAGCGTGAATGGTAGAGTTGGAAGGGGAAGACCTCATCAAACTTTCACTGACCAAGTCAGAGATATACTCGCAAAAGTTAAAAGTACCCTAAATCGACCTGCATGCATGAATAATGTTATGAGACTGAATGAGGCGAGAGAGGTATGTAAGGATCGTAGCAAGTAGAAATCCGTTGTATCTGCCTACCCCTATGGGAAAAGGCGTGAGTCTATGCATGTATAATTATATTAATGAATCCAAACTTGATACAATGAATTTGATGCGCAAATATATGAAATGCACGCAATAATAATACAGTAATTTTACCAATTGATCACAGTTCCTGTCTCCAAATAAGATAAAATTAAAATAATTTATTTTAAAATTTAGATAATTTAGATCACCTTTACATGTCAATTATATATTATGTATGTGTGTATATATGGATACAATCAAAGAATTGGTGAGTACGTTCCATGCATTGGTCTTTTAACTACTTTAAATAATGGCGTCGGAATTCATGACTATCTCTAAGAAGAAATACCAAAACAAACTCGTGTATTATCATCTCTTAAAGTTCAGACATTTATTGTTATTTTTCAAGTAACAAAAAAACTTCTATTCAGTAACTTTGTTTAGATATTATATAAGCAGGTATTCTAGACATATCTTTTGAACATCTCAATCGTCAACTAATCTCAAAACTTTCAATATCACATTCATCATCATCATCAGCCACAGGACGTCCATTGCTGATAGGCCTCACTCAAATATTTCCACATCGACCTGTTGGAAGGGGCTTGCATCTAGCGACTTCGTGCTATTTTTATCAATTTCCCATTACGTAACACCAACCAGATACCACATAAAAACTGCCTAATTACATTTTCAATCAGTACGTAACATAAATTCAAATGAATGCACGCGCATTACTGACAGTGGCTGGCAATAACTCAATACAGAATTCTGATATGCCATGGCAGGGAGCCAGGCATCCGCGTCACCATGATTTGTAGACCCCTAGATTTGGAATGAACTGTTTTTTTTTTAACTCCGCTGCAGTGAAGGCAAGGGGTCGTGAATTAAATTCGCTCCATAACTCGAATTAATCTGATTTATTCACTGAATCTAGATCTGGCTCTGTTCCTTGATAAAGGTTTTTGTAAGTAAAACATCATTCAGGTGCATCCAATGATTTGAATGTTACTAAAATTCAATTTTGTCAAAAACTACTTAAAATACATCTTGACTATCGCCTACAATGTTTAAAATGTAGAAGTTTGCCAATATAAAACTTTAGTCAAATAAAAATTCAAATTAGAAACGTCAATAACATCATTTTTAGGGTTCCGGACTGTTCTTCTAGAGCTAAATGGCAAAACTCATATCATGAAATAAAATTTCAACTTGGTATATGAATGATTGAAGAACTGATTCTCGGCCACAGTTTAAGTACCTTAGAATGTCAGTACTAATGTGAGGTTTATCATCAAATTTTATTTCATATAAAAACTAATAATTTCAAACGAATTTAGATTTCTATTCCCCAACAAAGCAAGCAAAGTCGTAAAAAAGAGAGTTACATTTTAAAAGTTGGCCCACAACCACAGAACTATCACCATTTTAAAGTTAGCTTAGTGCCTCTATCTGGGCTAAATGAAAAGAATGGCCGGGAAAAATACGTCTGGATTTAAACCTAGGCTTAAGGATGAGCTGAAACTCCAGACAAACTGGCAAGATTAGGATAATCCACTATAAAAATAGTTCACTCGAGTATTGTACCGTTTTGTTGACGAATAAGATATTTACGGTGTTTTAACTATCAGGAAAGTTGGAGACTTTATTTACTTTGCAACTCGTTTGAATATGAATAGTGTGATTTTTAATTTATTTCTGTACAGCAGATACTGGGAAGCGAGCAGGTGGGTCATTATGTTAAATGATCTTCACTCGTCCACCGACCATGATACCAATAGAATCAAATCAATCATGTGTGCGTTGCCAATCTTAAAGGGTGGGGTTAGGAACTGGGAAATGAATAAAGAACGAAACGCAACAGCGAGCTGCCACTGTAGGTCAGTTTTCTGTGAAACATTGGTATAATTTGACCGCATGCAAACCAAAAATCTTCTTAGTGGTATTTAAATAATAATAATAATAATATTAGCCTTGTAATATTTCTCCTCTACTAATAAGAGGGGTTAGGCCTTAGTCTACCATGCTGGTCTAATGCGGGTTGGTAGACTTCACATACCTTCAAAATTCCTGTAAAGGAATTCGCGAGTATGCAGGTCTCCTCACGATGTTTTCCTTCACTGTTATAGCAAACGATATTTCACAATGAAAATACACTGAACATAGAAAATTCAGAGGTATATGCTCCATTTTGGGATTGGTCTCGAACCTCCGACACTTGTCTCGGCAGTCCGTACCATTCCCAACTGAGCTTTTAGTAGTGTTGAAATTAAACTATTTTTACGGATTATATCACGATTTGGTTTTAATTTTTATGCCGACGTTTGAACGTTTATGGTCTGACCCGTGACCACGAAGGCTGCAAAGCTTTCGAAACGTCGGGCATAAAAATTAAAACCAAATCGTGATATAATCCGTAAAAATAGTTTAATTTCAATGAATAACATTCACGTAAACCTAAGAAATCATTCTAGTAGTATTTACTAAAAATTAAATCATGAAATCGCATACACTCATGGCACCGCTATCATAATTATTAGCCGTGAATATTTTTTTTATGTTGACAGCCTCGCCCCTAACACATATTTTTTTTATAACAGAGACTGTCAAAGGAGCAGATGAGTCACCTGATGGTAAGTAAACTTCATCCCCCATAGACACTCAGGACACAAAAGTATCAGGGGTGCGTTGCCAACCTAAAAGAAGGGAAATAGGGGGTGGGAAAAGGAAAAGGAGAATAAAGCATCCGGAAATCTCACTCATCGAACGAAACGCGACAGCGAGCTAGCACTTTACGTCGTTTTCTGAGAGACAGTGGTATCAAACCCATCGAGCCCATTCGTGCTCTAGATGTAACTGTCTAAAGCTTGGCTCTACCACTTAAAACTCTGGGACGCAAATGAGCTCGGCAAAAGTGTTCTAGTTCTCTAGTTCGCCTCTGCCTACCCCTCCGGGGATAAAGGCGTGAGTCTATGTATGTTATTTCATAATAAATACGTTGATGAAATCTCATTTCCATAACTAAATAATTCGTATTTCATACGACGCGACGCTTCGTGAGATGATATCTGGCCTGGTTTAATTTCTAGCATTGGTTTTTGCAGTAAAACCGAGTGCAAACCACAATAGCTCGCTGTTTGAGTATAGTTTAGATATTTGTATATTTATTTCCACACCAGCTTTGTTTTGTTTACTTTAGGAAATTCACTGCAATATGTTTTGTTAATTATGTACGAATAATGTATTTTCCAGAGACTTGACACCGTCTTCCAGAAAACCTTGAGCTCGGTAGTCGAAAGTTAATAATTAATTATAATTATCGACTGACTTCCCAAAAAGGAAGAGGTCCTCAATTCGTCGTTTTTTATGTATGTTACGCGATATCTCCGCCGAATGTGGACCGATCTTCAAAATTCATTTTGTGTTCGATAGAGCTTCTTTCTTTCTTCTTTTCCATATAAATTTGGTCACGATAGGATTTGAAGTCGGTCCGTTAAGTTTTTAAACTAAGGAGGGATAATACTAAAAAAATTAAGGAGGGATCAAAGACGTCTATTACTCTTACACTACGTTTTTTCTACCTAGTCCTGCTCTTATCCCTCATTAATGTTTACACTTTACTTGACGTTAAACTTTTTCAAGAATGATTCCGCAAGGATTCGGCTTAGTTTTTACGACCAGCTACCGGCTTGACGTTAACCGCCTTCTGGGGCATCCAGTCCTGGAGAAATCGTGTTAGAAAATCAACCCATGGCCTCCCGATTCACAATTCATATTATGTGCTGCCACCAGAATAAGGAGATGACTGCAATTTATATAATAAGAATCCTAAGAAAAACAACTATCATTTAACCATCCACGTAGTAGTCGAAAAAGGCAATATTAAAAAGAACATTAATATATATAAAAGGCCAGTACAAAGAAAATAAAAGCTTTGCTTACCTGCAGAAACAAAGAGCGTGATGGTCGGATACGTAAAGCAAAGGACCTAATTGCATGCCTTCGCGGAGGGCAAGCCTTTAGAACAAAGGCAAACGAGCTGAGATTACTTGAGGAAAGTATTTTGTATTACCTAGGCTCTTTGTCTTTACCTTACATGAGAATTGTACCTTTCAATGTTAATATTATTTTTTGTTTTTTAATAGGTATGATGACTTCGTTTTTTTATTTTTCAATAAGTAACATAATCTAATATTATTATCTAGAGGTATATTTGAAAGAATTTTATTAAGTCCTGACGCCACACTAAGATCGAGTCTTGTGTCGTGGGTATCAGAAACTACGAGAGACTTTCGGTCTCACAACACCCAGACCCGGAACAAATATCTGTAGGCCATACAAACATTTGTCTCGGTGCGGGGATCGAACCCGCGGCCTCTCGCTTCATCGCCCGCTGCGCCACGGAGGCTAGAGTATAAAAAATATTCCGTGAAATAATAATGTAACATCTTATTCGTCTTCATTTCAAGAACCTCTTATTTATTGAGATAAATCGTAATTCGTAAATCGGTTTCTTTATATCCATTGTAGCAAATTAATTTCATGAATGAGATAGAATTGCTCGCTTTCTACGTACTGATTTGTCTTGATAGATTGATTGGCCGCAATCGGGCGGTCTGATAGAAGAAAATATTAAATGAAAATAACATTATTACCAAAGAATTTTAACGCCTAGAAGGAGTTGAAAATGACATATTTCAAAAATATTATTTTACTTTCGTAATTTATCCATCAAAATAAACTGATTTCGATTATTTACCGTTTTAAATGAGATCCCAGGGTACTTTTGAGTTTTTCCTGAATAATGTTTGCACGACAAGATACAACAGGAAAGCATTTTTAAAATTATAGTAACAGATGTTGCCGCGATGTCGTTTCTATGACAACTGTGGAACCAGCGACTGAAGGTGGCTAAAGTAGCTCTACATGAATGTCCAGATTTTTACGCGTGGATTTAGGTATCTATGAGTTATTAATTTAAGATTATTACAATCTTTCTTTCTGCCTGCGTTATTCCGGCCTCCTGCTAGGGTTCGTCTTCTTACTTAATCGCTTCCACTTCGCCCGGTCTTGAGCCTCCTTCAAAGTGAGACCATTGGCTCTCATATTTTCCTCTAGAACGTCTAACCAGCGCTTTTTGGGCCATCCACAATAGTATTCAAAAATTATAATAGCTTATATAGATCACTACTGAACAGTAAATGTGCCAATTGAACAATCTTAAACTACAGCGACTGCCTCGATGGCGTGGTTGCATTTCGGTACGAATACTATCCTGAGGTCTCGGATTCGATCCCTGGGTCGGGGCAAAGTGATATTGGATTTTTCCATATCAGCCCAGACTTTGGAATTTGTGCCCGATATGGTGATAGGCTCATCATATCACATCTGGAACGGAACTAAACTCGGCGAAATGTGGGTGTTCTAGTTGGCTAGTGCGCCTCTACCTACCCCTTCGGAGATACAAGCGTGTACTTATGTTTATGTATATTAAACTACAGCGGCCCGAGCAGGATTATTTCAATGACAATTAATTCGTATCCAGCAGTCCAGCTTGCTGTGCACTAACGACGTTTGGTTAACATTAGCTCCAACGTTTACTAGGCGTTGCAACGTCATTGCTCCAATGTCATAATACGATGATAATAATTCGATTGTCAGAAATATTCCTGCTAGTATATAGAATATAGATTTTCAAGTTATATTTTTTTATTTCATTTTGAGGCTCTCCTTTCCTGACCTTTTTTTTTATGGAATGGCGTAGCAAACGAGCAGAAGGGCCACCTAATGGTAAGCGGTCACCTTCGCCCATGAACATCCACGATACCAGAGGAATCGTCGAAATATTCAATAATTCAGGTCAATACAATGTTGGAGCAACACATATTTTCAAAAGTTATAATATAAAGTAGTGCGTCTATTGTAAAGTGTTAGATCATAATGGATTTGGCTTAATTTTAGACATTTTTGAAAGCTTTGTAAAAAACGTCTTAAGTTGCTTCTTCATTCTTTGCTTTGATCACCTTGTACAATCGAAACAAAATACTGCTGGATTCAAGCAAATCAAAACTGAGTACTCAATTTCGTTCCTATTTATTTTACTGTTAGTTCTTTATACGTTTAAGTGGCCAGTCTATCGTATCAACTGAAGCTCGGATGTGGTGTAGCAATATCCCTAATTAAGGAAACACTAGTTAGTGTTCCTAATTCCGAAACCAAATGTCTGTTCCTAAGCGCTTAAAGTGGAATAGTATTTAGTGTTTGCTTTACTTTGTTTTTTTACTTTATTATTTGTAATGGTGCTACATTAATCAGTATTTTCAATGTAATTAGGTATTTCTATGTTAACCTCTTTATGAAAATGTTTGTTTTTCACCTTATTCATTATCATTACATATCATGATTTTTAAGATTATGTGGTAGAAACCAAAGGCCGCTTCCTTGGTCTAGTGGCAGCATGTATGGGCTGTGGACCGGGAGGTCCTGGGTTCGATTCCCTGGTCCGGCAAAGTAAATTTTCTAATTTAATTTGCCCGGGACTGGATCCTCATAAGGGATTGACGTCAGGCAGGCGGCCGGTTGTAAAAAATAAGCCATATCCACTTTACAACATGCTTGAAAAAGTGTGTAGCGCCGACCCCACATTAAGGTGGTATAAGGGCAGGTTAAAAGAAAAGTGGTCGAAGCCAATGGTTTTCACTACCCATTAACATGTTATTAATATAACAAGTTTTCCGCAATAATTTTATAGGTATGTGAAGTTTACCAATCCGCGTTTGGCCAGCGTCTTATGCTAAAGCCTAATTCCTAACATTAGAAGGAAAAACCGTTACTGTTTATTACAAGTTTATGTCAATCTTTATGAAAATAATTATTGTTTCAAAACTTCCGCTCAGATCTAGCAAACACCAGTACTCCACACAATCACTGTATTTACAGAAGCATAGTAAACGTTCGTAAAGCTAGTTAATGTTTAAATTGTTCAGCATTTAACTTCGTTCAGATGTGCGAAGTTAGGTAGTTGGATGCACAGGCAGCTAAATATCCAGGCTGCTTTGCCTTATCTGGCCCCGGTTACTTAAACTCGGATGTGTATTGATGAGGTATGGTGTAAGTGGAATTTATCTCCGTACTGGTTGAGCGCTAGGACACTTTTTTATAGAAATTGAATTACCAGATTATCAAGCCGCTTTCCTGGTGGTAAGCAATACGACCACGAAGAATAGCAACACCACTAGCACATTGCTCTTCACCCTGAGATATTAGATGTTGTGTTGGACAGTATAAAGTGGAAACTTTTTAACCGGTGATCTTTAATAAGTTTTGCTTTGTACATGGGCTGGCTTTGTTCGATCGATTCGTTAAGGGAAGGTCATCTGAGGAGAATCGCACTGGAAGGAATTGTCACCATAATGGTTCTCATGGTCATTGCTAAAACTTAATAATTGCTCTATTGCAAAAAACATGTTACTTGACATCGGTAAGGTCACTGCAACGCAGTAGAACCATTTTTAAAACAAGAAGTAAAAAAGAAGAATATGATAGATGTCGTTTCATAACACCCGATAATTAAACTAGCTACAATGTCTTTGAATTGGGCTTCAACAGCAAGAATAACCAGTACAGTTGTGTTAATACAGGATCATGATAAATTTCACTGTATCTGTGACATAATAAGAAAAGAAAATAAGCCAATGCATTATAATTTCTCCGGTAATCCCGTACATTAACAGTGATTTAGCGCAACAGCTACCCTCACTCGAGCGTGTTCCGAGTAATTTTCCCTGTTCCTGCAATTACAATGCCAGGAAGTGATCTTTGGTAGGAATCAGGAAGTGTGGGGGAGGTGTTTTGTGTAAGAAATTAGATTTATTATTAGCTTAAGGTGACTGAACAGACGGCCCACCTGGTTGTAAGTGGTTTGGTTGGTAACAGAGGTTCAGCCGAGTCGCTGCCTGCTATGGGAAGAGAAGAATTAGCAATGAGGAATGAAGAATGATATGTGTAACTCGGCAAATAGCATTACTATGAGATTGAAGTAATAACTTTGTAAACATTCATGCTGTAGCCGGACATGACACCGCAATTTTTATGGAATCAGAAAGAACGTTAACATTACTAGAAACTGTTACAATTTCTAAATCAATTTCTATCTCTTAATTAGTTTTAAAATAACGCCCTATTGTGATCAATTTGAAGAATGCCTTCTTTTAAACCAAAGATATTTAATTGTTACTATACTACTGTTTAATGTATCTGTTATAAACGATTGCAACTTCTAGACAATGCTATTATAGCGGTTTAAACGTCATTGAGTGCTATCAATGAAAATTAGCAAGGAGTTGTAAAGATCCAAGTAAAATTTTAATTAACCTTATTGTGGAATACCTTTCAAAAATACAAAGAAATCTATTGAGGTTGGTTTCTAAGACAACATCCAGTTTACTTTACTGGTTCACATGAATTTAACAGTATATATAATTCATTTTAAATCCATCAAGAAGAATTAGTTTGATATCGGGCACATTGCAAATAGAATTAGCTTTGTCGCCTTTTAATAAATTAACGGAATCTCAAAGCAGCGATATATTTCTTAAGGTCATCAAAAAGCTTGTCATTTCAACCCTTCCACACGAAAATACATCTGCACATGACTAGCACTTTCAAATCAGCGAGTCATCCGCCAGTCTCTTTAGAATTACATCTCTGAGGGTTATTACAGACATCGGTATCTCGTTCTTATTTGACTTAAATTAATTGATAGTATTGTGGTAAGCTTGCTGGATGAGTTTCTTGATTAGATTTAAGAAACTGGTCATAGACAAAAGCTTATACTACATATTTAATCCATACGACATAATTTTGTATATATTTTACGGTTTAAACACTAAATCAATTTTGGCAAGATTTGATATGATAACAGCTTGAATCCTAAAGAAAGTTATTTGTTTCCAAGAAATCAGACTAAGATAAAGTAGAGGACGATATTCAAAATTGCATACGAGCCTAACAAATATTTGTGCGAAATTTCGCATAACTGCAAAGCACAAAACATTTTCGATGTTAAACAAACAAAATAATACACGAAGCCACATAAGTCTGTGGTAATTTTTCTTCATTTGTACACACATAGTAAAATAAAGCGAGATAATTTATTACTCTTGTGAACGATCGTTCAACCTCTAGAGGCCTGACCTACATGACATTGTATGAAACAGAAGGGAACATCGGCAGAGCTGTGAAAAATAGAGCAAGTTAATTAACAATGATTCATTCATTTATATCATCAATATAATATACCCTAGATGTACAGTTCTTTGCAAATATCCTCCTAAAAAGTGGTCTCAGGAATAAAACAAAGAAAAAGATCACAAGCTCTAATTAAACCAACACAAATATAACCCTATGCACATGTAATAAAGTAGCTTTTTAAACGAAATGAGCAAGCGTTCTTAAATTTTTCTTAAATTTCGAAATTTAGAATTCCATCGGCGTCGGACTGTATGCAAAACGAGTGCTTAATTAAGCCCTCCTTTGCTGTCCCATTTTCCGAACTTCAACTGTGCATCTAGGTAAATAATATATCGATGATTTATATCATCAATATTACAATGTTCAACCATTTTAGTATTCTTCTTATTCTTCCTTGCCTTATCCCATTTACTTGGGGTGGGCACATCTAACACTATGTTTCCATTTCTGGCGATCTTCTGCCATATCCATTGTATCCATCTGGTCAACCATTGTAGTATTGATTATTAAAATTCAAATTTGCTAATTCAAATTAGCGATGTATTTATTGACGAAATGTTATGTCCAATACATTACATTTTACACGTTCAAATATTATGACAGTAAATTCCAATTTTCATTCGTTTCCACCAGTACCGTACTGGTATTTATGTTCGGTATGAAGATAAACCTTTTTATACCTTATCATATCATAGGATAGAGAGTGATCGGTGTACATTGACGCCGGATACATACCATACCAGGGTCCCATCATATCAAAATATGCTTTTTCAATAAAAACATCTTGGTATTGTTCATGTCTCTTTTAAAGAAGGGTGGATATGTAAAGGGTTAGCTGCTCCAATTTAAGGTCTTTCTGTGTCTGGTGCTGTACTGTATTAGTATCTGACTGAAAATTGGTGTTAAAAAGAGCAACATCAGAGTTTCTTGCTCGTTCTTCTTTGGCCATACAGCCGTCCGAACAAACGGTAGGGTTAAAATTTGACGGAATCTAAATGATGTTTAAACATTTCATGGATTCAATAAATATTTTGATTTTAATAGGAATTTAGAATGAGACTCCTCAATGACACTGCGATATGCATCGAACCGGTCGAGCCAGACGATTCTTGCTGTAAATATTACTGTCTAGAGCATGGTTCCACCATTTATATGATTTTTGATATTACAAAAATGTGGGGATGAACGGACTCGTAGCCAAAGTGCAAACTGGATGTGTGAATGAGATAAAGGTATGTATGAGAGGGATGGGTAGTAAAGAATGACGGAGTGCAAGAGAAAAGGGAAAGACGTTAAGATTGTAAATTATTTTGAAGATCGAAAAGAAGGATATGTATCCTCCCTAACGTTTTTTTTGGCATTCCACAAAAGTGTAATTGCCAGAAGACGAAGTACAATGACGATTTGCGCAAGAGTATTTGCGCAATAATATTTTTATAACAAATCTAATAATCTCGACCGCTGTTCCATTAATTTTTGTCGTAACATCTGCTAAGTAATTCCACCTAAATCAAGTTAGTACGTTTGCAATAATTTCTTTCCCTCGACCAATACTCATTACTATCCATCATAATAACTCACGCGTAGTCTTCAGCGGACGTTGACTTAAGGATAATTGGTGTTGGAAGGTATCACCATAGAGTTATTCTACTTATGGTAGGTGAATTAGTGGCGATGTATTGAGAGGGTTTATTTGTTATGTTGGAGATTGCTTGTAAAATTATTATGCATGGGTTTTATCTTCGAATGTGTAACAACGTTTCATACATGTCTGTGTAACAACTCAAGTGCTGCACCAATTCTTCTACAATCCGTTTTTATCCCATAATGTAAGGGGGTGAGTCTTATTTTACCATCAAATATCACATTTCATATTAATGCGACTGTACAAAAATTATAGTAAGATTTTGAACAATGAATTATTTTGCATTGTTTTAAAAAAATCTTATAGGGTGATAAATGAAAATTTTTATTTTAGCAATTTTGGAATTTAAGATAAAACTCTAAACTACGCAATAGCTCCATGTAAATTTCACTTTAAACCACATTTACTTTTTAACTTAAATGAAAACTATTTCATAAAGGGTTTCCATTTTAATTTATTAATTAAATAAAGTTAACAAGAAAGATCAGTGAACTGAAAATCTGAACTCTCTTTGATACAGACTATTTGGGTTTTTATTACAAAGAAAATTGAATTGTGTTTCTACAATTTGTTTTTAGACGTACTTATTCTTTGATTCTTTGATGTTAGAGAGAATATTATTAAATTATTTGAATGGAATTCCAGAAATAGCTATTTGTATTTGCTAGAATAAGTGTTGTCCTCTATGTGACTGAAACATTAGCGTTGGCGAATATGTACTTCAAAATTCATACAGAAATATCTCAGTTATACCTCTAATATACATGTCTCTAATGATGCTTTTCTTTATCGTTAAAGAAAGTGACATTATTTATATTACATACACCTTTGACGAAGAAAAGTCAAAGTTGTATGTTGGAGTTGGTTTTGAACCTGTCACCATTGTCTCGGGATGGTAGTTTGTACCACTCTCAACTGAACTGCAGCTACTGATGAATCAAAATTGTGATGTTTATTTTCTACTGCCTCGGTGGCGTGGTGGTATTTCAGTACGACTACGGTTCTGAGTTCTGGGGTTCGATCTTCGGGTCGGGCAAAGTGATATTGGATTTTTTTCATATCAGCCCAGAGTCTAGAATTTGTGCCCAATATGGCGATAGGCTCGCCCTCTATCACATCTGGGACGGAACTAAGCTCGGCGAAATGTGGGTGACCTAGTTCGCTAGTGCACCTCTGCCTACCCCTTCGGGGATACAGGCGTGAGCTTATGTTATGTTATGTTATTTTCTAGTGCGTAAAAAGATAGACGATCACAGCCCACCTAACAACAAGTGGTTACCGTTGTCTATGGAGATCTGCAAAGTTACAAGCACAGCCAGATTCCCACCTACCGAGGAAAGGAAGGAATAAGAGAAAGGGCTATTAGGGCTAACATTCGGAGGCATGTCAGTAAAATAACAGTCTCCCACAGTCTGTTACATTTGAAAAAAGTTTAAATTATTTCATAAAAAATCCTAGTTTTTGTACTTAACCATGTCTACCTACCTTGCTCTTCAAAGCAAACAAAACTCCTAATACAAATTTAATTACGCTCCACATAATATGGCAGAACACTCTTTAATCCTCCATTGTGTCTCGCACAATCCTTCGACACACAACATCAAAGTTTTTTTCAATCTCAACACGGACATTTGAATTCTTACAGAAAATGGGGAGATTACTTCGCAGGATGGTCGTCATGGGAAAATGATTTATATTCCCTAAAGACATAGTATGAAAGTCGTGTGAGATGTTGTACGCGAGGGATTCCATGAGTTGTACATTCATTGTAAGGGAGAAAGGACATCATTCCGCCAGATGTGCACAAAGCAGATTGGTTTTCTGATGGTGGACGTTTTGAAAGTAATTAAAACAGTGGACTTACACGGTATTCGTGGACTGTACATGATCCTTTAAGAAGAGTTAATTATATTACAAAAAGTATGAATGATGAACTGGATGTCTGGATTATCAAAGCTTGTCAGAATGTTTATCAGAATTTGTTTTATCCAAAATGCCTATGCAAGGACTTTCAAGTTTAGCAAATTGAGTTTACCTTACATGGTAGGTACTGGTTACTTATTCTATTAAAGGCAGTGCAAGTTGTTAGAAATAAATTACTTGGAAAATGGGGAAAAATAGAATGCGTTTGACAGCACTTTCAAATGTCTTTCGACCGACTTCTGAAAAGGAGGAGATTATGTTACGAGATTTCTCCGACTTTCAAAATTCTTTTTGTGTTCGATAGAGCTTACTCCAAGGGTGATTCTATATTCAATAAAAAAATCGTCAGTATGATTATCAAATTAACTGACATAATTTTTGTCAAACAGTTCATCTTTACAACAAGTTTGAATACCTCAGGTTGGTCCTCTGATTCTGCTTGTAATGGACAGCGTCTTTCATTATTGATTGACAAGACCTTCGATAAAAATTAGAAAAGGATTTTAATTTTCGTTGCTGAATTCCACAGCGTATCCAATAGGTGTCAGTCCAGAAGGCAGACAGCACCGTCTGTGACGTCACGTATTGCAAACTCAGCAGTGACGCAGGTGCATTTGTTTTATTACTATCGTAATACCTAGTAGAATTCGGTTCGAAATTAAAATCGAAATCGAAGTACGGTTCAGTATTTAAGGTGAAATTATAAGAATAATTTTAAATTTAATATGTTGACAATGCTAAATTCAAGTTAAAAGTACCCCAAAATGACGTGCATGCATGAAGAATGTAATGAGATTGAATGACGCGAAAGAGGTATGTAAGGATCGTAGCAAGTGGAAATCCGTTGTCTCTGCCTACCCCTATGGGAAAAAGGTGTGAGTATATGTATGTATGTGTGTTTTAAATTCAAAAATGTCCAAGAAGACAGAAGGCTCTGTTCGTGACGTCAAAATATATTGCGAACACAGCTGCAGTTTGTTTTATTGCGCTTGTAATATCAAGTTATTGTTCTGAGCGAATTCGGTTCGAAATTTAAAATTCACACCTTTGATGAAAAAATACTGAAGTAAACATATGAATAGATATGCAATAACCAAAGAATTTAAACGCCTAGAAGGATAGCCTCAAACAAAATGTCAATGTGAGATGAGGCAATTTTGCATATCGTAGTGTGCGTGACAGTGATACCAGGTTTCACTCCATTTTCATTTTCACGACCTCCCGATTCACAACTCATAATTATACGCTGTCACTTAACCGAGGAGGCGACAAAGATAGTATATTATGAACATCCCAGGCACCATACCTTTTGCGTGTGCTTTAGCTAAATAAAACATACTTATCGTGATATTCCAATTGTGAACCCACAGAAAAGCACATGACACGTTGTATAATAAACAGCAAGATCACATGCTGAAATCTATAATGCGCTATTCATGATCATGAACTAAAAAAATCACTAATCATTGCGGAAATAATATTTAGCCTGTGGGAATTTCATTCTGATTACTATGATTACAATCCGAATCATATAATGTGCGTATATATAAATGCTGAATTCTGATATATTATTTTAAACCACTATTCTATGGACACAATAGACCCAAAAAATAACCAATCTAGTCGGAACTGCATCTTGACAAATTCTTCGTAATCCACTTTACTTAAGTATTTAGCCTCCTCATCGAAGTGAACAGAACATATTTGAGTGTTTTTTCTAGTTTCCACCAATACTTACCACGACATTTTCTTATAATATTTACCTAACCATTTATCGTGCGGTACAAAATCGGATGGAAACCTAAAACATGATATTATTATTACTTTATATGAATTTGACGATATACAACGAAAATATTCCATGATTCAATAATTACTTATTATACTAATATTTCTTCGGGAAAATCAAAAATTTTTTTTATGGTAACACTGAGTTGGAATGACATCTTTCAAAAATATTATTTTACTTTCGTAATTTATCAATCAAAATAAACTGATTTCGATTATTTACTGTTTGAAATGAGATCCCATGACACTTGTGAGTTTTTCCTGAATAATGTTTGTACGACAAGATACAACAGGAAAGCATTTTTAAAATTATAGTAAGAGACGTTGCCGCGATGTCGTTTCTATGACAACTGTGGAACCAGCGACTGAAGGTGGTTAAAGTAGCTCTACATGAATGTCAAGATTTTTACGCGTGGATTAGGTATCTATGACTTTATTAATCTAAGGCAATAACTTTATTTAAGTTTTAATAAGTTACGAATCATATTCAGTGTATCGAAAACGTAGGCTGAGAGTAAAACGTAGTGTAGAGCGAACTTCGACTAAGTCAGTAACGAACTCAGTGAGGCCTTTGACTTAGACCCAGTTCGAGTCATTTTTTACAATAAAATCTTTGCTTAGTCTGTCTGTCAGTCTGTTTTTCTTGAAAAATGACTCGAACTAAATCAAAGTTCGACTTAACAATCCCAAATCCTCACTGAGCTCGTTACTGACTTAGACTTAGTCGAAGTTCGCTCCATAGATCTCAGCCTCAGTGTTTAGTTAATTGCACTAACCACGGGTCCAAAGTCCAGTAGTCACTTTGCCGTGTAAAAAAAAACCGCTAAAGCAACATAAACAGAACTCGAGGATTTGCATCCGTAAGTAGATTAGAAAGTTGTGAATGAAAGTTTATTCATTTGAACGCAGAATATACAACATGCTAGTAGCCGTAGGAATGCTCAAATTTCACTAATGAATCCATCTGAGATTTAATTTTGTGCAGTTTGGGACTTCAAACCGGGTTAAATGTGTTTTAAACAACCAAATTACTTTATTAAACATATTAGTTTGTGTGAAACTGCTAATTTCGCCTCGAAATGAGAAACTATTTTGTACGCTTGTATTTAGTTACACAGTGGCTGCTCTTAAAATAAGGTTAATAATATTATTAATGGTTGCTGTGTTTTTGGTATTTGGTATATAGACATAGTTTTCTAATAGCTACTGTGCTAGGATCATAATTGAGTATTTCACTATGTTTAAGTTTATACGCGTTTTTATATTTAATAGCAAATGAAACAAAAGATAAACCTTTCTGTAGAAACTACATCGAAATTGGTTGAAGAATGAGACAGTATATTTTAAATCCTGCAATGATCAACAATGAGGGCTTAGTGGGAACATTTTGCTATCCCTTTACAACGCACGTACCGTTATGGCCATGACGTGAATATACTGACGCTTCTCTTTTTTGCAGTTTGAAGGTTGCACCAAACTTCAAAGGCTTATAACTATTTTATTTTTGAAAATATTTCATTACTTCCTTCTGAGCTATATTATAAGATTATGACAGCCTCCGTGGCGCAGCGGGCGAGTAGCCGGCTGTGAAACGTGAGGTCGCGGGTTCGATTTCCGCACCGAGACAAATGTCTGTGTGGCCCATAGATATTTGTTTCGGGTCTGGGTGTTGGGAGACCGAAAGTCTCTCGTAGTTTCTGATACCCACGATACAGGTTACACCTAGTGTGGGGTCAGGACTATGTATGTGACTGTTGGGTGTATTTATGTAAATTTCATATAGAATTCATTAGTCAAGTGCCCTATTACATAAGGCTCATTGCAGATATCACTCGAGTAAGTTTCGGCAACCATTAACTCTCCATTATGTGTTTATTTTGTATGTTTAACTGGCAGTTGTTAACAAATTAGTTAGAATATTGACAGTTGATGCAGCTAAATTTGCTTGTTCGCAAAACACCTTAGCTGTTTAATTGTACTACCAAGTTGAATAAGCCCTAATAACATCTCCTTTGAAGTCCTTTGAGATAAGTATGGAAGATAAATCGTTAATCTACTTATACCGAGGCGCTAGAATTCTTCCAATCAATTAATCTAAAACTCCTTTATTTTATAATGGTCTGTGGCGCAGACGGATATTAATAAATGTGTTAAATTACTATGTCTTCTTAAATTCGCAATATTAAAATCTAAATTTTTCATATTAGATGTATTTGTAATTTTACCGGTTAATTGATTTCACTTTATTGTTTAACTTTTTTGTTAGATGCCAGATTGTTGTTGCTTTCGCCTTTTTTTTCTTATTAATTTATCGACCGACTTCCAAAAAGGAGAAGGTCTTCATTTCGTCTGTATTTTTTTTATGTATGGTACGCGACATCTTCGCCAAATGTGGACCGATTTTCAAAATTCTTTTTGTTTTCGATAGAGCTCATTTTTATCGGATAAGTTTTGAAGTCGGCCAGTTAATTTTTTAGACTTGTGATTATGTAAGTTGTAGTTCCCTTTTTATGGGGGCACACTGAATTTATGTTTTTATCATTGTTAAGTGTTTATAGTGTATCTTCTCTAAAGTTAATAAAAAAAGTAAAATAAATACGAAAAATATATTCAAAAGCCAGATAAATGATAAGTTTTACCGAATAAGGTCCAAATATTAGTTAAAATTAATAACATACTATTGATGATATAAAGCAGGCCGCTTCCAACAAGTCGATCTGGAAATCTTTGGGGGAGGCCTATGTTCAGCAGTGGACGTCCTGATGATGATGATGATGATATAAAGTAAACTATGAGAAAATAATGTTGTAACTATAACTTTTGAGAACCACTATCTCCAATTTCAATATCCACATAATACGGTCTCAGTAGCAAACCAAACGCAAACAATTCCAGAAACATTGTACATCCATGTGTTATCCGTAGATAATAAACGTCCAGCGCGTTACATGGACAGTTCGGAAGTCCGGTAAATTAATCCAGGACAATATTGATGGAATAGTTTCCCGGTACGACCGGGCCGCGTAAAACCATTATATGTCTGACCTCGGAGTCTATACGACATTTTGTCGTAAATAATCACAAGTTTAAAAACTTAACTGACCGACTTCATAAAATACCGAATATAAAAAGAATTTTGAAATTCGGTCCACATTTGGCGAAGATATCGCGTAACATATCTTCATAAAAAAATACCGATGTATTGAGGACCTTCTCTTTTTTAAAAGTCGGTCGATAAAATGGACAATATTTGGGAGTAATTCTTAATTATTAATCCTAATTATCAATATTCATAATTAAAGTTTAACAACATCAAATTTGTTAAAAACAACCGCTGAAATTATTTTTTCCGTGACCCTTCGCTAACACAATATATTTTGCAGACAGTATAGAGTAGCTAATGTTTCGTATCAAAAATTTGGAACTCTCCTAAAGGGAGTTGACGTCATTTAGTTTGCCAGTGGTGTAAACTAAGCCAAATCCTTTATCCAACATGCTTGAAAAGTGTGTTGTGCTGACACCACATTGGAGTACTTGTAAAATAAGGCCGTTTGAAAAAAACACCAGCGGCCTGAGCAGGAAAATTTCTGACAACCGTAAATGTATTCGAACTCGATGCGCGTCTATGAAATTTGTATGAAATATTAATCAAACGTCATCAGTGCGAAGCGAACTCGAATTTACATTTACATTAGTTTTTCGTGCTCGGGCTACAGATTATATGATAGTCTGCTCTAAGTTGTAATACAAGCCATTCAGCCGTTATATCTTAATTGGTAGCAAATAAAATTAATAAACAATTAATATTCAAAACATTATGATATTAAAAGTATATATCACTTATATTGCACTTGCAGATTTTAATATTTTAGAGTATAAAAGGGGCGATAATCCCTAAGTTTGTTTTGGTGATTCTTTAAAAAGCTAGCTATGAAATGTCGATGCCAATAGTATAAAATATATAATTGATATATATCCTTTTACAGTCGTCTCCTTGGTCTAGTGGCAGCATATATGAGCTGTGGACCGTAAGGTCCTGGGTTCGATTCCCATGTCGGGCAAAGCGAATTTTCTAATTTAATTTACCCGGGACTGGATCCTTTAGGGGGTTGACGGCAGGCAGGTAGCCGGTCGTAAAATCTATGCCAAATCCCTTCTGCAACATGCTTAAAAAGTGTGTTACGCCAACCCCAAATGAAGGTGGGATAAGGGCAGGTAGAAAGAAATAATCCTTTCTACATTTACAGATTATTTGATTTTAATTTGATTAGAACACCTGCTGGCATTGTCTAGTACAAAATTGACTTTACGCGGCCCGCGCCAAATTGAGTGGCTAACAGCAAATAATAGTTACCAAACTGTACAGGAATGGTAAATTAGTTTTTGTTGACCATAGTACTATGGCTTTATTAATAAAGAAGTTTGTAATGTATTATTTAGGGGAATTATGGTGGTTGTTGATCATCTGTATTGCAGTTATGGTTTATTCAATGTTCGACAACATTTTGAGAATTATGAGAGAACTAGACCTTAGTTGAATTCGGCTGTTGATTTTGTGTTGCCGTTTACACTTCTTAACTCTTCGAATCTATATGTTTTATGAAGAAGACCAGTACAAACACCATTGTTCTGCCAATGTGCGTGTTCAGCTTCCACTTAGATCTACTTACTGGATTACCGACTTTCTGCTACACAGGTCACAAAATAATAATTATGATTACCATATCCTAACTATAATATAGAGGACTATAGAGGAGGCCCGTGCCCAGCTGTGGGACAGTAATATTACAGGGCTAATATTATAACTATAATAATATAATATTAGCCCTGTAATATTACATTATAACTATAATACAAACAGGGCTAATATTATAACTATAATAATATAATATTAGCCCTGTAATATTACTGTCCCACTGCAGGGCACGAGCCTCCTCCACTAATGAGAGGGGTTAGGCCTTAATCTACCACGCTAGCCTAATGCGAGTTGGTAGACTTCACACCTTTGAAATTCTTGTGAAGAAATTCTCGGGTGTGCAGGTTACCTCACGATGTTTTCCTTCACCGTTATAGCAAGCGATAATTCACAATGAAAATACACTTAACAAGAAAAGTCAGAGGTGTATGTTTTTTATTTCCACACTCCAACACTCGTCTCGGCAGTCTCGGAATGGTACGGACCATTCCCATCTGAGCTATCGCTGCTAACTCTACAAGCGAATAATATATGACCTATAATTTTATATAGATCCTAAACCCTAAAATTTGTAGGTATTAAACCCTTTCCTACAAAACTGCTGAAATGTATAAAGCAATTATTCCTCTTACATGTAAAATCATTAACTTTGAAACTAGTTTGTCCCTTTCATTTTCAAACAAAACTAGGAAAAAATGTGACAAACTAGTTTTAACGATAAGAAATGTGCTAATGTTTTATAAGTAAGAGGGAATGTTGCTGCGTCATAAGTAGCATTAAAGTTATAAAAGCCAAATTGCACTTAAACGAAAACAAATCCCCATTGAAAACACATACACGTCCCACGTGTCTCAGTAGAAAAACTACAGGAATATTGTTTAGATTCCGTGTCATCGCACATCCTCTAGGGAAATTAACTACGAATCTTCCTGTAGGCACGATGGATGTGTTCGCTGTCGTATGATAAATTAAGGTACAGGCACTATGATGTATTGGTCGATTTCGTGGGTTTATTGTTCGATCGGATGGGGTTGTGATTTGAATTGTAATGCTATTATGTGGAAATATATTGTGAAGATATTTTATAGCTGAGACGGTGAACGACTAGGTGTCTCACAGAAAACCGACGTAAAGTGGCAGGTTGTTGTCGCGTTTCGTTCGGTGAGTGAGATTACCGGTAGCCCAATTCCCCTCCCTCCCTTTCCTTATCCCTTTTCCCTGCTCTTCCATTCACTCCTTTTAGGTTGGCAACGCACCCATGATTCTTTTTGTGTCTTGGGTGTCTACGGGCGCTGGAGATCACTTACCATCAGGTGACCCAGAGAGGGGATTTGGTTCACCAGAAAGTGATCGGATAGTAATCATTATTTTCTGTTTTGGGAGGTTTATCAAATGAGAATGGCCATAAATAGTTTTATTTTTAGTATACCTTGAGTTCATGGTTGCCTGCAAGATAACAAGATCGCTTTTAGCGATAAGGTCGCCACTTCTGGTAAAAAAAAATTATGTTGTTTATTAATACGTATTTCTATGTGAGTGACAACAATACAAATTTTCTATCCATCTATCTATGTATCTTGAGTGAAATAAAACCAGCCGAGGATGCTCAAGACCGGGCGAAGTGGAAGAGTTTAAGTAGGAAGGCCGGCCCTGGCAGAAGGACGGTATAACTCAGGCAGAAGAAAGAATGTTCAGCATTCAAATGCTATAAAATATGAGAAACCTAATAAAAATTTACCTAACGTACTTTTTGTTTCCATCTGGCATGGACCGTTGTAAACCGTAATCCGGACAGATTACCAGCTTGTAAGCTCTAGTCTAGTGTTCGAATCTTTAAGCGGTTTATAAAGGTTCTGGGGCTTAGCGCCTGTTGCCACCGCCGTTAACACGTATCCGTGTTCTTCGAGCCAATATCGGATTTTGGTGTGTAAGTGAATTGTTTTTGGTTTAGTTCAAACTGTGTTAGAGTTACTTGAGTACTAACCATTGCTCATGGAGCAGTAAAGAACATTTTTCCTGCTTGGACCCCTGAGCGTTGAAATCGCAACAGTCAGTTGTTGTTTTTTTTGTAACTGTAATTAAATACACCCAACAGTCACACACCTAGTCCTGACCCCACACTAGGTATAACCTGTATCTTGGGTGTCAGAAACTATGTGAGACTTTCGGTCTCTCAACACCCAGACTTGAAACAAATATCTGTGGGACACGTAAACATTTGTCTCAATGCGGGAATCGAACCCGCGGCATCTCGCTTCATACCCGGCTACTCGCCCGCTGCGCCACGGAGGCTGTCGAATTCTTGTATATTGGTTAGATGCAAATTCAAAATATCAAACAAAAAAAGACATTTGAGATAGAAAAATCGTTTTAAGTAATTTTGATACTTGTAATGGATCAATCACGATCTACCGCAGTAAAAATTTCAAGAATAGTTGATTTCTCTTCAATTTATTTCTACCCAAACTGCATGTAAGCGTCCTACCACAACATACATAACATAAGCTCACGCCTGTATCCCCGAAGGGGTGGGCAGAGACAATTTCCAGATTCTGGACTGATGCTGAAAAAATCCAATATCACTTTGCCCAAACCGCGGATCAAACCTGAGACCTCAGAAAGATAATCGTACCGTGCACGCAATACCACTACGCCCCCGAGGTAGCTCTATCACAACCATCACTAGTAAATAATCGTACAAATAAAACAAGAAATCTTCGACTGTAAATTACGCCTCGTTACACAAAGTTCAATAGTCTAATTGGTTTATGCAACTCTTCAACGGAGCAGGAGCTCCATTATGACACTTCTTGATGACGGCACATTGTGTGCATTGTTGAGGAGACAAAGGCGAGGATTACGGCACACCGCGCCGAAAGTGTTTTAACGAATCTGAATAAGGGTCGGCTGATGAAAACGCGATGCTGGAACTAGTCACAAAGATCACATTTTTACATAGTATCACGTTTTTATCCCATAGGATAGGCATAAACTATGGGTTTTCACTTCGCCTGATTCTGACACATTTCTTTCGCTTCATCTACTGTCATATCTTCATGCATTCGCATCGGTTTATGATGTCGGGTAGTTCTATAATTATTATGTCATCGACTTGGTTAATGTAAGTACTATGCGGCCGAATGTCTATTTCGTCAATCTTCTATCATCCATCCTGTAATGTATTTGAACCATTGAAATAAAACTATTCTTACGGATTCTATCACGATTAGGTTTTAATTATTATTCCCGACGTTTCGAAGGCTTTGCAGTCTTCGTTGTCACGGGTCAGACTGAGGTGTCATTTGTCCAAAAAAGGTTAGAGTTACAATATCTACCATCATTAAAAAATTATACAAAATCAAAAAAGGTTAATTATTTGTGTTCCGATTTATGCAGTACGAGCTCACGGTGTCTTGAGTTCTGGCAGCTGGTCTTTTGGGTTCCGATTTAATAAGATGTATAATTGGATCCCAGGTTTGTGCAAGCTTCCAACCATCTTCTCTATTGAAATTAGGATGTTTTTTAATTTCAATAGCCTCGCGTATCATCCTAGGGAGGAATCGGTGTTCTTTGGCGAGGATTTGTGGTTTATCAAATCTAAGATAATGTTTGGAGCCTTCCTCTGAATGTTCAGCAACTGCAGACTTCGTAGAGCGTCGGTGTTTTAAGTCAGCTATATGTTCTTTTACGCGGGTCCCTATATTCCGTTTTGTTTGTCCGATGTAAGAGAGACCACAGTCGCAATCAATTTTATACACGCCTGGGTCTTGCAGAGGTATGTGACACTTGACAGATGGTAAAAATTGACTAATCTTCTTGGGCGGCTTGAAGTAAGTTTTGATAGAAGCACGCCTCAGGATATAGCCAATCTTGTCAGTGACTCCTCTTACATAGGGTAAAACAACCGGGACGCGTTCGACGGTGGCTGGTTTCATTCGCTTTCTGTGACGGCGCCGTGGGATTTGGAGCTTGTTGTCTCGCAGGACTTGCTTGACATGACGCAGCTCAGCGGCTAGATGTTCCTCATCACAGATTCCTTGTGCTCTCTGAAACAAAGTTTTACCCACGGTAGCTAACTGTTTCGGATGGTGGTGAGATTCTCCATTCAGGTATTTATCGGTATGGGTCTTTTTCCTATACACAGTATGACTCAAAGATTGATCAGGATTACGGATAACTAAAACATCTAAGAAGGCAAGAGATTTATTATGTTCTAACTCCATTGTGAATTGAATTTTGTTATTAATGGAGTTAAGGTGATTTAAAAATGCAGTTACTTTATCAGATGGTAGAATTGTGAAAGTATCATCTACGTACCGTTTGTAAAACCTTGGTGAGACCGGGGCCGTGCTGAGTGCTGTCTGCTCAAAGTCCTCCATGAAAATGTCGGCGACAACTGGAGATACAGGTGAGCCCATAGCTACGCCCTCAATTTGTACGTAAAATTGATTATTCCACAACATATAGCCAGATGTAAGGCAGTGTTTGAGTAAGTCTGCATATGCCAAGGGTATGTTATTCTCTGTTAACCTCTTAGAGACTATTTCAATACAGTCTTGTATTGGTAAGCTTGTAAACAGCGACTGAACATCAAAACTGACCATAGTTTCATTGTCAGCTAATTTTAGGTGTTTAATGTCACTGACAAATTGGTATGAATCCTTGACAGTTGCTCTAGTGTTTCCTCTGAGAGGTGAAAGAACTTTTGCTACGTGTGTACGTGTACTTTTTTTGTGCATTTTTAAATCACCTTAACTCCATTAATAACAAAATTCAATTCACAATGGAGTTAGAACATAATAAATCTCTTGCCTTCTTAGATGTTTTAGTTATCCGTAATCCTGATCAATCTTTGAGTCATACTGTGTATAGGAAAAAGACCCATACCGATAAATACCTGAATGGAGAATCTCACCACCATCCGAAACAGTTAGCTACCGTGGGTAAAACTTTGTTTCAGAGAGCACAAGGAATCTGTGATGAGGAACATCTAGCCGCTGAGCTGCGTCATGTCAAGCAAGTCCTGCGAGACAACAAGCTCCAAATCCCACGGCGCCGTCACAGAAAGCGAATGAAACCAGCCACCGTCGAACGCGTCCCGGTTGTTTTACCCTATGTAAGAGGAGTCACTGACAAGATTGGCTATATCCTGAGGCGTGCTTCTATCAAAACTTACTTCAAGCCGCCCAAGAAGATTAGTCAATTTTTACCATCTGTCAAGTGTCACATACCTCTGCAAGACCCAGGCGTGTATAAAATTGATTGCGACTGTGGTCTCTCTTACATCGGACAAACAAAACGGAATATAGGGACCCGCGTAAAAGAACATATAGCTGACTTAAAACACCGACGCTCTACGAAGTCTGCAGTTGCTGAACATTCAGAGGAAGGCTCCAAACATTATCTTAGATTTGATAAACCACAAATCCTCGCCAAAGAACACCGATTCCTCCCTAGGATGATACGCGAGGCTATTGAAATTAAAAAACATCCTAATTTCAATAGAGAAGATGGTTGGAAGCTTGCACAAACCTGGGATCCAATTATACATCTTATTAAATCGGAACCCAAAAGACCAGCTGCCAGAACTCAAGACACCGTGAGCTCGTACTGCATAAATCGGAACACAAATAATTAACCTTTTTTGATTTTGTATAATTTTTTAATGATGGTAGATATTGTAACTCTAACCTTTTTTGGACAAATGACACCTCAGTCTGACCCGTGACAACGAAGACTGCAAAGCCTTCGAAACGTCGGGAATAATAATTAAAACCTAATCGTGATAGAATCCGTAAGAATAGTTTTATTTCAATGTATAATATTCACGTAAACTTAAGAAATCAGTATTTGAACCATCTCAACATCCCTTTCTCTATTCTTGGTACTACGTCTTATTTCACTATTTCTATAACCAGGTTATTCTTCACACTCATAAATATGTCGATGCAAATATAAATATGTAGTATTCAGCACGAATAGGTCTGCTCGCCTGGTTTTATACCGTTATCTCACAAAAAAATCGGCAGTTCATCATTCATTTCGTCCAGTGAAACAGATATTCGGTGGCCCAAATACTCATCCTATTCCCTATACTTTGTCACTGTGAAGATGGTCAAATAAGATTCTTATATTTCTTTCTATTGTCTTCTTTAAAGATCAATTCTGTGATTCATTTTGCGCGTATCTGCTAACGTGCATACATATTCGGTGCAAAATGGGTTGTATGGTGAAGTCATTGCCGAAAACGTATTATATTTAAGTCTACACAATTCCGCGGAGCGCTAAGAAATTGTATTTTAATTTTAAAAGTAAGTTTAAAGGTTCTTTGTATTTCGTCTTCAATACCTACCAATGGCATAAATAATAGTTCGCATTTCATGTTTTTTGAATCATAAAATGTAGTAAAGTTAGCCCTCACCAGTGCAGTTTAACGAGTTGACAACGTCCTTTGTTTCGTCGCGTATTTCTACGAACTACTTTTTGATGAACGGTTCAACGAAAAACACTACAATAGTTTGTTTGTCAATTGATATCAAAGGAACATGAAATAAAAACAATAATCAATTTTGATTTGTGAACAAGTCTCTACATGGAATTCCCTTTTTAGAACAATCGCTTGGCCTGACCTGAAAATCGAATCTCTCGGATCACAGACTATATCTGGTGCTACTGGACCAAGGAGGCGAATTAATTAATAAATCATTGTAAACAAATTATTGTGGGGCTGGTATTGTGGCCTACATTTATTTTTTTAGACGAATCTAACGATTCCTTTACTGCCATGGTAATCGAGAGGGCAGTAAGTCACAAAACTACTATTATCTTTAAATTACTTTCATTTCCTTAAAGATTTTCAATTAGTAATATGCAACATGAAGATCAGTCCTATAGTTTTTCTACAAACACGAATTATTGAAATCGCGAAATTGAAATTTTAATTGCCGTTTTCTCGAAATCGTGTTTCGGATTTACTGCTAACTCGATCACCACAGCAGTTTACTACATAATATATCAAACATACATCCAAAGAATACATTATGTTATCCTGCAGTTGGATAAACAACCACCCTTAGTACAGCCCACTTCTCAAACTAGCCGTAGTTGAAAATGCAATTTAAATAAAAAGTAATTTATTACGGCCTCTTACTTCGCGCTAATCGCGAGCATTCCCATAAAAAAGATATTACACCTAAAAATAACGCTCAATTTGCTATCTTAGCGGAATAAAATGCTAAATTACAGGGAAAAATATAAATAAAAAATAAAGTAGCCTAACATTTCATCTCGCTAAATGAGTGCCATCGGTTAAGCTACTTTGTCGAGAGAGGAAATACTTTTATTTTATTAGTTTCGTCTTGCCTATAGATTTTCTCTCTATATCTAACATACATAATATAAGCTCACGCCTGTATGCCCGAAGGGGTAGGCAAAAACGCACTAGCGAACTAGAACACCCACATTTCGCCGAGCTTAGTTCCGTCCCAGATGTGATAGGGGGCGAGCCTATTGCCATATCGGGCACAAATTCCAGACTCCGGGCTGATATGGAAAAATCCAATATCACTTTGCCCGACCCGGGGATCGAATCCGAGACCTCAGAACCGTAGTCGTACCGAAATACCACCACGCCACGAAGGCAGTCTCTATATCTCTTACTAATAATAAGTAATAAAATGTAGAAAGGATGGATAGAAGGAGGTTGACAAAGCGAATATACATATATGGCAAGTGCGAATGGTAGAGTTGGAAGGGAAAGACCTCATCGAACATTCTCTGACCAAGTCAGAGATTTACTCCAGAAAGGTCAAGTTAAAAGTACCCTAAACCGACGTGCATGCATGAAGAATGTAATGCGACTGAATGAGGCGTAAGAGGTGTGTAAGGATCGTAGCAAGTGAAAATCCGTTGTCTCTGCCTACCCCTATGGAAAAAGGCGTGAGTCTATGTATGTATGTAGGTATGTAGTCACCTCTTTGGTTTAGTTACAGTGTACATGAGTTGTGGACTAATAGGATTTTTTTATAGCAGAGACTGGCAAACGAGCAGATGGGTCACCTGATGGTAAGTGATCTCCACCGCCCACAGACACCCAAGACACAAAAAGAATCATGGGTGCGTTGCCAACCTTAAAGGAGGGAATGGAAGGGGAGGGAAAAGGGATTGGGAAAGGGGGGGGGATGGGCCACCGGAAATCGCACTCAACGATCGAAACGCGATAGCAAGCTGCCAACCTTGACGTCGGTTTTCTGTGAGACAGTGGTATCAAACCGGTCGAGCTGGCCCATTCGTGCTGTAGACGTTACTGTCTACAGCATGGCTCTACACCAAAAAGTTCTAGGGTTCGATCTCCAGGGCGTGGTGCTTTTCTATCACTATATTGCACGGGACTAGATCCCCAAGATGAGGATTGACGTCAGGCATTCAGTCGGTCGTAAAAGCTAAGCCAAATCCTTTCAACATACTTGAGGAGTAGCGCCGACCCCACATTAAGGTGGGATAAGGGCGGTAGAAAGAAAGACTAATATAAGTAAGAATGTTTGTTTATTTGCGTACTATTTATTGCTAGACTAACAACACTACGGTAAAAGTTATGTTCTCCGAGACTCTTTATTGTACACCTCATAAAATGTCCGGGTATCAGGCTCTAGTTAGTCTCAAAAGATAAACAAACGTAATTCAATGTTCATCAGCGGCCTAGCCCGAGCACGAAAAACTAATGTAAATGTAAATGTATTCGAGTTCGCTGCGCACTGATGACGTTTGATTAATATTTCATACAAATTTAATAGACGCGCATCGAGCTGAAATACATTTATGGTTGTCAGAAATTGTCCTGCTCAGGCCGCAGAGCAGGAAAAATTTTGACATTCAAATTCGAAATGAGCGTTTGTAGCATTCGTATATAATTTATAACTATAATTTTAACTGCAGGGTTACCACGACCTCTTATAGCAGTATTATTATAATAGTTCTTCGTTTGTTTTGTATGGAAATATTACAAGTAAAATTATAATAATACTGCTATAAGAGGTGATGGTAACCCCCCTGAACGTCATCAGTACGCAGTTAGCTGGATACGATTTAGCTTGTCAAAAATGTTCCTGCTAAGCCCGCAGGTCTGTCTGTTCTTATCATAACAACATAACATAAGCTCACGCCTGTATTCCCGAAAGCGTAGGCACAGGCGTAATAGCCATCTAATAAACCCACATTTCGTCAGACTTAGTTCCGTCTCAGATGTGATAGGGGGCGAGCCTATCGACATATCGGGCACAAATTCCAGACTTCGGGCTGATATGGAAAAATCCAATTCTACAGTAACCAACATCCACTCTTCTAAGCTCACGCCTACATCATCGAAAGGATAGGCAGAGGCGCACTAGCGAACTAGAACACCCACACGTCGCCGAGCTTAGTTCCGATCATAGCGAGCATATCGACATATTCGGCAGAAATTCCAAACACCGTGATGATACTGAGTAAAATTCCCAATATCACTTTACCCGACTTCGGGATCGAACTCGAGACCTCAGGACGGTCGTCGTACCGAAATACAACCACAACACCGGTACGATCAACCGTCCTGAGGGAGACCTCAGGGGATTGAAAAATTGAAACCGAGAGGTTTCAATCTCCGGGTCGGGCCAAGTGATATTGGGAATTTTGCTCAGTATCATCTTTTTGCTTTTGCTTTGTTTTATAAAAGATGAAGAGGAACTTAAGACCTGCCAAACCACGTTCTTAAATTCTTTGACTGTAACAAGAAGGCGACTTGCCGTTTTAGAACTAAAATTATTCTTACACCGTTAAAATGTCATGTCAGGACATATGTACTAACAATTTATAAAACTCCGCAAACATTTCCAGACGAAAGCGTAGATCGCAAATACAATTTATCATCGTCGTAACTGATAAAGTTTGTAATATAAGAGTAGACAGGGTGAATCTTAGGTGAATAGATTTGTAATACGAAATCGACGTGACGTGTGGAAAAAAGCAAAGATTCTGACGCGACACCTGTCTCGCAAAGTTTCGTAGAAATGTGATAGAAGTTGACAATACGATATAAAAATAGAATTGTAAATGTTACTTCCACTAAGTTTGCTAAAGTTGAAGAAAAGCAAAAAGGTGTCAACTATAAATTGTTTATTTTGATAGACAATGTAGATTTCACATATTGCTTTTGTTTTAGAAAGCATTGTATTGAATTATTTCAGAATTTAAACATAACCTTGGACTAGTGGTAGCATGTATGGGTGGTGATCGTGATGTCCTCGGATTAATACTTATGTGTCTTTTTGACACGAATACGTCCAGGAGCGTTTCTATCGATCCCATATTGGATTAGGAAAAGAGATGTCTTTCTTTCTTTCTCTCTGGCGTTATTCCGGCCTTAGGCCAGGGTCCGCATAACATAACATAACATAAGCTCACGTCTGTATCCCCGAAGGGGTAAGCAGAGGCGCACTAGCGAACTAGAACACCCACATTTCGCCGAGCTTAGTTCAGTTCCAGATGTGATAGGGGGCGAGCCTATCGCCATATCGGGCACAAATTCAAGATTCCGGGCTGATATGGAAAAATCCAATATCACTTTGCCCGACCCGGGGATCGAACCCGAGACCTCAGAACCGTAGTCGTACCGAAATACCACCACGCCACCAAGGCAGGGTATGCCAGGGTCCGCCTTCTTACTTAAACGCTTCCACTTCGCCTGGTCTTAAGCGTCCTATACAGTGAGACCATTGGTTCTCATATCTTCCTACAAAACATCCAGCCAGCGCTTTTTGGGCCACGGGAACTTGCATTGGTACTATCTGGGCCAGACACCTGCGACCGAGATACTCTTGTAGTTTACTCTAAACGTGGCAATACCATCTTAAGCGACACTCTGTATTTAGTTTTATAGATTTTTATTAGGAAAAGAAGTGCAAGAAAAATGTTTTGAATTCAAATTCGTTTTGTATCTTGATTTTTATTATCGTCCTCCAGAACGTCCACAGCTGGACTTTATTGCTGGGTATCCCTATAAAATTTCCGATCGCTTCTTCTTTTATTCGTAACTATTTGCCGATACAAACTTTAAGAATCAAATCTTTTTAGTACTTCTTATTTCAGCTTCTCCGTAACGTTTAGCACAATTATGTACTTCCTGTCACAGCAAACACATTTTTCTGTAAATTTTTGGTTTGTGTCATTTGGTAAATTCTTCTCGCGGATACCAAAACAAATGTTGAATAAAGTTCTTATGTCAAGGTCGATTCATACTGTACGAGCATTTTAAAAGGAATTTCGGTCACTGTAACCATGAACGTACATAAAGTCGTACTTAACCGTAGCTGCCGTAACCTTTAGCCATCCTGTCTTCAATTTTAGTTATTATTGATATCAACTTTATGAAACAACCTGTATATTTATTACCTCGGGTGTACATAAGTTTTGAGACGAAATAAAAGTTGCATAACTTTTTTAATAATTAACTTATATTTTTAAAATTTTCAGTAAGCATTAAGTAGATAGTAATCAACAATAAAATATAATTATTATTCAAAATGACCACCCTTGTTTTTAATACAAGCCCTTAGACGATTGGCCAGTCATCAATGGCGGCACGAACCTTTTCCAGCGGAATCCGCTTTGGTTCTCGGACGAGGGCTCACTTCAGTAACTTCAAGTTTGGGTGGGACTTTCGGCAGGCCCTGAGCTCTAATTCAGACCACAATGAATAATCCAGCGGGTTGAGGTCGGGGCTGGAGGAGGGCCATTCGTCCGCGCGATGAAGGCCGGTACATTTTACCTCAGCCAAGCTTGGGTGGTTTTTGTCTTATGGGATGGCGCGGAGTCTTGCTGGAAAACCCAGTCTTTGTTGTGAAATAAAGTACATGTCAGGGGTTTCACAACAGGCTCTAAAATGTCATTTTGGTAATTTTTAGCTTTAACCTTGACGCCGTGTTGGCAGAAAAGGAGCGGAGTCACACCTTCATATGAAACGCCCCACCATACCATAACACTAGCCGGATGATGGGTACGCGAGACATTCCATGTTGAAGCTGAGACGTCCTTGCTGCTTTTGGCATACACTTTGTTGTTTTGTTCGGTTAAACTTTTCTTCGACAGTAAATATTGTTTCGTCGGTGAAGAGGATCATCGTCGCATCGTATCTCGTGAGCAGTACTGGTCAACGTTCGCGTCGTTCGTATTAAAAACAAGGGTGGTCATTTTGAATAATAATTATATTTTATTGTTGATTATTATCTACTTAATGCTTACTGAAAATTTTAAAATTATAAGTTAAATATTAAAAAAGTTATGCAACTTTTCTTTCGTCTCAAAACTTATGTATACACGAGGTACAATCACAAAGACCCACGTTGTAAATAGTACCATTTACAGCACGAATGGGCCAGCTCGATTTGTTTGATAACATTGTCTCACAGAAAAGCAAAAATTGTGAGCAAACATACACCACGCGCGCGCACACACACACACACACACACACACACCATACACACACTTAGACATACACATACACACACACACACGCAGTAATTCTCTGGCTTACAGATATACTCAGGCACTCGCAGACACACTCAGACATTATTTTACATATTTCACACATATCAGAGCGAATATCATATCAGGCTTATAACAATATATATATCATCACATACATACCTTATTTTGTAATCACATGGCCGGCTGCAGTGATTTGTTTCGCAATCAGTGGCGAGTAGTATAGTGCAATTTTGCTCTTGAATATAATACCCACATCACACTTTCTGGGGTCAGTAGACAAATAGAGGTATTACTATGTTTGATAGTATTCATCTGTTTATCCATGGTGTTAATATTAACGTTAATTTTAATTTATTATTAGTAATATTGTAAAAGCACAAAGTCATATTTTCCTGTGCCAGATTCAGCATCCGTGCGTCACTTAAGGTGGCCACTGAAAACCAGCGTTGTGTTATGGTTTCGATCATAACACAGCAACATGCTGAGTGGCCACCTTTTGTCACAATGTACGCATGCACTAGGCTATTATATTATATTATTATATTATATTATTTAATGTTTAATATTTAGTAGTCTTTATGTATAAGTTAGTAGTAACAAATGTTGCATGCGTTTAGTGGCAATAAACATTTTCTTTCTTTCTTTCTTTCTTAAAAGTGCCGCACTGGCAGTTCGCTGTACATTGCGTTGCAATCGGTGAGTGGGATTTCCGGTTCCCTTTAAAATTGGCAACGCACTTTCAATCCTATTCGTATCATGAGTATTGATGGGCGGTGAATATCATTTACCACCAGGTGACCCACTTGCTCACTGACCAGTTTATGCTAAAAATCACGTACTTCGTTTTGTCACATCGTGTTAAAAAAAACATGGTAGCTTGTAAGTGTGAACGTTCCTCAACCGACAATACACAAGAGCAAACTCAGACATAGGTTTTAATACAGCTTTGCATACTAATTAATTCGACTCTCAAATCGGATTATAAGGTACTTTTGTCAGTAAATTTTCCAAAACGGGTCCTCGGGTGTTCGAGCCATTAAACACAGGCTTAATTCTGTCGGAGTTTTGGGAAATAACGTTTGAGTAGGGACAAGATGTGGTGATTAGAAAAAGTGTATTTACACGCTTCACATATTATTAAATTAAATAACATAACGTAACATAAGCTCACGCCTGTATCCCCGAAGGGGTAGGCAGAGGCGCACTAGCGAACTAGAACACCCACATTTCGCCGAGCTTAGTTCAGTCCCAGTAGTGATAGGGGGCGAGCCTATCGCCATTTCGGGCACAAATTCCAGACTCCGGGCTGATATGGAAAAATCCAATATCACTTTGCCCGACCCGGGGATCGAACCCGAGACCTCAGAACCGTAGTCGTACCGAAATACCACCACGCCACCGAGGCAGTCAGTATTAAATTAAATCAAAAGATATAATAATTGATAAAGTCACCAGTTATTTGTCATAGACGATAATATCAAATAGGATTTGGGACAAATTAGGTTCCTAGTTCGAACAAGTCGAGAAAATATAAAACTGTCGAAATTTCAATATTTTACTCTTAACACAAACGTTAACTTTCTCGATTCGATTATTTAGTGTAAGTTTTTGTACTAGGTACCGTATAATCATAAAAGATCTTGCACTCTCTATAGCTTACTGGAACTAGGAGAAAATAAGAAAATATAATATTATATACAACACTACGGTATAAATATTCGTTTATTAATAATATTTTTAGTTAGTGGGATACATTCAAGAAGCAAAATATTTTAACGCAGGACAAAGTCGGCGAGGACTTAGTAATAGATTTTACTGCAACTTTTCATGTACAAAACTCAAAAAACTACAATGCAAATTCTATTATAACTTTGCGACGTTACCGACCGAGTTTCGAAAAATCATAACAAAAATTTAAAATATTGATGATTCGCAAAATGGAAACCATCGCCAATCAATCACACCACAATTCAATTATCTTAAAGTAATAGACAATGATGAAACCAAAAGCAACGGTAACCCAGTTGTGCCAACAGATAAATTGAAATTTGAATATTTAATGTTGGTTGTAGATATTAATGAACGAGGTACAGGAAACAGGGACTTAGAGATTTGATTAGAACAGGGCACTTTAGATGATGAAAAAAGTTATAAGGATTATGTTTTCAAGAATTAAATTGAAATAACCCAGCAGCATTGAGATTAAACGATGAATATAAAGGGAACAGCGATTGAAATCAAATTGATAGTAAAATTAGAATTAAAATCGTTTTTATATTCCACACAGTTGATTTGACTCGAAATGAAGATATTGTTCCATTGATTTCGAATTCATATTCAAATTTGATTAATATATTTACTTGGTTTACGTCTAGAATATAATGTAACAGTATCTGTTGGCCCGACCATACATTCAAATCAAATAAATACACAATGTCCTATGCCTATGTTCAGCAGTGGACGTCCTATGGCTGATAATGGTGATGATGATGAAATACACAATATACAGTTTTATCCATCTTTAGCAAATATATGATTTCAGACCTTATGCTCCAGAAAAATAATCAATTTGATTAAAAACGCAAGATAAACTACCATCCATCAGTAAAATCCCGCAACACGAAGTTCAAATTAATTTTATACCCACATGCGTACAGCTCGAGAGGAAAATCTTGAAGAAACAAGGGGCGTGCACTGATTACAACATTTACGTATGGAAATGCTCTGCGTACCCGAGTCTTTATTCGTTGCAATTTATCCGCGCTCTATGCGGGACGTGAGCCGCGTATGTTATACCGACTCCGTATGAGCCAGAGTTCTGTAGGATTTATTTCAAAATGATTGTAACCGAATTTTACTTGAGTCTCGGGGTTTAGTTTCTTTAAGATCTAGAGGATAATTAAATTTACTGATTTTGTCTTATTTCTCACAGCTTAAATACACATTTACATTCTTTATTACTTGACTACTTATAAAATCTATTTGGATTTTGGACAGAAAAAAAGATGATATAATCACAAGTTTAAAAACTGACCGACTTCCAATTTACCGATCGTGACCAAATTTATATGGGACCACCCTTGAAATAAGCTCTATCGAACACAAAAAAAATGAAAATCGGTCCACATTTGGCGGAGATATCGAGTAACATACAAAAAAAAATTTAAAAAACCGACGAATTGAGGACCTCCTCCTTTTTGGGAAGTCGGCCGAAAACTATAAAGGCATTCTTTAATTCTAACTGCCCTTATCCCACCTTAATGTGGGGTCGGCGCAAGACACTTTTTGAAGCATGTTGCAGAGAAGATTTGGCTTAGTTTTTACGACCGGCCGCCTGCCTGACGTCAACCTCTTCTGATAGATATTTTCAAAAATCTGTTTGAGAGTAAATTGCCTTTATTTAATATGAAATACATTTAAATCCATATTTATGAATATATAACGAAATCGGCACCGAAACTGGGGGGTTACCATCACCTCTTATAGCAGTATTATTATAATTTTACTTGTACCGATTCCCATACAAAACAAAAGAAGAACGATTATAATAATACTGCTATAAGACGTCTTGGTAACCCTGCTGACCTCCCTCAGACTGACTGGTGACTTTTGGTGATTTTAACTTAAAAGCAGGCTTTACACCGTCTATCATTTCATTTAACTAATTAGAATAAAGGGACTATTTGACATCTTTGAAAGTCTTATAGCCATTGTGAACGTGAAATCCAACAATTATTGTTTTAGTAGTAAACATAATGCCTGTCTCTTATTATGTTTTAAAACAATGCTTAATTTTAATCATAGTCTTGTCTTTTTCTATACTGAGATTTACGCCCGAATGGTCACTCGCTACTCAACTTTAACGGCTTTTTACATTTATTTTCGCCATACAATTTTGACGCAAAGGCAAAGGCGGCCTTTAACGACATAAAGTGACCTTAAGTGTTCGAACATTTGGCGGTTAAAGAGATAAAACAATGTGTAAGTTAAGCACCGCTTAAAATATAAGATGTAATATAACCACTTAACTTTACTTATACTACAAGTCACGTAACATCTAAATCAAAACCCAAGTGTTGTAATAAGTACGTGTAAATGTAAAAAATAAAACTATTTTTACGGATTCTATCACGATTAGGTTTTAATTATTATTCCCGACGTTTCGAAGGCTTTGCAGTCTTCGTTGTCACGGGTCCGACTAAAAATAATCGTGATAGAATCCGTAAAAATAGTTTTATTTCAATGTATAATATTCGCGTAAACTTAAGAAATCCGTACGTGTAAATGTTCAAATAAAAACCCAAACTCAATTACAAAGAAACATACAAAAAAAATTGAAAATCCCCTCCACCGCACTTATCGCTTGCGGTTTTATTAATCCACTTGTGGACCCCAAAACAGCCCGGACAATATTTCGTCATTAGAGCAAGGGACGCCGCGTGGCTCGACCGCGGTAAATTTTCATTAATGTCATTTGCGACGAGTAAATAAAGTCTACTTTTATTTAAGAATGTTATTGAGTCGAACACGGTGTTGGTTTTTGCTGTCGTGTTTTTGGTTTTTGTTGTTTGTTTTATTGGATGAGTAATTTTGGCTTTTCCTGCAATGTATGGTATATATTTGCAACAGGATAGGACGTCCACTGCTGTAGCCCGAGTACGAAAAACTAATGTAAATGTAAATGTATTCGAGTTCGCTGCGCACTGATGACGTTTGGTTAATATTTCATACAAATTTCATAGACGCGCATCGAGTTCGAATACATTTACGGTTGTCAGAAATTTTCCTGCTCAGGCCGCTGAACATAGAGCTTCCCTAAAGAGTAGATATGGTAATTGGTCTATATTTTATGTACATAATAATGGGCCTTACTTAAAAAACAGTTTAGCTGAGAAAATGGCTAAGAATAGCCTGCCACTTTTTCCTTATGTCCCATTGTTTGAAAATAAAAGTGACAGGCTATTCTTAGCCATTTGCTCAGATAAACTATTTTTATAAGTAAGGCCCATTATGTTACGCGATATCTTCGCCAAATGTGGACCAATTTGCGACCGACAGAAAACCAACGTAAAGTGGCAGCTTGCTGTCGCGTCCCTCTTCTACCATTCCCTCCTTTTCGGTTGGCAATGCACCCATGATTTTCTTGTCTTGGGTGTCTATGGGCGGTGGAGGTCACTTGCCATTAGGTGACCATCTGCTCGTTTGGCTTATTATAAAAATGGTTTTTTTTTTTAAATGAGAAGGTCCTCAATTCGTCTGTATTTTTTATGTATAGTTATGTTATCCGATGTCTCCGCCAAATGTGGATCAATTTTCCATATTCTTGTGTTCGATAGAGCTTAGTGCAAGAGTGGTCCCATACAATTATTTGGTCACAATCTATATATTCGTACGATTACGGTCACGATCGGATAAAGTTGGAAGTCGGTGCGTTAAGTTTTCGAATTTGTGATTATTTTGTTTAATTAAATGAATGTAATGAATGGAATTTGTGCCCGATATGGCGATAGGCTCGCCCCCTATCACATCTGGGACGGAACTAAGCTCGGCGAAATGTGGGTGTTCTAGTTCGCTAGTGCGCCTCTGCCTACCCCTTCGGGGATACAGGCGTGAGCTTATGTATTTATGTATGTAAATGAATGTAAAAAAGTATCTTGGTGTGATTCTTCATGTTATTCACCTTTAAAACGTGTTTAATACACGAAATATAAAATTGTTCGTATGAGTACCATTACACGGTCTAATGCCTTGCCCGTTGAACCAAGAATAATGAAATTCCAAACATTGCTTTACGTAAATTCATTCTTTATTCTTATTTCTTTGTTGAATTTATAAATAGCACAAAAGATATTTTTAACTTGAGTCGCATATTTATGTTATTATGGATTCATACAACGATCAATATGCCACCTAATATATATTATAAAGACTATGTTGAGACTCTATGTAATACGTGTCACATGTTATCATACGAGTATAATCTAGGTCCTAGATTCTAGGGTACCAAGAACTTTTGCTTTGTTTTCTTAATTCTCGTAAAAAATATTTAAAACAATTTCTCGGTGTATATTTTAATTAGGACACGCTTTGGTCGCTTCCTTGGTCTAGTGGCAGCATATATGGGTTGTGGAGCCGGAGGACCTGGGTTCGATTCCCAGTCAGGCAAAGCAAATTTTCTAATTTAATTTGCACGGGACTGGAACCTCCGGCGGAATGATGTCAGGCAGGCACGTGGTCGTAAAAACGAAGCCGAATCCTTTCTGCAATGCTTGACAAAGTGTATTGTGTCGACCCCATACTAATATATGCACAAATTGAAATTTAGTAAAAAAAACATGTTTTTGCCTATCTTAATCAGAATGCCGTATGGATCAGCGACATATAACTCCGAAATATAAAAGAGAGTTGATAGACAGGAATGGAAAGTAATTTGTTCAAAAAACATTCCGTAGTCTATTACTGTTGGAGATGTGAAGGGAAGGTGAGGAGGCACGAGTACACACGACGAGCCACATCTGCTGCTAAACACACAATTCAGAAACTCGTTAAAATTTCGGCATTGCCGCGAATCAGCAGCAAGTTCGATGTGGTTGTGCAAGTAATGGAAGAAATACGAGTATAAAGTATGAACAGGTTTTTTGACTGGAATTTATGGTATGGTATATTGCCTCCTTGGTCTAGTGGCAATATATATGAGCTGTGGACCGGGAGGTCCTGGGTTCAACTCCAGGTCGGGTGTGGTGTTTTTCTAACACTGTTTTCCCGGGACTGGATCCCTCAGAGAGGGTTGTCAGCCGGTCGTAAAAACTAAGCGAAATTCTTACTGCAACATTTAAAAAAGTTTGTTGCGCCGACCCCCACATTAAGGTGGGATAAGGACAAGTAGAAAGAATGTATGGCATTGTATGGTGGTATAACAGGAGTAGGTATGTCGACTGCTAGTGCTGGACCAAATTATACCAGGTGCGTTCTTATGGATAGCCCAAAAAGCCCTAGAAAGATTTTTTGGAGGAAGATATGAGGACCAATACTCTCACTATGGAAGATGCTTAAGATCGGACGAAGTAGAAGGGTATAGTTGGAAGCGGTGCTGTATTAGCCTAGGATACGCCAGACAGGAAGAAAGATAGAAATAAAGAACTACGCAGTACGAAGGGATCCACTCAACCAATTCGATAAAACTGTGTCACAAAACAGACGTAAATTCGCAGCATACAGAATTATAAGCATGTCGTAGGAAGGATTCGGCTTATTTTACGACCAACCGCCTTATTACCCCTTCTGGATCCAATCTTTTGGAATTCGAACCTAAGATTTCCCGACTGACACATATATAGGCATATACGCTGCTAAGGAGGCGACAGCATTTACCAAACTATAACTGTACTTAAGGCTATACAGCCTCCGTTGCGCAGTTGGTGAGTAGCTGGCTGTGAAGCGAGAGGCCGCGGGTTCGTTCCCGCACCGAGACAAATGTTTGTGTGGCTCACAGATATTTGTTTCGGGTCCAGGTGTTGCAAGACCAAAAGTCTCTCGTAGTTCCTAATATCCACGACACAAGACTAGTATCTTAGAGTGGGGTCAGCACTATGTGTGTGACTGTTGTTATTTATTTATTGTATAAAATAATTTACTGCTTACCGCTTATGACTTGAAGAAACTTTGCCGAAACCATCCTTTCACACGATTATTTCGCTTACAGCGCACATTTCAACTATCGGCTGAGATCATTCGTTAAATGTTATAAAGATCGCCGATCCAATTAAATATCCAATATCGAGGACACTTTCAAAAGCACATTAAAGAATCCAAAATTAAATAGAAGATAAATTAATGCAGTGCAATTACAGAATCTAGATAATTGCTACTGATTCTGTTATAATTTGTTTGATATTATACTAATTATATTTTTTGCTGTCGAGGTAGGTTAGGTCTTTATGTTATAAGTTTTATCTATCCAATACGTTTTTAGGCTGTGATGTCGATGAAAATCTTACTTTTACTATCAAAGGCCCGAGCACGGATATCTTTCGACTGCGTATTCGAATCCAGGTCGCTGCGCAGTCATGACATTTGGTTGAAATATATGTAATAATCTTGCCCGCGGCAATGCCCGCGTGAGAGTCTGTTCCGTCATGTTTCCATTTTTCATCCCCCGTTACATCTTTGAGGGAATACATTTCCAAAAATCCTTTCTTAGTGCTCGTCTACGTCATATAAGGTGTGTGTAAAATTTCATGTTCCTCGTTCCAATCATTTCGGCTGTACGCTAATACGACAGTCAATCAGTTTCTCCTTTTAGCTATCAATCAAGTTTCCATACAATAGGATGTTGCTTCCCAATATTTTTAAACACAGACATAACGTGAAAAGATAAAATCTCTGCAATCCTCAATCGGTCCATCTCCCGAGCAAAATCACCGCCGTCTAGATACTTTAAATAATGATAGTTCCATACATCACTTGAATCCATACAAAACCTCCGCTCAGCGCTTAAAAGCGCTTGCAACATAAACTGTTAAAAAGCGTTTCCGACGTTATTCTCTGGAGTGTATCATTTATATCAGTTTTACGGGTGGACGAGCTAAATAATGCAGGTAAAGTGGAAAAAGCGGCCATTAGCGCTTAAAAGCGCTGCGCTGTGTACACACTATACGAGGATTACGCTTGTAGAGTGTAGGGGTGCTTTAAATTGACTCCATTTACCAGCCGTTGTGATGGATGGACAGAATAATAGTTTAGGGGATTCTGAACGGTTGTTTTGTAGAGCTTTATTGAAGCTTGCACTATTATAATATCATGTGGGGAAGTAAAATAACCAACTGTTGTTGTATGCATGTCTATATAAATTATGTATGTTATTTAGTTTTATAATTCGATTTCGATATAAATCCTGGGTTCGATTCCCAGGTCAGGCAAAGCAAATTTTCTAATTTAATTTGCCCGGGACTGGAGCCGTCATCAGGCAAAGCAAATTTTCTATTTTTTTTGCCCGGGACTGGATCAGTCATAGAAGGTTGACATCAGGCAGGCGGTAAAAACTAAGCCAAATCCTCTCTACAACATGCTTGAAAAATAATGTGACCCCACATTAAGGTGGGGTAAGGGCAGATAGAAAGAAACAAATATTTAGTTTTATAATGAGAAATCGTAATTATTCTTAAACCTAAAATACTACTGGTTTAGAAGTTTAAAGTTTAATGTAGAGGCTTATAAACAAGACTAGGCGTTAAATTTATATTCCAGGATTAAAATAACCCCATATGTTAATACAGAGCATCAGCTACCTGCATAGTGCATACCAAATTTCATCAAAATTAGTCCAGACGTTTGAGCGTGAAGAAGTAATAAACACACATACACACACACTTTCGCCTTTATAATGTTAGTGTGATTACTGTGATGGCTTAACACATACGTCTACTGTCTGATAAAAACCTCAATACAAAAAGGCATGGTAAAGAAATAGAATGAGAGGTGTGTAGTTTTCGATGTCTCGCTAACTGTACAAAACGTAATAACAAGGTAAGTAGTATGTAGACAATTGGGTCATATGGAATTTACACCATCTAAAATATAGATGTGAAAGAATTTTTAAAATATTCTCAATAATAAAAAAGTTATAAGCATTTCTTTGGTGTAACCTTCAAACTGTGGAAAAGAGAAGTATCAGTAAAATCACGTCAGGGCCATAATGGTAAGTGCGTTAGAAAGGGATAGCAAGATATCCCCACTACGTCCCCACTCTTACTCATTGCAGAATTTAAAATATGAATTACTCATTTTTCAACCAATTTCGATGCCGATTTTACAGAAGAGTTTCTTTTTTGTTTTATTTCATAGTACATATAAAAATGTATACAAAATCAAACATAGTCAAGTACTCAATTGAATTCGGCTTCCTTACGGCTGGTTTCAATAAACCATCTCAGTTTAGAGTGCAGGTAGATCGCGATTATGAACCAATCAAACCAAGTCATTTGACGGAGTCATGTTCAAACTGTGTTCTTATTGGCTAATTTTTGTAATCTGCACATTCGAACTGAGATTGTATATTGAAACTGGTCCTTAAAGACCACACTAGGTGATCAATCAATGATATTGTTAGATATATCTATAGAATAATCACTTCTACAATAGTTTTATAATCAAATTCTAGGTGACCCGCGCAACTTCGTCGGCGTCACATTTGCGTTTTGATCGTTTAAGACGATATGAGAATAAAATATGAAAGCGTGAAGGGCTGGTTTTGACGTATTCTACGCGCACACCGGTGCGCGCAACAGCACGGTAATGCCCGCGACCATCGATATAATAATATACCTAGATGCACAGTTCCATACAAATATCATTGTAAACAGTGTCCTCGACAGACAAAACAAATAAACATCACAAATTTAATTAAATTAACACAAATATGACCTTATAGACGCGGCATAAAGTAGCTTTTTAAATTGAATGTTCAAACGTTCTTGTATTCGAAATTTTTGAATTTCTAATCGTTTTTGAATTTGACAATAATTTGACATTATTAAAAGAAACATTCTAGTCACTTGGACAAAGATTGAATGGAGTCGAATAGTTCTTGTATTTATTTGTGAGAAATGTTGACCACGTGGCGTACAATGTAGATGAGAATGGCGATATCTGTATAATAATTTTACTTACATTAAGAGATAGATAGAGTATAAATGTTTAGAAGATAACAAAGCTTATTAGTTATGAATATGAAATAAGCACTGTTTTGCCTTGACGTGATTCATAAATAAATAAATAACACCCAACAGTCACATACATAGTCCTGGCCCCACACTAAGATCGTCCTTTGCTCTTTAGATTCTTAATAATTTTCTTTAGACTATCATTTCGTTTTCTTAATCTTTTGTTCTGCCTTTTTAAGTTTCGCACTAAATTAGATTTAAGTTTAAATTTTTGGTTGCGTTCTTTCAAATTATCTCTCAAAAATAACGTCTTAGGTGTGTTAAAGATTGATGAAAATTCTGATGGTATTGGTGATCCTTCATTATTTATTGGTTCAATTGCTGGTTCCTGGAAATGAATATGTTTCCAATAAATGATGACGCCACAATTACTGTTGTAGTAATTATGCCTAACGACCGATTCCAATAAATGATCTCAATCCGAGAATCCAAGATAAAAATGAAAAATTAAAAAATGAAAAATCGCGAGAATGAATCATTAAAATTATTATTTGACAGCGGAATGTTCAACTTTGTTCATGTTGGCAAATTTTTATGATCTGCACACTTTGATTGAAAACATTTATTAGAATTAGCCGCAAATTATTAAATAGTCATTTTACATGGCAGTATGTACCTAGTATATGCTTGCTATTGATGAATTCTGTATCAAATTTTTTTCAATGTAGCTGATGACAATTTATCACCTTTATTTTTGGTACAGCATTCTTTTTAATTTTCCTAATCCCTTTTTCTGTATAATATCCATCGGAATCGGCAAAATGATCTGAACAAACCACACTTGAGTAATTGGGTTTAAAATTTTCTTCTCTCCTTTCTTCGGAAATAATTTTACGCCATTATCTCTTACTATTTCATTTCATGGAAATCTGTAATTAATAAATAAAATTAATAAAAAAATTCATAAATTTAAAATAAATATAATATATTTACAAAAAAAAACGACTCCATATATTTCATTGTTCCAAATCATGATTTCAAAAGGGACAAAATATTTTATTAACTGAATTTGTTAAATTAATTATTTATACACGTTTAATACTTAATTTAACATGATTAAGGTTTTAAGAATAAAGTAAAGGAATTATACTTACTTAAAATATGAAATCCCATGTGTTTTGCGCTTTGTAAGAGTGTTATTTTTGCACTCTTTCACAGAGCATTTAGGCATCTTCACAGACGAACGGTCGGCGCCCGACTGACAGCCAACAAGTGCTTACTTACATTTTAAGCACTCGTTGGCTGTCCCACTTTCTGAGCGTCAACTGTGCATCTAGGTATATTATTATATCGATGCCCGCGACAGATTAACTTGTCAGCACAAAGACATTAAACAGTTTAGCCTAAGAGCCAAGATGCTAACGCGCGTCATGACCTCTTGGATTATGAAGATTAGATGCTCAAAAGAAAAAAAAGGTTGTGTCTTATATATTATGTTAACATTTATAAACTAGCCTAAATAGATAACTGAACGATCTGCAACTCGTTTAAATTAATAATTAATTATTAATTACCCGTGCACAGCAATGGAGCAGTAATATTATTATTATATTGACCAAAAATTTTGAAACTTTTAACATATACCACTATTATAGAAATGTTGTTTTGTAATCTTAAAATTCTTAAGTGGACTATTTGACAAAATGAACCTATTTTTATGAATTTGGGTATGAGGATAATCTTAGCCATCTCAATCTGCAGACAGGATATTTTTATGAATTCAGGCCTAATAGGGATGAAATAATTGTTTAATCACAATTTAATTCAGTTGCCTCCTTGGTCTAGTGGCATATATGGGCTGTGAACCGAGAGGTTCTGGGTTCGATTCCCAGATCGATCAAAGCTAATTTAATTTAATAGATTTCGATGAAATTTTATATGAGGATACACTTGTCTTTAGGGACTCAAATAAGGTACTTAATTTATTTTATTAACCCCTAAAGGGATGAAATACATGTTGAAAGTTTGGTTGGGCATTCGGAAACCTTAAAAGATTTTGATGAAATTTGGTATGAGGATACATTTGACCGTAGGGACTCAAATGGAGTACTTCATTTTTTTAACCCCTAAAAGGACGAAATAAGGGATGAAAGTTTGGATGGGAGTTCAGAATCCACTTAATGGATTTTTTTAAATTTGGTATGAGGATATCTGAGGACAGACACAAGGGACACAAGGGTTTATTTTTTTAAATCAACACCTATGGGCATGAATTGCTTTTCTTTCTTTCTTAAAAAAAAATAGATGATAAAAGTTTATATCGGAAATTAGAAACCGCTGATTATACGGATTTTGATATAACTTGGTATGAGGATGTGATGTTTTGCAAACATGTGTTTATCTGCAAAAAGGGATGAATCTTTCTTCTTGGTCGCACTCTTCATTTCTGAAGGTCGTGTCCGTCTTGAAATTTCCGTCGCATCTCTCGGATGATCTTCTTCCAGGTTTTTCTGTCCTTAGCCTGCCTCATTGCTGTTGTTACTGAGAGTCCCGTGAGTAGTTTTATTTGATCGGACCAACGGCTAGGCACACGCCCTCGCGGTCGTTTCCCTTCTACCTTTCCAACCAAGAGTAGTTTCTCCAAATTGGGGGGGTCCCGGCGAGCCACATGTCCAAAATACTGTAGTCAGCAAAGGGATGAAATAGGGGTTGAAATTAGTTTTTTTTAATCTTTGATCCGATTGACTTTAAAATCGATATCTGAGTCCCCCCGTAGTTCCAAACGTCGAAACCGCTCTTAAAAGTGACAAAAGTGACCGCCATTTTGTACTTCTTTGTTTTTGGGCCAATTGACTTCAATATCTTCAATCACTTCGTGGTTCCGAACGACAGAACCACTGTCAAACCTGTCAAAAGGGGGCCGCCCTTTTTGTTTTTCTTTGTTTTTGGGCCGATTTACTTCAAAATAGATATCTGGGTCGCCCCGTGGTTCCAAACGACGGAACCGATGTCAAAACTGTCAAAAGTGGCCGCCATTGTGTTTTTCTTTGTTTTTGGGCCGATTGACTGCAAAATCGATATCTGGGTCGCCCCGTAGTTGCTAACGACCGTACCGATGTCAAAACAGTCAAAAGTGGCCTTCATTTTGTTTTTCTTTGTTTTTGGGGCGATTGATTTCAAAACTGATATCTGGGTCGCCCCGTGGTTTTGTACGACGGAACCGATGTAAAACTGTCAAAAGTGGCCGCCATTTTGTTTTTCTTTGTTTTTTGGGCAGATTTATTTTAAAATCGATATCTGAGTCGTCCCGTTGTAGAATATTTAGACTAAAACGACAGGGTGGATCGAAAAATTAATAGTTTTTACCGTTGGCCCTACAAAATACGCGTGCGAAGCAGCGGGCAAAAGCTAGTATAAAATATGCTGCGACATGCCCAAATAAAATGGCGGCCACTTTTGACAGTTTTGACATCAGTTTCGTCATTAGAAACCACGGGGCGGCCTGGTATCGATTTTGTAGTCAATCGGCCCAAAAACAAAGAAAAACAAAATGGCGGCCACTTTTGACAGTTTTGACATCGGTTCGGTCGTTAGCAACTACGGGGCGACCCAGATATCGATTTTGAAGTCAATCGGCTCGAAACAAAGAAAAACCAAATGGCGGCCATTTTTGACAGTTTTGACATCGGTTTCATCGTTAGCAACAACGGGGCGACCCAGATATCGTTTTTGAAGTCAATCGGCCCTGAAATAAAGAAAAACAAAATGGCGGCCACTTTTGACAGTTTTGATATTGGTTCGGTCGTTAGCAACTACGGGGCGACCCAGATATCGATTTTGAAGTCAATCGGCTCAAAAACAAAGAAAAACAAAATGGCGGACACTTTTCTTGATTTTGACCTTGGATCTGTCCTTAAAAACTACGAGGTGACCCAGATATACTGAAGTAAATCGAATTAAGGACAAAAAACAAATTTTCCATCCCTATTTCATCCCTTTATATGTAGGTTGAAATAGGGATCATGCCAGACATCCACCCCTTCTGGGGGATCAAGTCCCAAATTAAATTACAAAATTCGCTTTGCCCTACATGGGAATCGAACTCACAACCTCCCGGTTCACAGCCCATATATGTTGCCACTAGATCAAGGAGGCGACTAGAAAAGTATCCTCATACCAACTTTCTTAAAAATCCGTTGAGCCGTTTCTGGAATCCCATATAAACTTTTACCCCTTTATGGTTGTTAAATTTGTGTCCTTTTGGTCAAAAGTATCCTCATACATAAATTTCATCGAAATCCATCAAGGAGTTTCAAAATGGATTGACTCCTAGACTATCAATGTCTAATATTTGACACAAAGAACTGAATAAACGTAATATCAGAGTTGAAAATGTCGAGCACGTCCCTCCCCTTCAATGGTTACCGGACGACTGAGATCAACACGGGCCGTCTCAGAAAACAATGATGTAATGCCACAGCGTATGTGCAAAACCAATTTTTTTCTTATTGTGATAAAACTATTTAACTTGGTGAAATTTTTTTTTCGACACAATTAAATTAATATTGATGTGTACGTTTTAAATCAAGTTTCAAATTTATATCGTTAGCCGTACGGAAGATTCAAGTTTTTCAAAAACAGATGAGAGGTAACTTTGGATGTTTTTTCTATCGAGAAAACTTTTAGTAATTATGTTTTTGCTCACGACAGAATTTAAGTTAAATGGTCTATTAATACATTTCCAAAAATTACCTTCGTAATCTTAGTACTTTAGGACACCCAAGCTCGTGAAAATCCTTATTTTGTTCTCATATCCTCTTAAATTTTGTTTTTCTATAAAACAAGCCTTAGTTACTACTTATCACATCTGCTATCTGCAAGTGAAAGTCTAGTCACAATCGGTCCAGAGATTAGTCGGAACAGACTGCCAAAAAAAAAGTTTTTTTATGTAAGTACCGTGTATACTTTCATACGCATTTAGTGAAAAGCTGTTAATTTGCAATAACAGACACTCCAAATCAATGTATTTGTATGTATGTATATAAGCAGTGGGCGAGTAGCCGGCTGTGAAACGTGAGGTCGTGGGTTCGTTTCCCGCACCGAGACAAATGTCTATGTGGCCCACAGATATTTGTTTCGGGTCTGGGTGTTGTGAGACCGAAAGTCTCTCGTAGTTCCTGATACCCACGACACAAGACTCGATCTTAGTGTGGGGTCAGGACTATGTGTGTGACTGTTGGGTGTATTTATTTATTTATTTATTTAAGCAGCGATAGCTCAATTGAGAATGGTACGGACTGCTTAGACGAGTGTCGAAGGTTCGAGACCAACCCCAAAATGGAGCATATACCTCTGATTTTACTATGTTGAGTGTTTTATTTGTGTGTGTTTTTTTTTATCGTTTGGTATAACGGTCACCTGCATAACCGAGAATTCCTCCACAAGAATTTCGAAGGTATGTGAATTCCCCGTATTAGACCAGCGTGGTAGACTAAGGGCTAACCCATCTCATTAGTAGAGGAGGCCCGTGCCCAGCAGTGGGACAGTAATATAGGGTTAATATTATTTTTACCGTGTATACATTTATATTATGCAGTTAGTAAAAAGCTGTTAATTTCCAATTGCAAATAGATAATCCAAATTAATTTATGTGTATGAATGTATAGATATAGACTTGTATAAATAACATTGAATCGATGCATTATCCGTACATAGTTAATACTATGATACATAGACATACCCATCAAACGGCAACAATTTAAGCCGCTGAAAATCGCCCAGGTGGCTTAAGCCTACACTACAATCTGGCTTTATTTAATCCTTGTTCGTAAAGCTAGTGAGTTTAAATTGAACGATATTGTAGCCCTTTCATAGTGAAGGGAGGCCCGAGACCCAAATGCCATATTGTGGAATCCATTCAAGCAGAATAAAATGTATGCAGTTTGAAAATATGGTTACTACACGTGTTACATAACATAAGCTTACGCCTGTATCTCCGAAGGGGTAGGCACAGACGCAGTAGTAATCCACTCTACTTTCATTCTACTCGTGTTACTTTGTAACTTTTCTTATGTTTAAAGTAGGCTCTAGAATTTTTCATCCTCGATATGTTTTCAACCAACTTCAAATTTGGTGGTCTTTTTTATTGCAAACTCTGGCGAATGAGTAGATGGGTCGACTGATGGTAGTTGATCTCCACTGCCCATAGTTGTTTTGGTTGTCCAAGATACAAAAAGAATCATGGATGTATTGCCAATCTAAAAGGATGGAATGGAAGGGGAAGGAAAATATTGGGAAAGGGAGGGGGAATTGGGCTAACGGAAATCTCACTCACTGAACTAAACCTTAACTAGTTATTTGATCCTAGCTTACAGGAGTTACAGTGGCGGGTGTGTGGGCGGGACAGTCTCACCGAACGAAACGCCACAGCGATCTGCCACTTTACGTCGGTTTTCTATAAGACAGTGGTTTTAAGCCGGTCGAGCCGGCCCATTCGTGCTGATCTACGTGATGATCTTTGGTCTAGTGGCAGCGTATATGGGTTGTAGAGGGGGAGGTTCAAAGTCCAGGACAAGCGGATGGTTTTCTATCACAATTGTTCTCAAACTGGATCCCCCAAAGGCTAACGATGGTGTCAGTAATACCAAAGCTGTATCTGCAGCATTCTTGAAGAGGTGTATTATGCCGAATTCACAGTGGGAAGTAATAAAGGCAGGTTGAAAAATAACGTGGCGTAATCTCCTGGAAAATGTGCAAGATTGTTTTGAGAAAGCTTTTAAAAATATCAAATTCCTAAAAATATTTTGGAAGTTTGATTGCAAGTCACGCCTTCATATTTACAGTTTATACAGAGTCAGAATGAAAGGGAGAACAAAATTGGTGTTTCCTCAAGCATGTACTGGAGTGGCGCATTGGAACGCAATTTTTGCTATATCGTCGTAAAGAAACGAAATGCTTCCAATATAATCAGGGTTGCCAGTTATTTGATCAGAATCTCGACATTAATTTATCATTTGAAGTATTCTTTTCAGACATCGTAGTTTGTATGGATATTAAAAAATCGAAAGTTTATGTGTATGTTTTAAAGTTTTGTTTGTTTGAAAGTTTATGTGTAACCTATTCACGCTCAAATGTCTGGACCAATTTTTATGAAACATGGTATGGAGGTAATAGTCACTCTGGAATGACACATAAGCTACTTTTTATCCCGGAAAATTTCCACGTGAAAGGAGTCGCGGGCAACAACTAATATTTGATAAAATGTTAATGTCTTATGACTATTTATATTACTATTAAATCTAAAAATTGCACTATAATATTATGGTTCCATATTTAAACAAATTAACAAAAGTCTGGGTTTTAAGATGATAATTATGGCAACCCCAAGCGTATTTTAGTTTCATTACTAATTTACAAAAGATTACCTAATCTAGGTATCTAGGTATATCTAGGTATGAGAATACCTACTAATAGTTTTGATTGAAATATGCATCGATATATTATATTATATTCATGTTAATATGACTCAATAATATATGAAAATAGGCTTTCTACACAGCGTGTAAAAATCACCATTTCCACATCAAAATTAAAAATGTGATATTTCAAATCAAGCCATCATTCATCTCAATGTCGGCCAAGGCTCCTCTCGTTTCAAACGTTATACTTGACCCATTTACTTTATTTAATGAACGTCGTACAGCATGAGTGTGGAAATTCACATTTTTCTCATGATTTTTAAATTACCAGACGTTGAGATTTACTTCAAGCGGAATGGTTGGAGCGTGTGTCTCGAATTTCTATAACATTTATATATTAGCGTTTGTACATGTTATAATGTAGTATATGGAAAATGTGTAATTCCGGGTATAAGGTCCTGGCCACACCATGTTTGTACGTAATTTTTAAATGGTAATTATTTACTCATAAAATCCATGTCCTTCCACATATTGTAAGAGGTGAAAAAAAAAAACGAATAATTATTTTGATGCCATTATCACAGAATACTCACGTTTGGAGAGACAGATTTGTTATTAGTTATTTCACAGCATAGTGTTTTATTAAATTACTGAAGTATTACTACTGCTGGGCACGAGTTTTCTCTACTAATGAGATGGAACATGCCTTATTCTACCACGATGGCCTAATGCGGGTTGGTAGACTTCACATACCTTCTAATTTTTTGTGGGAAAATTCTCGGGTATGCATGAAACTTACGATGTTTTTCTTCACTGTTATAGCAAGAGATAATTTATAAAGACACACTTAACATAGAAAAATCATAATGATTTCTTAGGTTTACGCGAATGTTATAAATTGAAATAAAACTTAAAAATTAAAACCATGTTGCGACAAAATCCATAAAAAATCTAGTTTTATTTCAATAGGAAATTCAGAGGTGCATGCTCCATTTTGGGGTTAGTCTCGACACTCAAACCTCAGACACTCGTCTCGACAGTCCGTACCATTCCTAACTGAGCTATCGCTGCTTAATTCCTAACTGAGCTATCGCTGCTGCAAACTCTGGAACGAACTTCCCTCCTCGGTGTTCCCTCAGCGCTATGACTTGTCCTTCTTCAAACGAGGCTTAAAAAAGCATTTTTCACGGTAGGCAGCGGCTTGGCTGTGTCCCTGGCATTGCCGATGTCCATGGGCGGCGGTAACCACTTACCATCAGGTGGGCCGTCTGCTCGTTTGCCTTCTCATGCCAATAATTCCTAACGAATAAACTTAAAACGTTAATGCAGCATATTAAAATCTACAATCTACTTTTGTTACCTACCAACAGCCTCTACTTTTTATCGTTAACTGCTGCATAAAAAGACTTGCCAAACACTCCATGGCATATAAAAGGCGATTCTTTTTTACGAAAAATATCAAACGAAATCTCCAAAGCTGGCAACCCAGATAGGGAAGTCCTCACAGACGCCGTGATATCGGTAACAAAATAAAAACACGCGTGGGATCTAACACGCGGCGGGGCCGTTTTTACACGAACCAATCCAGGAGGCAACAGTTCCCAGAATCAAATCCGGGAATTTGGGAGTTAGAGTACAGACAGCTGGGGCGGGCCACGGGATTAGCGGGTAGAAGCATCGATTTAATATATCCTAGGTGCACAGTTCTTTGCAAATATCGTCATAAAAAGTGATCTCAGTAATAAAACAAAGGAAAAAATCACAAGTTCTAATTAAATCAACACAATTATAACCCTATGCCAGTGTTATAAAGTAGCTTTTTAAACCAAATGAGCAAGCGTTTTTAAATTTGAATTTTGAAATTTAGTATTCTATCGGCGTTCGACTGTATATAGAGCAAGAGCCCGTGCGTGCCAGACCTTCGGATTTTAATAAAAGATGTAAATTTTTCTATGTGTGTCCCTAGTACAGGTAAGAATGATCCCTACCCATGAAGCTGGGGCAACGGTGGCTTTGGCAGGTAACAGGTAACAAAGGTGTATAAAATTCCATCTCAAATTTATCATAGAATAAAACTTAATTTTTTTATATTTGATTCATAATAATATCAAAACTCGCGTTGCTCATTGCCAGACAGTTAGTATGGTTGCAACCCTCTGCCGGACACCCTTAAATTATTATAATTTATAATTATACTTACGTTATATTATAAAACCTAAATTTTATATATAATTTTTTGGGGGCCTATTAATCTATGTTTACATAATAGCCGGACAGTTTCAACGGTTCTATCATCTTGCCAGACGCATTCAAAGTGAGCAGTAGTTCGGAGAGCAAGGAGCGTATACAGTAGTGTTGCCAGATCTATTGTGTGAAATATCGGAACACAAGGTTAAAATGATCGGGACATAGGTTTTCAAATCGTGACGTTTCCGGCTGAAGCCTGGGCGCTTCTCGCCTAGGGAAACCCGGAACATCCTCAAGCGCCGAAAAGGGCCACCGCGGTGTTTTTAATCGGTATTGCCGGTGTAGGGTGTACATAGAGTTTGGGACTCAACCCAGTGTCGCCCGGATGTTTTCCATCTCTCCCGGGCATTATGGCGCTGGGTCGTAAGACCGGCGTTAATGTCGCTCTGATATAGTAGAGCATTGAGACAAGCTTGCCCATTACATTGGCCACAAGTTAAAGAGCATTGCAAGCCCGCTTTCCTGCATCCGCATCGCGAACCACAACCACTCTTGCAGTTGCAGAAAATTGTATTTAGCAAATCTTCTGGAGCAGGTGGTAAAACTGTCATGATAGGCTCCAGAAAATCGTTTCGTATTGTCCAACCCCATACCTGGGGTTCCAAATCATGCCCTAACCAAGTTTGAACTTGATAATATACACGTTTGAAATACTGATTTCTTAAGTTTACGCGAATGTTATTTTTTTTTATTTATAGCAGAGATTGGCAAACGAGCAGATGGGTCACCTGATGGTAAGTGATCTCCACCGCCCATAAACACCCAAGACAAAAAAATTATGGGTGCGTAATGAAGAAGGCGATATTGAAGACGATCAATCCACAGAATGGAATAATAGTGACGAGGAATATGGATGTATTGACGACGACGATGAAAATGATGAAAATGTTTAAAAATTTAATTAAAATAAGTGTATTTCACTGTAACTTTTTTATTTTAAAAAAAAATTTGCCCTTTGATTAATCTATACTAATATTATAAAGCTGAAGAGTTTGTTTGTTTGTTTGTTTGATTGAACGCGCTAATCTCAGGAATTACTGGTTCGATTTGAAAAAATATTTTTGCGTTGGATAGCCCAATTATCGACGGTGGCTATAGGATATATAACATCACGCTATGACCAATAGGAGCGGAGCAGAAATGAAAAATGTTTAAAACCGGGGAAGTTGATATCTCAGAAACTACTGGTTCGAATTGAAAAATTATTTTTGTGTTGGATAGCATATTTATCGAAGATGGCTATAGGCTATATAACATCACGCTTTGACCAATAGGAGCGGAACAGAAATGAAAAATGTTGCGAAATCGGGAAAATTTATATCTCGTACAGAAACTACTGGTTCGATTTGAAAAATTATTTTTGTGTTGGATAGCCCAATTATCGAGGGTGGCTATAGGGTATATAACATTACGCTATGACCAATAGGAGCGGAGCAGAAATGAAAAATGTTGAAAAGACTATATTTCAGAAACTACTGGTTCGAATTGAATTTTTTTTTTGTGGTGGATAGCCTATTTATTGAGGATGGCTATAGGCTATATAACATCACGCTTTGACCAATAGGAGCGGAGCAGAAGTGAAAAATGTTGCAAAATCGGGAACATTTATATCTCGGACAGAAACTACTGGTTCGAATTGAAAAATTCTTTTTGTGTTGGATAGCCCAATTATCGAGGGTGGCTATAGGCTATATAACATCACGCTTTGCCCATTAGAAGCGGAGCCGAAATGAAAAATGCTGCTAGCGGGGAATTTTATATCTCAGAAACTACTGGTTCGATTTGAAAAAATATTTTAGTGTTGACCAAGGGGATGAATGGTAGGGTGACTAAGGGGTGACTGACGGAGTGATTGATGGGGTGACTTATGGGATGACTGACGAGGTGAATGACGGGGTTACAGACGGGGTGACAGATGGGGTGACAGATGAGGTGACCGACTGGGTGACAGATGGGGTGACAGATGAGGTGACCGACTGGGTGACAGATGGGGTGACAGATGAGGTAACCGACTGGGTGACAGACGGGGTGACAGACGGGGTGACAGACGGGGTGACAGACCGAGTGACAGACGGGGTGACAGACAGGGTGACGGACGTGGTGACGGACGGGGTGTCAGACGGGGTGACAGACGGGGTGACAGACGGGGTGACAGACGGGGTGACAGACGGGGTGACAGGCGGGGTGACAGACGGGTTGACCGACTGGGTGACAGATGGGGTGACAGATGGGGTGACAGACGGGTGACAGACGAGGTGACAGACGGGGTGACAGACGGGTGACAGACGGGGTGACAGACGGGTGAAAGAAGGGGTGACAGACGGGGTGACAGACGGAGTGACGGACGTGATGACAGACGGGGTGATAGACGGTGTGACAGAGGGTGTGACTGACGGGGTAAGAGACGGGGTGACAGACGGTTTGACAGACGGTGTGACTGACGGTGTGAGAGACGGGGTTACTGACGGCCGAAGTAGATCATCCCATTACCTCTTTTAGAATTATTGTGCTATAGGTGCCTACGACTCACTCTTTCAACCCTCTCTCTCATACGCAGACGAAGTTGCGCGGGTCAGCTAGTAATCAATAAAATTTGATTTACTTTAATTCATTGGCTTTACAATTTTGATAGAATTGAAAATACTAAACTTCGTAAAAATGAAAAATAATATAAATTAAATTATTAGAGTTTCTATATGATTGAAGTTGTATTAGAACAATTTTACTGAGTATTGTTTTAAATATTTGTTATTCAAACTGTAAAAATTTATTTAATGAAATTTCTCGATTAAGAAAAAAATAAACTGCACAATTTGAACTTAATAACAGTGGATGCGCAGTGAAGGGCTGCAATAGACCAAGCGCTCTGTCTCACTCGCACTAGTTACTGTATACGCTCCTTGCTCTCCGAACTACTGCTCACTTTGAATGCGTCTGGCAAGATGATAGAACCGTTGAAACTGTCCGGCTATTATGTAAACATAGATTAATAGGCCCCCAAAAAATTATATATAAAATTTAGGTTTTATAATATAACGTAAGTATAATTATAAATTATAATAATTTAAGGGTGTCCGGCAGAGGGTTGCAACCATACTAACTGTCTGGCAATGAGCAACGCGAGTTTTGATATCATTATGAATCAAATATAAAGAAATTAAGTTTTATTCTATGATAAATTTGAGATGGAATTTTATACACCTTTGTTACCTGTTACCTGCCAAAGCCACCGTTGCCTCAGCTTCATGGGTGGGGATCATTCTTACCTGTACTAGGGACACACATAGAAAAAATTTCAGCTTTTATTAAAATCCGAAGGTCTGGCACTCACGGGCTCTTGGACCAATACCAAACGAGTGCTTAAGCACTTCTTTGCTGTCCCATTTTCCGAGCGTCAACTGTGCATCTAGGTATATAATATATCGATGGGTAGAAGAAATAAGTAACGTAAGATGATAATATGTAAGAAGTAAGAGATAAGTAAGTGTTTTTAGGGTTCTGAAGCCAAATGGCAATAATGACAAGTTTAAAAATTTTATGGACTGATTCTCAACTTATCTGACCATTACCATTACCAAATTTGTATGACACGACTCCTGGAATAAGCTCTATCGAACACAAAAATAATCTTGGAAATCGGTCCACATTTGGCGGGGATATATAAAAAAACTACAGACGCATTGAGGACTTCCTCCTCCTTTTTGTGAAAAATAATAATAATAATATTAGCCCTGTAATATTACTGTCCCACTGCTGGGCACGGGCCTCCTCTACTAATGAGAGGGGTTAGGCCTTAGTCTACCACGCTGGTCTAATGCGGGTTGGTAGACTTCACATACCTTCGAAATTCCTGTGAAGAAATTTCAGGTATGCAGGTTTCCTCACGATGTTTTCCTTCACCGTTATAGCAAGCGATATTTCACAATGAAAATACACTTAACATAGAAAAGTCAGAGGTGTATGCTCCATTTTGGTTTTGGTCTCGAACCTCCGACACTTGTCTCAGCAGTCCGTACCATTCCCAACTGTGCTATCGCTGCTATCCTTTTGTGAAGTCGGTCGAAAAAGGAACCCTTTTAATTTGGTCATGTCTAGACCATTGTTTGAATGCGGTTTGCTCAGAGACTATTACCAGACTATACCAGAGAGCTGTCATTTGGCATGGCATTACCCTTACTTCGAAACCCTTTACTGTGCGTGGTCTGATATGCAGCATGCACTTGGCTGCTTTTATTTATTTGACAGCCTCCGTGGCGCAGCGGGCGAGTAGCCGGCTGTGAAACGAGAGGCCGCGGGTTCGATCCCCGCACCGAGACAAATGTTTGTATGGCCTACAGATATTTGTTTCGGGTCTGGGTGTTGTGAGACCGTGCGTCTCTCGTAGTTCCTGATACCCACGACACAAGACTCGATCTTAGTGTGGGGTCAGGACTATGTGTGTGACTGTTGGGTGTTATTTATTTATTATTTATTTATTTACTTTCTGGTTTAACCGCATTGAATTTAGCATCGGGTCTATTAAACTACGTATAAAACTTCATTATGCTAAGAAAGCCAAACCTTCATACAAAAACTTTTTGTCCACCTTGTCGACAATTATGTCAACAGGAATCGACGTGACAAGTTCGACATCACTGTCGTCCAAAAAACCAAACTGAATAACTTGCTGTCGCATTTCATTCAGTAATTAAGCTTTCCGGTAGTCTCTCATTTCAATTCCTGTTCACTTCCTTTGTGTGTTAAGGACGGCGGAGATCACTTATCATCAGGTGACCTTCCTGCTCGTTCACCACTCTCTGTTATGAAAAAACACAAATCCGATAAAGACATTTACCATAATAATGAACCCGCATATTCAATGACACCGCCAATAGCCTAATCCGACCAGAAATGCTCGAATAAAATCAAATGAAACACTAACTCTAGTCCGAAAATAGTTTTACGATCCATCAGTCCTGTGTGAGTCCATAAAGTGTAAGGAACGCGTAAAACGTACATAAAAATGTTTACATCGAAACTTTTCCACCAGTTTGATCCTCTATTTATTTGGGAAACCTCTGGTGCTAATGATAAAGAGGGAAAAGGTTTTCCAAAGCTCAATTTATTCATTGGTTTAGGAATGTATGATGATGAAAATTAGTAAAAGTTTTTGCATTATACTTTGTATCGAAGTAATTAACAAAAAATATACATACATAAAGACGACGACGACCGACGACCTGGTAAAGGTCGCAGGAAGTCGCTGGATGCAGGCCGCTTCCAACAGGTCCATCTGGAAATCTTTGGGGGTGGCCTATGTTCAGCAGTGGACGTCCTGCGGCTGATGATGATGATGATGATACACTCACGCCTGTATTCCATGGAGGTAGGCAGAGACAATTGAGCGTCACAAGCCACGATCCTGACACACATCTTTTGCCTCTTCCACACTCATGCATCTTTTCATACATTTCCGCCTGTTGACAGTACTTCTCACTAGCCCTTTTCGAAGAAGATAAACAACAAAAAATATATACTGGTATTAATAATAAAATATATGGTGCTTTTTGCTTCTGAGACGGAACTAAACTCGGCGAAATGTGGGTGTTCTAGTTCGCTAGTGCGCCTCTGCCTACCCCTTCGGGGATACAGGCGTGAGCTTATGTTATGTTATGTTATTTAAATTAAATTGACTGCCTCGGTGGCGTGGTAGTATTTCGGTCCGATTACCGTCATGAAGTCTTGGGTTCGATTCTCGGGTCGGGAAAAATGATATTGGATTTTTCCATATCAGCCCGGAGACTAGAATCACATCTGGGACGGACCAAAGCTCGGCGAAATGTTCTAGTTCGCTAAAGCGGCTATGTCTGCCCCTTCAGGGATATAGGCGTGAGCTTATGTTGTGTTATTTAAAATTAAATTACTACAGATGAATTAACCTAAATAAAAACCCAAATACCAATTTTCAAATCCATCTAATTCTTATAAAGTGTTATTATAGATCCACCAAGTTGGAAAAGGACCAACGCGAATAAAACCATGTTTTCAAATAACCCAAGATCACCGGTACATTGTACATCATTTTAAATAATATTTTGAAACCGTTTGACCACATTGAATATTTTTACGATTCAATATCTGTTGCCGAAGTAAGCACATTTAATGGCCCCATATGTCAGAATATGAAGCTCCATGCAAAACGTTATTTTAGAAACTCTGAACCAATTTCAAAGGATAGTTCTAAGCGAATACGTTATTATTCCTGTCTTAAATTGATCGTATGTTGCAGGCATTATAAAAATTAAAAGACGTAAAATGCCTGAAAAAGAACTACCTACTTTCTTTCTTTCTACCTGCCCTTATCACAGTTTTTCAAGCATGTTACAGAAAGGATTTGGCTTAGTTTTACGACCGCCTGTCTGTCTGACGTCAACGCCCTTTGGGGGATCCAGTCCCGGGAAAATTAAATAATAAAATTAACATTTTCTTTTCCCGATCTGGGAATCGAACCCAGGACCTCCCGATGCACAGCCCATATATGCTGCCATTAGACCAAAGAGGCGACAAAAGAACAACCTACCCAATTCTAAATTCAATACTTTTTTTTTAATATTTGCAATATCGCTTGCTTAAATGCTAAAGGAAAACAATTAGACATGCTGTGAATTGAAATAAAACTATTTTTGCGGATTTTATCACGATAAGGTTTTTAATTTTTATACATTTTGGGAATATGCCATGATCGTGATAAAATCCGCAAAAATAGTTTTATTTCAATGTATAACATTCGATTCGTAGCAGCGATAGCTCAGTTGGGAATGGTACGGACTGCCGAGACAAGTGTCGGAGGTTCGAGACCAACCCCAAAATGGAGCATACACCTCTGACTTTTCTATGTTAAGTGTATTTTCATTGTGAAATATCGCTTGCTATAACGGTGAAGGAAAACATCGTGAGGAAACCTGCATACCCGAGAATTTCTTCACAGGAATTTCGAAGGTATGTGAAGTCTACCAACCCCTATTAGGCCAGCGTGGTAGACTAAGGCCTAACCCCTCTCTCATTAGTAGAGGAGGCCCGTGCCCAGCAGTGGGACAGTAATATTACAGGGCTAATATTATTATTCTTTTTTTTTAGTATAACATTCGCGTAAACTTAAGAAATCAGCATGCTGTGAATATTCAGATACTATTGGACTACTCTTTAGTAGTCAGTTGAATATTTTCCATTTGGTAAAGCCAAATAATTAAAAAAAGTACAAAAAGTTCATCACAAATTACTAAAAATCACTGGTAAATTGGATCAATGGAAAAAACACCATTACTGTTGATATCAATAATGAAAGAAAGAACAAAACACAAACTTCACTATTTTTGAAAATATGGTATTTATCTGGACAACGTTGTGATTGTAATTAAAAATACAACATGGGGCATTAATTTATGAAATATAACGATATGTGATGTAATTTATCTCAATATGGCGACAGGCTCGCCCCCTATCACATTTGGGACGAACATGAGCCTGATTTGACAGTCTCCGTGGCGCAGCGGGCGAGTAGCCGGCTGTGAAGCGAGAGGCCGCGGGTTCGATCCCCGCACTGAGACAAATGTTTGTATGGCCTACAGATATTTGTTTCGGGTCTGTGTGTTGTGAGACCGAAAGTCTCTCGTAGTCTCTGATACCCACGACACAAGGCTCGATCTTAGTGTGGGGTCAGGACTATGTATGTGACTGTTGGGTGTAATTATAAAATGTGGGTGTCAAATAGTAATAATAAATCTCTTCGTTGGGTGTTCTAGTTCGCTAGGTCATTTCTGCCTACTCCTACGGGGATACAGGCGTGAGCCTATGTATGTATGTAAACAATGTGTACTATGATTTCCTGTCACTTGTTTTACGAGTTACGTCCCTAAAAGTACCCGCTGTTTTCTTCTTGAAAAAAGGTTTTTAGTCACTCGGATTTTTTTAATCGCATTAATAAAGCACTTATAACGGTATTTACGGAATCTATCCATGCTATTTAATAGGGTCTGTTAATTTGCTTTCATTAGCCGAAAGTAGCGCTACTTGGAAACGTGGAACGATTTTTATTATACTTTAATAATTTTTCGTAATTTCTTGAGTATTTTATCCTAGAACTTGGCATAAATATCTAAGCTCTAACCTAGTAATTAAATAGTTATTAAATTTGCACAATATGGAATCTGTTAAATATTTTTCTCAATATGAAACGTAGAAAAATAATATTATGTCAAACGGAATATAAACATCAGCAAACAACTTTCAAGATGTGAGAATGACTATTGATACTACCAATCAGAATAGAAAATAATCTTGTGTCATTATTATAAACTATACGTACATAGACTTACGCCTGTATCCCCGAAGGAGTAGGCCGAGGCGAACCAGAGAACTAGAACTGCCACATTTGGTCACGCTCAATTATCCCAGACGTGATAGATGCGAGCGCAAATTCGGATACAAATTCCAGACTCCGGGCTGATAATCCGGATATCACTTTGCCCGATCCGGGGATCGAACCCTCAGGACGGCAGTTATACCGAAATATAACTACGCCACCGGGGCAGTAAAAATAACAAAATAATATCTTTCGATTATTATGTAAATAGTCAGATGTTACCAATATTTCTGGACTTTTTGTAGGAAAACATTAATTCCGCAGTCCCACAACATAAAGTTACAACATGAACTTTGCACGTAAAGAAGTCGAACATAAAAACGGTATTTCATATTCCGATGTTATGAGTTTTCGTTCGTAAACTCTTTTATTTGTGATATGACTTTTTGGAAATATTAATATGACCTAAAAAGGCTTTTGTTAGCCAAAACATAACCGGAAAGAGGTCGGAATAAGAAATCGCATCGGGCAGGTATCTGTGAAGCCAGAGGCCGCGCATTCAATTCCCGCAGAGTCAATATTTTTTTTAATTACAGATATTTGTTTGGGTCTGGGTGCTGTGACAATGAAAGTCACTCGTAGTTTCTGATGAAATAAAACTATTTTTACGAATTCTATCAAGATTTGTTTTAATTTTTATGCCCGACGTTTCGAAGACTGTAAAACATTCGCGTAAACTTAAAAAATCAGTACATACGATACAGGTTATACCTAATGTGGAGTCAGTATAATATATGTGTGACTGTTGGGATATTTACATTTCCTGGTCAGACACTCACTTCGATGATTTTTGTTGGTTGGTAACGATGCGTGTATCAAGGATCATATTGCCGTTCAAATAATTTCAATCCAGCAAGTAGGGATCTGCCTCTTACTCTTATTAGTTCCACCTGAGCTTGAACTACCAGTCACAGAGTTGTCGTTCATCATCATCATCATCATCAGCCTACACTAGTCCACTGCTGGACATAGGCCTCTCCCAATGCACACCATTGAGCTCGGTCTTTAGCTCTTTGCATCCAGTTTTTTTTACGCTTGCCTAAGCGCGGTCTCCTCTCCAGAACACGAACATCCCAGCAGTTATCGATTCTACGTCATATATCACACTCCAGCCACCCCACTCCAATCCTGCCTACTGCCACTTCAGCTTGTTAATAATAATAAATAAATAAATACACCCAACAGTCACACACCTAATCCCGACCCTACACTAGGTATAACCTCTATCGTGGGTGTCAGAGATTATGAGAGACTTCCGGTCTCACAACACCCAGACTTGAAACACATATCTGTGAGCCATACAAACATTAGTCTCAATGCGGGAATCGAACCCGCAGGCTCTCGCTTCACAGTCGGCTACTCGCCCACTGCGCCACGGAGGCTGTCGAATTATTTTATAGTGATTAGATGCAAATTCAAAGTATCAAATAAAAACAACATTTGAGGTAGAAAATAATTTTGATACTGGTAATGAATGGATCAATCACGATCTACCGTAGTGAAAGTTTCAAGAATAATTGATTTATCTCTTTAATTGGTTTCTGTCCAGACTGCATGTGAGCGTCCTACAACATCATACATATAGGCTGTTAATATATTCACTGTTGAAAAATCGATGAAAATCTGGTTTTGATTTCATATTTTATCAAACAGTCATACAACTAAAATGCTACGAAACATAGCCAATTTTATAAATACATAAATACAGTGTTAGTACAGCATACTGAACTTTAGTATTAAATAAATCATGACTGTAATATAGACAATGGTCTATTTTCATGTGTGTCTATAAATTACATATAAATGAGTATCATAAAATTTTATAACACTATCTAGTTATAGATATATTATTGTGTACTTATCGACTAATATATGATCAATTGACAGATTATGAATCTTTATTTACACTTATATGAAGTTATTTGTTTGTATGTAGAATGTAATTTGTATTCAGCAGGGTTACCACCACCTCATATAGCAGTATTATTATAATCGTTCTTCGTTTGTTTTCTTTGGGAAACGGTACAAGTAAAATTATAATAATACTGCTATAAGAGGTGGTGGTAACCCCCTGTAAGTATGATTAAATATTATTTAGTTCAAACTTGCCTCGGTGGCGAAGTGGTGTTGCTCGCGCATTATGACTACCGTCCTGAGGTCTAGGTTTCCATCCCAGTGTCGGGCAACGTGATATTAGGTTCTTCTCAGTACCAGCCCGGAGTTTAGAATTTGTGCCCAAAAAGTCAATAAGCTTTGTGAGTGGTAGAGCCACGCTGTAGACAGTAACGTCTATAGCATGAATGGGCCGGCTCGACCGGTTTGGTACGACTGTCTCACAGAAAACCGACGTAAAGTGGCAGCTCGCTGTGGCGTTTCGTTCGGTGAGTGAGATTTCCGGTGGCCCATTTCCCCCTCTCCCTTTCCCAATCCTTTTACCCTCCCCTTCCATTCCCTCCTTTTAGTTCTTTAGTTCGCCTCTGCCTACCTTTCAGAACTACAGGCGTGAGTCTATGTATGTAGTTTGTAATGTTTATCTTTTAATATCCAAACAAAAGCAGCGCTAGCTCTGTTGGGAATGGTATGGAATGCCAAGACGAGTGTCGGAGGTTCGAGACCAACCCCAAAATGAGCACATATCTCTGACTTTTCTATGTTAAGTGTGTTTCATTGTGAATTATCGCTAGCTATAACGGTGAAGGAAAACATTGTGAGGAAATCTGCGTACCCGAGTATTTCTCCACAAGAATTTCGAAGGTCTGTGAAGTCTACCAACCTGCATTAGGCCAGCGTGGTAGACTAAGGTCTAACCCTTCTCATTAGTAGAGGAGACCCGTGCCCAGCAGTGAGACAGTAATATTACAGGGCTAATATTATTTTTTTAATCCAAACAATATTGTATCCAAACTTCAACCTGATGTTAAAAAGAGTGAAACCGCAAACCGACGCTAGCGTATCGAATCCCCCATTGACCTCGTTACCCCGATATCTACCGGTAATTGCGCCATAATAACCGCATGAGAACTAAACGTGAATCATTCCCTTTCGAACTTCATCGCCTGGAGGAATTCTCCGATATTTACTCTCTTCATTATTTCTTACAAGCAGGATAATGGCTGTATTGGGATCATAGATATTTAATATTATTAATTATAGACGGGCTATCAAGCGAGCAATACAAAAAAAATATCTCAAACGTCAGTTACGTAATCTGTCAATGTGTAATCTGCCAGTGTCGATGGGTCCATAGAACCCGATTCCAACCGGCTTCTCTTTTTCAGGTTGTAGGCTAATATATGTTTTAACCAGGTATTATCTATGAGAGAAGTAGTAGATAGAAGAAGTAGCACTGGCTTCCCTTTTGAAATTTTTCACCCCTCTCCACTGCAATCTACCACTTATTACATACATACATAAGCTCACGCCTGTATCCCCGAAGGAGTAGGCAGAGGCGCACTAGCGAACTAGAATGTTCAGTGAATGTTTAAGAATCACGTAAGACAATTTTATTGCCTAACTATTATTACACTGACACAACCTTACGCGCGTATATTTCAAATACGATTGAGTGACTTATCACCCCAAGGTCACAAATTTGGATCACAAGTTTCGTGATGTCATCGCGTCTATATTCTGTTGAATGTCTTTGGTTGGTATTTATGGTACATGACATTCATTAGCCTTTAGTATGGGAAAATATGCGAAGCAATTTGAGTAGGAACGTAGTCAAGGCAATTTACTTTAGTCAAGAGAAACATCAATTCAATAAGTGATTTGCATTGGTAGAGCCACGTTGTAGACAGTAATGTTTACAGCACGAACAGTTTAATACCACTATCTCACAAAACCGACATATAGTGGCAGCTGGCTGTTGCGTTTCGTTCGGTGAGTGAGATTTCCGGTGGCCGGACTCCACCTCAATTTCCCAATCCATATCCTCTTCCTTTTCGGTTAGCAACGTAGATACAATTGTGTATGAGTCACTGGCCTAAACCACTTTATTCTTTTTGGGGATATGAAGAGCGTAGACCACTCAAATGCGAGATGCCCAGTTAATGCAGTTGATCAACTACGTTTCAGTTCAAAAGGGACGCACGAAGCTATTGGATTGTGTATGTGGAGGTAATTCGTTGTACCACCACAACACGCGGCTGCGCGCCCCGATACCGAACTTTAATTTGTCCCCACAACACTACACCGCTTTTGTAATGAGGTGGTATTTTGAACTACTAAAAACTGGATTGTTTTTATTGCTTTAAAATGAAATGTCAGCAGGGTTACCACCACCTCTTATAGCAGAATTATTACAATCGTTCTTCGTTTGTTTTATATGATAATCAGTACAAGTAAAATTATAATTATACTGCTATAAGAGGTGGTGGTAAGCCCCCAGGATTTGAGTGGTAGACGCCGAAGATAATTATACCACTTAGAATGACTTGTAATGAACTACATGTCATTCATATATTATTTCAATTTAACTTGAGGTAAGTACTAACTGTAGGTTAGTATTAGTGGTGCAAGTCACCCTTAGTTATACCACTGATTAGGCAGGCACTCGTAAAAACTAAGCCGAATTCTTTCTGTAACATGCTTGTGCGTATTGCGCCAACTCTCCGTTGAGGCAGATGGAAAAAAGTTCAACGCCACTGTCATGTCATTTTCTACCTGAGTTCGATCCCAACGTGGTTTCTAACAAGATTTTCTCGGGACTAAATCGACCAGAGTGATTGACATCAGGCAGACAGCCAGTAATAATTAAGCAGAGACCATTCTGCAACATGTATAAAATATGCGTGGCGCCAATCTCTCATTTGAGTCAGATAAGGTGAAAGAAGATTTAAATTGTGTATACACACTTCAACAAAGAAGCCTTTAATCGTCTCTATTCTTATTAAATTCACATCACATAGCATCATACTATATGGCAGCTCAATCCAAATTCCCCAAATCTAAAAACAAACTGTCGACCCAAAATATAGTAATTTAGCGAGAAGAGTCGGCATACAAAATGATTTATGATTGTGATTCAATTGAAAACATTCCTGTCGTTTGTTTAATATGTTTACGAAGACAAAGGATTCTGTTAATTAATTTTATTTAGACTCGTCGGAGGGCTATTAAGGGACAACCCGGCAACTCATTTTAAAATTCCTTTTATAAAGTGTAGGCTCTTTTGTATGAAATATGTTTATCTTCATTAAATAACTTGGTACAACCCTCGCCTTTAGATCTGGTTTCAACATTAAAGGCTGGAACTAGGATGTCTTTGGCTATATACAGAGCTTCTAACATCGTTTGCTATTAAACCAAGTGGTTGTGGAAGATTTGATATATTATGTGAAATACTTAATCGTTCTACCAAGAATACCATAGAAAGTTTTATTCTTCCTGCTTCGTGCTTCCCATAACTTTCTATTTTATTCTAAATCCCTTCACTTCGTTGTCCTTCTGCCGATGCTACTTTTTTTTTCTTTCTACCTGCTCTTATCCCACTTTAATGTGGGGTCGGCGCAACACACTTTTTCGAGCATGTTGCAGAAATGATTTGGCTAAGTTTTTACGAACGGCTGCCTGCCTGAGTCAACCCCCTCTGAGGGGTCCAGTCCCGGGCAAATTAAATTAGAAAATTCGCTTTGCCCGACCTGGGAATCGAACCCACGACCTCTCGGTCCACAGCCTATACATGCTGCCACTAGACCAAGGAGGCGATTACCTCCTATATTATTTTACTCCAAATGTTGTTATGACCTGTAATAACTAAGTACATTTTATATGTATGTAAATACACCTTTTTGGTATTTATCGGGATTCTCTGTAAAAAAATCTGATATAAATATTGTGAATAAATGGACATTATATAATTTTAAACATCTCCACAAATAATGAATGTGTACAAAAGTAATTTCTCAGAAGTGGTCGCGGATGTGACTATACAGATGAATTTCAAGAAATAAGACTTGGCATAATTCACATTTGGAGTAAAGGCTCTTCAGATTTTCTGGGAATAGATATTTGTTTCGGTGTGCTATTTTTGAATTATCATCATCATCCTCATCATTAGATAAAGGACGTACCGCTGGCCATAGGCCTCCCCCAAAGATTTCCAGATCGACCTGTGAGATTTTTTTAATTCTTGTTTTTTATATTTATTGAAAACTTCATCGAGAAATATAATATAATCCAGTTTTATGTCTTTCTTCTGTTAGTGATACTAGTCTTTAAATATCTATAGGAATTGATTGAAATAATTCTGCTGGTATCAGAATAATTACAAATACAAATCAAGCCTTCGAAGCTATCACAAACAGCCTCCTCCAAAAGCCTATAATTAATCAAAACCACAGAATTAAACGAGTGGTGTAGAAACGACAAATTGAAGTGGTAGTGAGCAGCATTACGTTTGTACAATGAAGCACTACATTGTTCAACCGATTCCAATGAGTCTAATTTGTTGCCTTTAAAAGACTCAATCTCTGGAATAAACTTGTGACAAGTTTATTATGCTAAAGTTATTAGATCAATAAGAAAACCTCGAAGTATTTAAGTTCAAATGCCAGTACTATTATATATTTGTAAATGAATTATCGCTTTCTATAACGGTGAAAGAAAACATCGTGAGGAAATCTGCATACCCGAGAATTTCTCCACAAGAATTTCGAAGATATGTGAAGTCTACTATCCCGCATTAGGCCAGCGTGGTAGACTAAGGCCTAACCCCTCTCATTACTAGAGGAGCCCCGTGCCCAGCAGTGGGTTGTGGGTTAAGGCAGGTAATGTTACAGGGCTAATAGTGTTATATAATTTTAGTGACCGAAGAGCCTCAAAATTTTTAATGAATTTGGTACGTAGATAGTCACGGGCGGCTCGGCCTCCGGTGGCCCATACTCTTTTATGTGACGCGTAATTTTTAATGTAATTTTTAACGATATTGGTACTTAAAATGATAATATTTACTTTAAACTTGGAACTTACCCTGGTTCTGTAATTAAAATAACGCAATCCAAATAATTAATTTTGACTGTCATAAAGTATTAACCTCGATTTACTTGTTTGATCAAGAATTTTTGTGATGCCATCCGCCTCTTTAGGTTTATTATTATCTTGTTTTACAAAATGCCTGACTTTGATTGACTGCCTCGGTGGCGTGGTGGTATTTCGGTACGACTACGGTTTTGAGGTCTTGGGTTCGATCCCCGGGTCGGGCAAAGTGATATCCATATCAGCCCGGAGTCTGGAATTTGTGCCCGATATGGCGTTAGGTTCGCCCCCTATCACATCTGGGACGGAAGTAAGCTCGGCGAAATGTGGGTGTTCTAGATCGCTAGTGCGCCTCTGCCTACCCCTTCGGGGATACAGGCGTGAGCTTATGTTTCACAAAATTATCTTCAATCATTACATATTACCGTTATAATTACATGCGTTCCCCAGGGATAGCCTGGGCCTACCTTCAGGTCACGTGCGTCCCTCGCCGATATTCAGATACGAGTATCTAATGATTAGGGCCTCTGTGTCTCTGTAATTTTGTGAATTATGGTTGACATCTTATTTATTGTTGGGATTGTGGCCGTATTCAAAATTTGCTTTAGTGTTAGCAAAACTATTGATCATATTACAGTAACTGACAGCTTCCGTGGCGCAGTAGCCGGCTGTGAAACGTGAGGTCGCGGGTTCCATTCCCGCACCGAGACAAATGTCTGTGTGGCCCATAGATATTTGTTTTGGGTCTGGGTGTTGTGAGACCGAAAGTCTCTCGTAGTTTCTGATACCCACGAGACAGGTTACACCTAGTGTGGGGTCAGGACTATGTGTGTGACTGTTGAGTGTATTTATTTATTTATTGACTAGCTGACCCGCGCAACTTCGTCTGCGTAGAAGAGAGAGGGTTGAAATAATGAGTTGTAGGCACCTATAATCCAATAATTCTAAAGGAGGTAATGGGATGATCTACTTTGGTCCGTTTTCGTCAGTCACCCCGTCAGTCACCCAGTCAGTACCCTCGTCAGTTACCCCGCCCATCACCCCGTCAGTTACCCCGTCTGTCACCCAGTCGGTCACCCCATCTGTCTGCTCGATTGTCACCCCGTCTGTGAAATCTCTAATATCTGGAAAATCTTTTTTCACGCACCGGCGCCATCTACTTAAAATATTGGTTTGTAGTACATGCTATGTATCAGAGATGGTGCTGTATGTGAAAAAAGATTTTCCCGCTTTTCTGTTGAAATTTTTCCTGAATTATCTTTACTATAAACCTCACGGAGCCCGAGACCTTTCCAACGAATGCAAAACCTTGGAAATCGGTTCGTGCGTTCTGGAGTTATAGCGTCAGGAAGGAAAACCCGACTTATATTTATATAGTAGATTACGTGATGTAAAGGATGTATATTACACACATACATAAACTCTCGCCGTATCCCCGAAGGGGTATGCAGAGGCGAATTAAAGAGCTAGAACACCCTCATTTCGCCAACTTCATTTACGTCCCAGATATGATAGGAACAAACTCCAGGCTGACACTGAATAGAAAATTTTAAATAGTCACGGGCGGCTCGGCCTCCGGTGGCTGCTTATGTAATATATATATGTGCCGCCTCTCCGACGGGTTAATAGCACTTCACCCGACGCGGCGATCAAACCCGAGACATCAAGATTTGGGATCATTGGAAATGACGTCGGCTTACTGTGAGAAAGTGGTATTAAACCTGTCGAGGAGACCCTTCTGTGTCATAAACATAACGGTCTACAGCATGGTTGTACCACTTAGCTATTCACTTTCTCGTTTAAAGCGAATTGGGTAGACAAATCAACATATCACCTGATGGCAAGTGATGACTGACGCTCGTATACGCACAAATCCTGAGGCATTGCCATTGTAACTGGATTAACACTGTCTACTCTCGAAACTCGACAAACAGGGATAGGCAATTGGCCCGTGTACAGAAATGAATCAACCCAATTCAAGTAGTAGAGCCACACTGTAGACAGTAACGTCTATAGCACGAATGGGTCGGCTCGACCGGTTAGATACCACTGTCTCACTGAAAACTGACGTAAAGTGGCAGCTTACTGTCGTGTTTCGTTCGGTGAGTGAGATTTCCGGTGGCCCATTTCCCCACTCCCTTTCCGAATCCCCTTCCCTCCCATTCCATTCCCTCCTTTTAGGTTGGCAATTTACCCATGATTCTTTTTGTGTCTTGGGTGTCTATGGGCGGTGGAGATCACTTACCACCAGGTGACCCATATGCTCGTTTGCCAATCTCTGCTATAAAAAAAAACCACAAAGAAAAACACATCAATATGGTATATAATGGTTTAGATCATGTTGGCATCAATAAAAAAAAAAGTTGTGGGTTGGTCCATTCCTGCACAACACGGTCCAATTATTGGCTATTAGGTATATTAAAAAAAAAAAAAATATTTATTATTGATATATTTTATTTGTGACTGCCTCGGTGGCGTGGTGGTATTTCGGTACGACTACGGTTCTGAGGTCTCGGGTTCGATCCCCGGGTCGGGCAAAGTGATAGTGAATTTTTCCATATAGGCCCGGAGTCTGGAATTTGTGCTCGATATGGCGATAAGCTCGCCCCTATCACATCTGGGACGGAAGTAAGCTCGGCGAAATGGGATTGTTCTAGTTCGCTAGTGCGCCTCTGCCTACCCCTTTGGGGATACAGGCGTGAGCTTATGTATGTATGTATATTTTATTTGTAGAAGTAAATCACTTTCCTTAAAAATCTAGTATAGGTAAATAAAATAAGACTAGGCTTGATTTGTATTTCACGTCCCAGTTATCATGGCAACTGAATATTCACACCACGACACGTTTGCAAACATTTACGAGCTTAATACGTGGTTAAACGCGTCAGCGCGGTGTTATAGTTAAAAATAGTTGCAGTAAACGCTTTTAATTAAACATTGTTTTGTATTAAATTTTGTGTGGCCCACAGATATTTGTTTCAAGTTTGGGTGTTGTGAGACCGAAAGTCTCTCATAGTCTCTGACACCCACGATACAGGTTATACCTAGTGTGGGGTCAGGACTAGGTGTGTGACTGTTGGGTGTATTTATTTATTATTATTATTAATATAGCCCGTATTTTTAAGTGGTACAGTAAAACACTATAATAGTCGCCTCCTTGGTCTAGTGGCAGCATATATGGGCTGTGGACCGGGAGGTCTTGGGTTCGATTCCCAGGTCGAGCAAAGCAAATTTTATTTTATTTATTTATTTATTACACTTCATATACAAGAAGTATACAGGCGGACTTAATGCTAAAAAGCATTCTCTCCCAGTCAACCTTGAGGTGGTGCAGATATTTTACATGGCAGGTGTAAAGAAGACGAAAAAAATAAAATAAACTAAAAGTAAAAAAAACACGTTGAATATTATATAAGATAATAGTAAAATAATAATTAAAATAAATATAAGAAGTACATTTCAATAAATATAAATATAAATACATAAGTTAAATAAATATTGTATAATACTATACATACCTAAATACTATATATTATATATTATTAAGTAAACTGAAGAGATGATTCTGCTACTCCATTCAACAGTAACTGTCGGACTCTCACTTTAAATGCCAACCGACTCGTGAGCGACCTGATTTCTTCTAATTTAATTTTAATTTAAATTTTCTAATTTAATTTAAGATCCTTCAGAAGGGGTTGACGTCACGCAGGCAGCCGGTCGTAAAAACTTAACCAAATCCTTTCGGTAACATACTTAAAAGTGTGTTCCGCCGACCCCACATTAAGGTGGGATAAGGGCAGGTAGAAAGAAAAATATACAAAGACATTCAACAGTATATAGACGGGACAACAGCACAAATCTTGTGATCCAAAAGTTATGACCTAGTGGTCATAAGTCGCTCAGTTTATTTGAAATATACGCGCGCCAGGTCGGCCAGCGATATAATATTGAGATAATAAACTTATCTTACGTGATTCTTAACCATTCACAAAATATTCTAGGGTGTAAATTGTAATAATCGTCCTCGCATTGTATTAAGTAGTTGATAGCGGTACTGAAGTTTGAGATCAATTTTTTTGTATAGAAACTTGCTTGATAGCCACTCTATAAGTATTAATAATCTTAAATCTCTTTAGATACTCACAATCCGTTGATTATTTACATAACATAAGCTCACGCCTGTATCCCCGAAGGGGTAGGCAGAGGCGCACTAGCGAACTAGAACACCCACATTTCGCCGAGCTTAGTTCCGTCCCAGATGTCATAGGGGGCGAGCCTATCGCCATATCGGGCGCAAATTCCAGACTCCGGGCTGATATGGAAAAATCCAATATCACTTTGCCCGACCCGGGGATCGAACCCGAGACCTCAGAACCGTAGTCGTACCGAAATACCACCACGCCACCGAGGCAGTCAGTTTATTATTTAATATGTGTAATATAAAATTTCAATGTATGTATATGACCATTACATTCCTAAATACAATACCTTTCAAACAGAGCACACAAGCTCACATAACGAAGTACGAATAAACGAAGCGGCAAAATCGAAATAAAACTAAATGTCGTTCCCAGAAGAGAAATCGAATACGTTAAACACAAGTTGCCGATACAAGCTTGATACATAAAGGGCAACATTTCTTACTCCTGACTTATGTATTTCGACTTGAGAGATTTATGATTTATTCATGAACGAACGCTTTAGGCCCTCCTATGGGACTTGTGTTATTTAAAAAACGTCGAAACGCGTAGAGATAACACACACAGAGTAGAAAGATTATTGTAATACCGATGTCTTAGTAGAACGAAACGGCAAATATATTTATACTTTCTCTCTCTTTTTATTTTGAACGTTTACAGTTGCTGGCATTAAAAGCATTAGACGTCTTATGAACACCAAGAAACATAATAAGAAATGTTAAAACGGCGTTGTAGCTAACTTACTTTTGAAAGAAAGATATGAAGTTTAATTAGCCAAAGTTTTTCGTTTCGTACGGTGAGAGAGATTTGTTTATACTACTAAATATCCAGATCGACCTGTTGGAAGCGGCCTGCATCCAGCGACTACCTGCGACCTTTATCAGGTCGTCGGTCCACCTTCTATGTATACATATATCTGGAAATCTTTGGGCGAGGCCTATGTTCAGCAGTGGACGTCCTATGGCCGATGGTGATGATGATGATACCTTAATATCCATTTCAATTGTTATCCACATATCCTTGCTGCGCCATAACATTTCCCATCATTGGGCGAACAGCTCGTCTACATTTATATGCCAACTACGATAGAAAGAGTAAGAATATTTTCTTCTCTCTTTTTACATAAGACAATGTAACCTACTTATCGCGTCGTGGCATTTACCCATTCTAGTGTATTATCTCTATGCGTAAATCTAAGGACGTGCAACCATACCTTTTGCGTGAAATGGAATGCGAAATAGATTTTGTTTTAATATTCGATCTGGGAGATGGGACGGTTGAAATTGAGTTAAGAGCCCCAGGTATTTAGTTAAACATGGTTTGAAGACACCCTACTTACCTTTATCGCAGTATATTAAACATCGTAGGATGTTACTGAAACAAGTTTATGTTGCTGATAGTAGAGTATATTATATACACTTTTATATTATATAACTTTTATATCTGACTGGATAACGAATACTGATACCAATTATGATTCCTGTATGTATGTCCTTGTAAATGGTCCAAGCTAATCATTTTCTAGTATTATCTGGTATATTATATGGCAAATCTTTCCATATTCAGTAAATTCTGGCTGACATTAATCTGCATAAATTTGAAGAGACTTATGGGCTTAACTAAGTGGCTTATGCCCTAGCCGAATAGAATAGTAAATGTATGAGAATTACATAAATAGCGTATACTTATCATTCCCATACATTTATTCTATTCGACTAGCGCATAACCCACTTGGCTAAGCCCGCTAATGTCTCTCGATGGTTGATTTGTCTGATGGCACTGCATTTAAATTTGAGTCTAGTTCACGGCTGATAGCAATAATTTGTGTCTAATACGAAATTCTATTTCTTATTCTAAATCTCCAATATGCTATAATAACATAACATACGAACTTTCTACCATGACTTCGACGTAAAGTATACCCTTAACTGTTGAAGCCATTACTCCACATGGCCTCTTCAGGTATCCAGTAAATTTGTTACAACTCACTTTTACGATAAAATATAAAAACGCAGTAAATGCAGACATATGTTGCTTTATATTTTATTACGTACGTAAAGTTTGTGTTACAACGTGGCTGTTGAGTTGAAGAATAATGTGCGAGTTAAGCTGTATGATCCGATCAATATTTATTTCAACCAACATTGAGTTGTTGATAGAAATGTATAGTGTAATATAGAGCGGATGCACGCACACTAGGGTGGTCCAAAAAATTTTTTTTATTAGTTTTCCTTTGGCCACCCCGTAAATTTGTTACATGTATTCATAGTAAAAACATAGTAAAATTTCAGCGAGATAGCTCAAGTAGAAAGGAGTGCTCAATCGAATGTTGTTTTTGATTTTCTTGTGTAAAATGCTTAATTTTTACTTTTTATTACAAGATATTTTTGTGTGTTAAATTAGTAAATATACATTAAAATTAACTATTAGAGAGTTTTATAGACAAATTTAAACAGTTTTGATACTTATTTACTAGACTGTGAAGTAACTCAGTGTAATAAAATGTGTCATCTATGAGTTATGACACTACTGCTTCTAACACCGGTGCTAAAAAGGGAGCTTGCTCTCTTTAAGAAGAAAAGACAAGACGTGATCTTTAGTGGCTTGCTTGTCGTCATCACGTATTTGAAATAATGCTTTCAAAAATATTTACTCTGTGTTTTAGACTTGTGATATTGAATTTTTCCATATCAGCCCGGAGTCTGGAATTTGTGCCCGATATGGCGATAGGCTCGCCCCCTATCACATCTGAGACGGAACTAAGCTCGGCGAAATGTGGGTGTACTAGTTGGCTAGTGCGCCTCTGCCTACCACTTCGGGGATACAGGCGTGAGCTTATGTGTATGTGTTGTAGACTATCAAGCTCTCCTCAAATCCCACTATTCAAAAGATTCAGTGATATTTGAGAAACATAACCAAAGGAGCACTACGATTGTCTTGACCTCGATAAGAACGCAGAACAGTTCGCTGAAAATACTCTCGAGAGCCTCACAACCGCTCTATCCGGAGAGAATCAAATTCGTGATGATTACGAAGAGCTAATAAAGCTTACCATGATTGTTTTGAACAAACCACCTGCGAAGATACATTGGCGCGCTCCAGGTCCGATTTATTATGCTTGTTGGATGGCGAAATTGCTGTATGCTTAGAAGTTTTTTTTACTTCGAAATAATTTACAAGCATTTAAACTTACCAAGAGATAAGAAAAACAAGTTGTTCGATTTGTTAGATTTTGTGCTCATCTACACCAAAATTTGGATCGAAGCACCTTTGGCAGCAGATGCATCAGTAAATGACTTACTACTTTGGAAGAGCTTAAAATTGTACGAAGCCATTGATTCCGAAATCGGTATAGCAGCTAGGAGTGTGTTAGAGCGTCACTTATGGTATTAGTCAGATGAACTAGTTGCATTTGCCTTGTTTTCTGACAAGCTGACCGATGGTGAGAAACAGGCCAATGTTAAAAAAAAATCTGACTGCGGTAATTGTTCAGTACGAGGTGATTCTGCTAAACTTGCCCCAGAAGTCACATTAGAAGCTTTCGCAACACAAAGAACGTTGAAACCTCTCTCAGTTCTTGATATCAAGGACTCTTTCTTGCAATTACCTCCTGAGACTTGGAATGATAATGCTGATTACCTTTAAGGCAAAAGCTGCATAAAAAATTTGCGTGTTGTTAATGATACAGCTGAGAGAGGTGTTAAATTATTTGAAGATTACAACACGATACTCACTAAGAATGAGGAAGAAAAGCAGTTTTTACTTCACATTGTCGAACAAAACAGAAAAATCGTCTCTACTGAAACTTCCAAAAAGGACATAACAAACATAGTTTTGAAAGAATGAACTAATATTATTTTAATTTATAGCTTTGTTACCAAAATTTGATCACATTTAAATACTTTGTATACTTATTTGATTAAAATACTTGTAATATTAATAAACCTCAAATTACGTGTTTTACCCAAAATCCTGGAAACTTCCAATTCCATGAGCACCCGCTTGTATATACTATAGGGGGCTGAAATTTTTCACATATAATAGGAATGGTAGGTGTAACAAATCAAGGGGGTGGCGACACTTAAATTTGAATATATTTTTTTCACCATATGGGCGTGGACCACCCTAACGCACACATATATTATACTTTTAACTTAACGGTCATAACACTGTACTCCAACATGAACTCTTTAACATCAATACATACATATATACATACATAAGCTCACGCCTGTATCCCCGAAGGGGTAGGCAGAGGTGCACTAGTGAACTAGAACACCCACATTTCGCCGAGCTTAGTTCAGTTCCAGATGTGATAGGGGGCGAGCCTATCGCCATATAGGGCACAAATTCCAGACTCCGGGCTAATATGGAAAAATCCAATATTACTTTGCCCGACCCGGGGATCGAACCCGAGACCTCAGAACCGTAGTCGTACCGAAATACCACCACGCCACCGAGGCAGTAACATCAATAACAAAGTAAAATAATTTATCGATAACGCTACAAGAATCTAACATCGCTAAACATGGTAAGCAGAGTTGAGTAGCTCCGGTAGAATTATAAGCTCACTTAGTAAGGGTCTATACAGGTATTTTGTATTAATTTTATTTTCAGTCTCGACGTTTAGAAAGATTTACAGCATTCGTTGTCACCGACCCTAAATAAAATAAATGCAAAACAAACCGCGATAGAATCCGTAAAAACTAGTTTTATTTCAATTTTACTTCTAATTTTGTACTTCACCCAATAAGTCTATTAAAGTGGCCACAAAAACGATCCTTGCAAATTAATAGTATCAGAGTTCGGAGAATAATGCATCAATGAACTTTCACAGCACTAAACATCGAATTGCACCGAAATGGGCCTATCGCTCTACCAGCTCACAATATATTAGGAACGCGGCGGTATTCTAATTGCTATGTACGTCCAATAGCTTACTATCTAATGACCTCATATAGATCTACGAGAATTTGTAGCATGCTTGTAATAAAACTACTCTACGAAGACTGTGTAGCAGAGTATTGTTTTAACGGAATCATCTTTTTTTTATATCAGAGACTGCCAAACTAGAAGATGGGTCACCTGATGGTAAGTGATCTCCACCGCGCATAGTCACACAAGACACAAAAAGAATAATGGGTGCGTTGCCAACCTAAAAGGAGGGAAAAAGGGATTGAGAAAGGAAGGTAATTGGGCCACCGGAAATCTCACTCACCGAACGAAACGCGACAGCAAGCTGCCACTTTACGTCGATTTTCTGTGAGACAGTGGTATCAAACCGGTCGAGTCGGCCCATTCGTGCTGTAGACGTGGCTCTACCACTCAAAAATGTAGGTTTAAAATTATATTAGGAAGCTTGACAAATGATAGATTTATTGTTGTGTCCTTGCCTTTTCGACCGACTTCCCAAAAAGGAGGAGGTCCTCAATTTATCGGTATTATTTTTTAAGCTATTGCAAAGCTTCTATCGCGGGCCTGAGCGTGGAGAACTGGAGACTGAATCCAGAAATTCCGTAACGAAAATAACCTAACCGAATCGAGACGAGCTGCTCCGAAATCGGACGAATAAGTAATCAGCTGTTTGTGAGAAAGTATATAGGTCTATTGATTTTGGATGCAATAGCTTTACCGCGGCAGTCCCCGAGTGCCACACTTTTTTTTTTTACGTATGTAACGCGATATCTCCGCCGAATGTGGACCGATTTTCAAAATTCTTTTTGTGGTCCCAATATACCTCTATTATTTGGTCACGATGGGATCAAGACGGTCCGTTAAGTTTTTAACCTTGTGATTATGAAAATAATAATTGTCTTACGTGAACATTCACATAATATTCTTATTAACATAAAATTATTTTTGTGTTCGATAGAGCTTCTTTCAAGGGTGGTCCCATATAAATCTGGTCACGATCGGTAAATTGAAAGTCGGTCAGTTAAGTTTTTAAACTTGTGATTATTCTGCGATAAATCTTACTTCAAAATCAACAGTTTATATATGCAATTTTGCTATTGTTTAAAGAAAAACACATAAACTGACGCCTATATCCCCGAAGTTGTTAGCAGAGTTGAAATAGAAAACAGCAACATTACGCCGAGCTCATTTCTGTCCCAGATGTGATAGGGAGCGAGCCTATGGCCATAATCGGCACATAAATAAGAATCTACGAAAAAATACGAACACATCAAAACCCTCGGACAAAACTTGAGCATAAAGTAACACCCATAAAATTAACAATATCTCAGCCATAAACAAGGGCATATGACATAACTTGACATCTCAAATTCTAAGTATCGTACTAATGGGTTCATAAAACCCGGTGCACCGCCATGGGTCCAATGTAACCGGATGTGAGGGATCAAAGGGGTCCAAATGTTGTCATTAAATAACAAAATGGTATAATTAGGTGTAATGTGGAGGGATTAGTTTGGTTACGTACTTTAAATTATGTTGGGGAATTTTAAAAGGGCCTCGGTGGCGTGGTGGTATTTCGGTACGACTACGGTTCTGAGGTCTCGGGTTCGATTCCTGGGTCGGGCAAAGTGATATTAGATTTTTCCATATCAGCCCGGAGTATGGAATTTGTGCCCGATATGGCGATAGGCTCGCCTCCTATCACATCTGGGACGGTACTAAGCTCGGCGAAATGTGGGTGTTCTAGTTCGCTAGTGCGCCTCTGCCTACATCTTCTGGGATACAGGCGTGAGCTTATGAATGCATGTATGTTATTTTAAAAGGGTTATATTGTCTATTATATAACATAAGGAGTTTCTTTGAAGCTTTGGTTACCACAATATAATTTAGGCTAATAAAGACTGCGTCGGGGGCGTGGTGGTATTGGGGCTTACTTATAAAAAAAGTTTAACTGAGCAAATGGTAAAGAATAGCCTGTCCTTTTTATTTTCAAATGACGTGACACAAGGAAAGTGGCACTCGGGGACTGCCGCAGTTAAGCTATTGCATAGCATCCAAAATCAATACACCTATATAGTTTCTCACAAACAGCTGATTACGTATTCGTCAGATTTCGGAGCAGCTCGTCTTGATTCGTGCGAGCTTCGTAGAGTCGTACCATGAAGTAAATACAAAGAGGAGGTGCCCTAATGCCGAAACTCTAAGCAGGCATGAGTCACCAGATTGCGGGGCGAAGAGGGGGATTTCGCATGCGCAGTAACGCCGATACAACCAATGCCACCTAGAGGCGAGTTGCTGAACTAAAGAGATAAGCGTGATGTTTCAAAAAAGTCATTAAAAGTTCTGCTATTCATCGATAGATCGCAAAACTAAAAAGTATCACCGCTGTGCCGGTCGGAGTGTTAGGTTAATTTCGTTACGGAATTTCTGGATTCGGTCTTCACGCTCAAGGCACGCAATAGAAGCTATGCAATAGCTTAAAAGTGACAGGCTATTCTTAGTTATTTGCTCAGCTAAACTGTTTTTATAAGTAAGGTCCATTGCGTGCGCGGTACGACTACCATTCAGTAGCCCGACAATGAGATTTTATTTTATTTCACGCTAGCGACTACGAAAAATAATTTCTATGAAAAACGTCAGTTCTCCGCATAACCGATAGATAGGTGATAGAGGCGTTCGGGTGTTTGTCATACAAATATTTTACGAAGTCGCTAGCGAGTAATGTCAAAAAAACTCATGGTTGGCCTACTGAGGTATCGGATCGGGCAAATGATATTGGACTTTCGACCGACTTCCAAAAAGAACAAGGTCCTCAATTCGCCGGTTTGTTTATGTTTCGCGATATCTCCGACAAATGTGGACCTTTCTTTCTACCTGCCCTTATTCCACCTTAATGTGGGGTCGGCGCAACACACTTTTTTCAAGCATGTTGCTGAGAGGATTTGGCTTAGTTATTACGACCGGCCGCCTGCCTGACGTCTACCCGTATGAGAGATCCAGTCCTGGGCAAATTAAATTAGGAAATTTGCTTTGCCCGACCTGGGAATGGAACCCAGGATCTCTCGGTTCATAGCCCATACATGCTGCCACTAGACCAAGGAGGCGGCTCCGACAACCGATTTTCAAAATTCTTTTTGTGTTTGATAGAGCTTATTTCAAATTGGTCAGTTAAGTTTTTAAGCTTGTGATTGTTCAGTATACGCCCGGAGTCTGGAATTTGTGTCTGATATGGCGATAAGCTCGCCCCCTATCACATCTGTGACGGAAGTAAGCTCAGCGAGATTTTAGTGTTCCAGTTCGTTAGTGCGCTTCTACCGTCGCCTTCGGAGACACAGGCGTGAGCTTATGTGTGGAATGTATGGGATCATTGTCATTATTTTGGCCACCACCGGTAAATTCATTGTGTGAAATTAAGTCGCTTAAAAATTTTCCTCCCGAATGTTCAAACACTACTCAACCTTAACAGCTTTTTACAATTTTGTCAGAAAAGGCGTTCTTAAACGACATAAAGCGACTTTAAGTGTATGAGCATTCAGCAGTTAAAATCATTGATTGCCTTATTTGTGGTTTGAAGTCAGGACTGGTTTTCTGCCTAAATACGCTTCTACTGAAGAACAAAACCTGTTTGAAATATAAAAGGCCATTTATAACCTAAAATTAACATAACATAACATAAGGTCACGCCTGTATCCCCGAAGGGGTAGGCAGAGGCGCACTAGCGAACTAGAACACCCACATTTCGCCGAGCTTAGTTCCGTCCCAGATGATAGAGGGCGAGCCTATCGCCATATCGGGCACAAATTCCAGACTCCGGGCTAATATGGAAAAATCCAATATCACTTTGCCCGACCCGGGGATCGAACCCGAGACCTCAGAACCGTAGTCGTACCGAAATACCACCACGCCACCGAGGCAGTGAAACATAATAGGCCATTTATAACCTAAAATTGATTATGAATAATCATGCATCCATAAATCGTGACTATCTCGCTAATTCATAATGTGCCATACAAAAACGTCATACACAGCCGAATCTAAACTACACATGAGTGCGTCAGATCTGAATGGCCTTTTGAAATACGGGCTTGTGACTGACGCACAGATTTATTGCATTACAAAATGCATTTCATTTTAAACGCTCCCGCTATATGTTGGTAGCGTCTGTGTAAATGAATTTTTGTATCTTTTTTTGTCTATTATAGAGGTAATATAGAGGTATGGTCACGATTTGAGAATACCACAGAAGTACGTTGGTCGCAGGTATCTGGAGCAGGACCAGTCGACCATGAGATTTTTTTAAAATAATTTCTATGAAAAATGTCAGTTCCCCGCGTAACCGCTAGAGGCGTTCAAGTGTTTGTCATACACACATTTTACGGAGTCGCTAGCGAGGAATGTCAAAAAACTCATGGTTGGCCTACAGATAGTACTGGGGGTGCCTCCCCGCGGACGACCCAAAAAGCGCTGGCTGGACGTTTTGAAGAATGATATGAAAGTCAATGGTCTTACTGTGGAGAATGATCAAGAACGGGCGATGTGGATGCGTTTGAGTTCTTACCCATAGCATCTTAGTACCCATGATTCTTTTTGTGTCATGTGTGTCTATGGGCGGTGGAGATCACTTACCATCAGGTGACCCATCTGTTTGTTTGCCAATCTCTGCTATAAAAAAAAATATAAAAAAAGTAGAAAGGCGGACCCTGGCACTAGGCCGGGATAACGCCAGGCAGAAAGAAAAGATAATAAATAGGTAATGTAAATTTAAAAGGAAACACTTAATTGGAGTCCAGTTTTTAGATCTCGATCTTAAACTTAGTTGTCTGATTTAATGGCATAAAGAAGATCTAAGAAACTCAATGTAACTTATTTCTTTCTACCTGCCCTTATCCCACCTTAATGTGGGGTCGGCACAATACACTTTTTAAAGCATGTTGTAAGAAACATGTTTAACTCCCCTCTGAAGGATCCTTTCCCGGCCAAAAATTATAAAAATCGCTTCGCCCGACCTGGGAATCGAACCCAGGACCTCCCAGTCCAATATATGGAGCCTCTAGACCAAGGAGGCGACTGAAATATTTCAAAGTTCAAACATACAAAATGTTTAAATAATATAAAGGTTTGAAAGCGGTTTTGTAGCTGTCGGCGATATTCCAGACAACCTTCAATTAAATTGTGTTACGAATGAGAATTACAATTGGCCCCTAAGCTGTTTTATTAAACCCTTTTTAGTGGATGTTGATTCAATAATCAACAGATTGCTTTTATTTACTTTGATTAGCATTGGATAATCTAAGTAGCTAGTGTGTTTTGCTAACACAAATTTCCCGGTACTCTATCTTTACTCTATCTTGACAGCCTCCGTGGCGCAGCGGGCGAGTAGCCGACTGTGAAGCGAGAGGCCGCGGGTTCGATTCCCGCATTGAGACAAATGTTTGTGTGGCCCACAGATATTTGTTTCTAGTCTGGGTGTTGTGAAACCGAAAGTCTCTCATAGTTTCTGACACCCACGATACAGGTTATACCTAGTGTGGGGTCAGGACTAGGTGTGTGACTGTTGGGTGTATTTATTATTTTTTTATAGCATAGACTGGCAAACGAGCTGATGGGTCACCTGATTTTAAGTTATCTCAACAGCCCATAGACACCCAAGACACAAAAAGAATTATGGGTGCGTTGCCAACCTAAAAGGAGGAAATGGCAGTGGAGGGAATAATGGATTGCGAAAGGCAGGGAGGGAAAAGGGCCACCGGAAACCTCACTTACCGAACGAAACGACAGCAAACTGCCACTTTACGTCGGTTTTCTGTGAGACAGTAGTATCAAACCGGTCGAGGCGGCCCATTCGTGCTGTAGACGTTACTGTCTATAGCGTTGCTCTACCACTCAAGAGGGGACTCTACCATCTTCAAGGGGAGTTGATGTCCAGACGGTAGCCTATTAAAACAAAGGTAGTAAAAATGAAGCGGAATCCTTTCTGCGACGTGTTTGAAATAGTGTTTTACCGACCCCACATTGCTTCACGCCTGTATCCTCCTATGAGTATGCAAGAACATAACTATTGCAAAGATTATTTTAAATTAAACTAATATTACCTAGTACAAAACTTGCAATATAACAGTGGGGACGAAAAAATTTAAAAGCATTTCTTCCTAACCAAAAATCAGAGTAATAAAAGGCCGTCACACTCCCTGCACACGTGGCATGTGGAATAAACAGTTAAGGGATACTAGGTTAGGGTTGCAGCGGATAGCGTTTCACAAAAACGAATTTTGGAAATATTTGACTAAGGACGGATTTTGCAATAGCCAGTAAAAGAGGCTTTAACAGAATTGTACTAATCTAAGTAATATTAGAAACGTGAATGTTTGTAGATATAAGCTGCATGGTGGGTATCAGAACTACGAGACACTTTCAGTCTCACAACACCTAGACCCGAGACAAATATCTGTGGGCCACACAAACATTTGTCTCGGTGCGGATCGAACACGCTCCCTCTCGCTTCATAGTCAGCTTCTCGCCCAGTCTTACTTCGCCTAGGTCCTACTTAAACGCTTCCACTTCGCCTGGTCTTGTGCATCCTCCATAGTGAGACAATTGGCTCTCTAATCTTCCTCCAAAACGTCCAGCCAGCGCTTTTTGAGCCGTTCACGGGAACGCACTCCTGGTACGATTTGAGCTAACACCTGCAGCCGACGTACTCCTGTAGTTTCCTCAAAGCGTTATAAATAATACGTAAATAACATAACATAACATAACATAAGCTCACGCCTGTATCCCCGAAGGGGAAGGCAAAGGCACACTAGTGAACTAGAACACCCACATTTTGCCGAGCTTAGTTCCGTCCCAGATGATGTGATGTGCGAGCCTATCGCCATATCGGGCACAAATTCCAGTCTCCGGGCTGATATGAAAAAATCCAATATCACTTTGCCCGACCCGGGGATCGAACCCGAGACCTCAGAACAGTAGTCGTACCGAAATACCACCACGCCACCGAGGCAGTCTAGGTAATAGGTAAATAATTTTATCGTAAAACCTAAGAAACTTTTTATTAAAGAGTGGTTTCCCCAAAACCCGCTGAAAAGTTAACCGCAGCCTACGAAAAGTCACCCGCCATGTCACCTCACCGCAAATAAACAAACCTAAACAAAACGTTTATATAAACGCGAGTCTATACGGTTTAAATTTTTAACAAACACAATACGCGACATTTTGCCCTCAAATTTTGCTTACTTTTATGATTATGACATTGAAAACGTCGCGTAAAAATTACAACACGCTTTTATAATTGTCCGAAAATGACTACATAGAATTTCATGTTAGAGCTTTTAGTGAATTTTTCACGTTAACATATGAAATTCAGCATAAGCCCGACATCTACAGTGCAGATTAAAATAATACTGGTTTATATGGATACTAAAGCGATTTGTTTTTATTTTTGACTGCCTCGGTGGCGTGGTTGTATTTCAGTACGACTACCGTCCTTGGGTTTGATCCCCGGATGGGGAAAAGTGATATTGGATTTTTCCATATCAGCCCGGAGACTGGAATTTGTGTCCGATATGGCGATAGGATCGCCCCCTATCACATCTGGGATGGAACTAAGCTCAGCGAGATGTAGTTTCTAGTTCACTAGTACGCTTCTGCCTACCCCTTCGGGGATGCGGACGTGAGCGTATGTTTTAAACCAGATGCTTCGGAGCTTTGCAGCTATCATGACCTGACTAGTCAGTCCGACCCGTGGCGCAGTGACTATGAAGGCTGCAAAGCCTATTTCAATATAACGTTTGCGTAAACCTAAGAAATCAATACAGACATAATATCTTCCGAGACGCGACAGGCGAGTAGCCGACTGGGAAGCGAGATTCCTGCACTGAGACAAATATTTGTGTGGTCCACAGATATTTGTTTCGGGTCTGCGTGTTATGAGCCCAAAAGTCTCTCGTCGTTTCTGATACCCACGATACAGGTTATACCTAGTGTGGGGTGACTATGTGTGTGATTTTTGGGTGTATTTATTTATTCTCCTTGCAAATATTTTTCATCTGAACGGGGTTTTAATTTAACTTATTACTAGCATCACTGTGCATTGTTGTACCAAAAAAAGTATAATCTGAAACGACAGTCCCGCTTTTTATTCAAAGCGAAATAAAATAAATTCTCATTCTTTTGAAATTCGCTGTGCAGTGTAAATTATAAGGTTTTATTTACTCGTATAAAGTAAAATACTTTTATGAATTTGCATCGTTAATATGATTTTTAGTCTACTAAAAGTAGAATCCAGATTTGACATTCGAGAATTTTGACGTGAAGTCTGACAGAATGAGCGTTGCTTGTTAAAATTATTTTATATTAGTCTGGAGTTGTGTTTGTTGTTTTAAGTGATGTAGTTTTAAGAAGATAATTAGTAGACCGGTTTATTTTTTTAATAAACTTTTAAGGTCATTGCTTGGCTCTTAGTAAGTTGCAAAAATAAGTTATAATTACAAATATTTTTTCCTTTCTCTCTGACCTTAACTAACTTCAGTATGGATGCAAGTGCAACACACTTTTTTAAGAATGTTGCAAAAAGTACTTTTATTACCGCCCTTTTTTGGCACCTGACGTCAAGAATGCAATCCCGGTCAAATCGTGTTAGTAAACAACGCGCCTGACCTGGGAATCGAACCCAGGACCACCCAGTTCACAGCCAAAATACATACACTATACTAGCCATTAGACCAAATAGGCGATTTATAATTTCAGTTTAATAAAAAAATAATTACCATAGTAGATATAGGAAAATAAAAAGGTCCGACTAGTCCACACAAATTTTACTATGATCAGTTCCATCCCATGATAAGGAGCGAATCCATCGCTAAATCGCCCACAAATTCCATACCCAAAGCAAGCCTCCGCGGCGCAGCGGGCGAATACCCGGCTGTAAAGCGAAAGGCCTCGGGTTCGATTCCCGCATTGAGACAAATGTTTGTATGGCCCATAGATATTTGTTTCAAGTCTGGGTGTTGTGAGACCGAAAGTCTCTCATAGTTTATGATACCCACGACACAGGTTATACCTAGTGTGGGATCAGGACTAGGTGTGTGACTGTTGGGTGTATTTATTATTTACGAAAAATCCAAATATCATTTTACCCAACCCGGGGATCGAACTCGTAAACTCCGGTAGTCGTAATAAGCAATACAACACCACCGAAACAGCTATACAAGACGACCCAAAATTTAAGTGGGATTAAATTCCTTTACGTTTTAATTAATATGCAATGTGCAGTAGAAGTGGTTTCGTCAGTGTTAAGTGAATCCTTAGGACTTAGGAGTAGGAACTTGGGGCACGTACAGCCTGCAGGGATGGCGCTATTAGCGTGGACCTAGACGTGCTTATGGCTTAGATGTAACTGTTTGTAAAATACATGTCTAGATGTCTCGTTTTTGATGTCTCTAATGTTAGCGACATTCTTATTATTGAACTAGCTTTTGCCCGCTTCGCACGCGTATTTTGTAGGGCCAACGGTAAAAACTTTTGATTTGTCGATCCACCTTGTCGTTTTAGTCTGAATATTCTACAACGGGATGACTCAGATATAGATTTTGAAATCTGCACAAAAACCAAGAAAAAAAATGGCGGTCACTTTTGACAATTTTGACACCGGTTCCGTTGTTTTTGAATTAATGAGGATATCGATAAGAATATTAGGTACATAATGACGGTACCAACAGTACCTCTAATATTATTGAGGTTGGTGGGTAAACGAATCAGTTGCACTTTATCCTATATTGATGTAGGGACGTCGCAACACACTTTTTCAAGCATGCACAAAAAATTGTGCTTATTTTTTTACGACCGGTTTCTTGCATGACATTGTCCCCTTCTGGGGGATCCATTCGCAGCAAATCGTGTTAGAAAAACATTCTTCCCGATATGGGTATCGAAACCAGGACCTCCCGGTTCATAGTCTATATAAGATGCCACTAGACCAAAGAGGCGTCGAAACATGATGATAATAAAAAAAAAAATTACTTTACAAATTATGATATAAAACTTACAAGACAGTACCTACCTAATGTTATGTACCAGCAATTCTTCTGGTTTGGACCCAGTAAAATACAGCCTAGTATGCATAGTATGTATGTATAATATGATATTAATATAGTTTTCTTAAGCAAAAATATTTACTGATTTCTTAAGTTTACGCGAATATTATACATTGAAATAAAACTATTTTTACGGATTCTATCACGATTAGGTTTTAATTATTATTATTACCTCAGTCTGACCCGTGACAACGAAGACTGCAAAGCCTTCGAAACGTCGGGAATGATAATTAAAACCTAATCGTGATAGAATCCGTAAAAATATTTAATATTTGAAATTTATAGTTGTAAAATATTTTTGCTTATGATGCGAATGATTTTAGAGGCTTTGTCATATGAAGTCGCGAGAAAAGTGGACTTTATATTAATAGATTCCAAGGCCTAGTGTCTTAAAGGCCTAGTTATCTTTTTAAATAACTAGTTGTCGCCTTACGGTCAAAATTATTTTAATGTATTTTTAATGAATGTTATATAGCTTTATGCACTTCTTCTACATATAACTTCTTCTTCTACATATAGCTGTGTCAAATTTCATGTTTATTCGTTCGCGCTATTCTCTTAAAAAGGGGTACAAAGTTTTTGCTTCACGTATAAATATATAGATAACTGCTCGTTAAATAAAATCACACATACGCGTAACGGCAATAACTCTGGAACCCAAGGTTGTACAAAATTACAAAGTGCATAGTATCTAGACATGTATATTATTAAAAGGGGGACTTGAACGTGCTGTAAAGCGTTTCCTTAAACTTTATGTCATGGAAAAATTGACAACAGTTAGCAACTGTTCAACTCGAAAGAACAAAGTGGTACGGCAAAGTTTGCGTCGCGGAGTTTGACGGCTGTTCGATTGAAAAAGATGTTCATAAACTTCCGTAGTCGATAAAGGAGAAGGTGGGTGGACACGGGAGGTAGTACGTTCAATTCTCTGTAAGTTTTTCTGATCCGTTCTGAGGGTCTCAATGAAAATTAGCTCATAAGACATACTTAACATTTTGCATCAAATCAAATTAAATCAAATCAAAATATTTATTGAATCCATGAAATGTTACTACATAATTTAGATTCTGTCAAAGTTCCTCTACCGCCAGTTCGGAAGGCCGTTTCGCCAGAGAAGAACGGGCAAGAAACTTTGGATACTCATCGTGGATAACAGCTTTGGCCTCATAGTATTCTGTAGTTATTTTATACGCAACTTGCATAACGCCTTAAATAAAGCCTAGTTATGATTTTGTATATACTTTATTTTTCAAAATACAATCTATAAAATCTACAAGGAACTTAGTGGTCGTGTTTTAAGCCGTAATTTTTTCATTAATATAATAATATTGTGACATATCGACCGTATACTGCCAATACCTCCTAACATTTTACCAAAATATTGTTTTTTGCGCTATCTGTTAGTCGTAATGGAACATGATGTAAATATTTTCTGCTAAGCAATACTAAACTATTGTAAAATTAATAAACTTGGATTTTGGGTGCATAAATATCATCTATTTTTTTTATTATATCTAGTTTTTATTGTCTCCTATAAACTTGATCTCAAAGCACTTAGGATATATTGGCGGCTTACGGTCGATATGTAGTTTTACATTTTTCCATTTGCCCTTATCATAGCACTTCAAGCATTGCAGAAAGGATTCGGCATAGATTTTGTGACCTGCGGTCTGCCTGACACAATACCACACTGAGGAAAGTTACATTATAGTTATTAGGTTTAACGAAAACTATTTTTATAAGACCATAAAAAACATCATTATCAGCATCACCTTTATTTTTTTTTTTTTTTTTTTTTTTTTTTGTCGCGGGGAAAAGTGTTTTACCACTGCCGCCGCGCCCAGGGGGGTGGACGCGGCGGGTATGTCGGGTTCGCCGGTCTTACGACCCAGCGCCGTGATGCCCGGGAGAGATGGTCGACATCCGGGCGACGCTGGACCGAGTCCCTATCACTATATACACCCTACACCGGCAATACCGACTAAAAACCCCGCGGTGGCCTTCTTCGGCGCTTTAGTGGGGCGGTCCCGGGGTATCCGGAGATAGACTCGGATTGCTACCGGAACCGCCCCTGCGCGGTGCCGCCTTGCGGCCCGTCTCCAATTTAGGGGGGGGCTCATAAGCCCCCGCCGCCGAAGGACGCCCTCGGCGTCTACGGCAGCACGAGGCCGACCGTCCGTGCTGCCGTCCGTCTCGGGGCCGCATGTACAAAAGTACTAAAAGGGGCGCACAGTCCCCCGCTGTACGCCCGCGACCCCGGAAGGCCCCTATTAGTCGCCTCTTACGACAGGCAGGGGATTATCAGCATCACCTGCCACAGGGATAAAAATACAATTCTTTCTTTGTACCTGCCCTTATCCCACCTTAATGTGGGGTCGGCGCAACAAAATTTTTCAAGCATGTTGCAGAAAGGGTTTGGCTAAGTTATTACGACCGGCTGCCTGCCTGACGTCAACCCCCTCTGGGGGTCTAATCCCGGGCAAATTAAATTAGAAAAATCGCATTGCCCGACCTGGGAATCGAAACCACGACCTCCCGATCCACAGGCCATATATGCTGCCACTAAACTAAGGAGGCGAAAAAAAAAAAAAAAAAAAAAAAAAATACAATGCATGCATTAATTCCAAAAACTCATTATAACATGACGATTCATAAAAGTAATATTAATGACGTAGCATGTGGTCGAAACGATCGTAAAATATATATAGAAAAACAAATTAATTGATTTTTATTCATCCCGAACGGTATAATGGCCTTTTCGGGAATCACAATTGCTTATCTTTATAGCCGTGCTTATCTGCGCTTAATTGTTTCCACTTTTTGTACAGAGTTTGGGAATTTATTGGCATTGAATTATTTAACATAAGCAAAAAGTAAATCGAAGTATTAATAGCAACGACTGTGCTTTTAGTCATTAGAGACTATGATCTCGATTAAACATTAAAGTTTTGATCAACATAACATAACGTAAGCTCACGCCTGTATCCCTGAAAGGGTAGGCAGAGGCGCACTAGCCAACTAGTACACCCACATTTCGCCGAGCTTAGTTCCGTCCCAGATGTGATAGGGGGCGAGCCTATCGTTTTTGAGGTCTCGGGTTCGATTCCCCGGGTCGGGCAAAGTGATATTAGATTTTTCCATATCAGCCCGGAGTCTGGAATTTGTGCCCGATATGGCGATAGGCTCGCCCCCTATCACATCTGGGACGGAACTAAGCTCGGCGAAATGTGGGTGTACTAGTTGGCTAGTGCGCCTCTGCCTACCCCTTCGGGAATACAGGCGTGAGCTTATGTAATGTTATGTTTATGTTATGTTATGTAAATTTTCAAAATCACCTAATTATGGTAGCAGTTAGTATTATAAATAATCTAAATCGTCATATTATCCACTCCCTAGAGGTACAATATCAGGTTAAAACCATAATCTAATATTCTCTGTCTTGTAAACGATAGCCAGAATTAAAAAGAAGGAAGCATTTTGTATTTTATTATAAATTCAAAATGGGAATTGCTATTTCCGTCTTAAACTCTCGCAAAAAATAATACCTGGAAAAAACAAGGAAAAGCAACCGATATAAAAATTATAATATGCAAATTTGCGACCCGGTGTCGCTAATCCGAAAGCAATCGAAGTAACATTTGTGAAAAAATGTGGCGGAAGAGAAATTGTTTAAAAATTACCATCTCATTACTATTCTTTGTGGCGAAACCATCCAAATGAGAGATTTTTGAAGTGCTAACCACCTGAATCTTTTATTATAGGGTACAAAGCTGATACTAGAATAACAGTACTGGCACCGTAGTCTTTGACCAGGTTATGTGACTGTTGGGTGTTAATATACTAATAGGGTCATTCGTTATGCCGAAAAAAAGTAGTAGTAAAAGAAAAAATGAAAAGGTGGCGTCTTTATTAATTGAAAATATCTTCTATAATATTACCTATCATTTAATAGTGTGTTTCACTCGTCATTGATAAAATTGAAGATATCCGTTTTAGTATTCTGAATTCGAAAGTACAATTTTTATGCTTTGGTATATATCACAATTTTGGTATTTCTTCCGCATAAATTATACAAACTTTTAGGAAGCACTCAAACACCATGTTAATTGTAGTAATCCTCTTTAATAAGCGACAAGAGATGTTAACAATGATCAAACCACAGGCAGCATTTAGCAAAGGAATTTTCGAAACAGAACCACGTGTAACAATTATTCCAACTTCCAACGCCTTAATGTTACCACGAGCCCGAATTAAGTACGGTTATGTTATTCAACGAACAATATCTTTAACACTAGAAAATAAACGGTTAATTTTCTACGTGAAACCACATTTTGTGAAAGCTTACTAGCACAGCAACACAATCTAATTACAATTTTCAAGCACAGGGACCTTTTGTAACCGGTCTTGCTACTAGTCTGGTAACAATTTTGGTTGGTTTTTGTTTATTATTGAGACGTTGTTCTTTAATTTTAATGTTTGGTTTAATTATTACTTTAAATAGTTTAGACTATTCAAAATGTTTTGTCACTAGAAATTGATACACTTGTATAATGTTATCTACATTAATATTTGAAACAAAACTAAACAATTCGGTTCTTATTACCTGTATTCATTATCTAAATGTATACTATGGCCTATAAACAGTTAGAGATTTCCATCTGATATTTCTAAATTGCCTTTTGAATGAGTATTTCTCAAAAGCGTGTGATGATAAGCAAACATAAAGTCTTAAGTAAAAGTAAATCCGACGTTAATAAAGACAGATATTATTCCAACATCTACGAAGCCATGATATAACAAGAAACGAGAGAAAACAATGGTTTTAATTTAACATAACCTCAAAGTATCAAGAACCACAATCCGGGGCGTCTGTTCGCGTCCTTTCCTCCGACTGGAACTTTTAGTCGTGTATTACACTAATTGCAAAGAAATGTGTTTTCCATTTGAGTTTTACAAGGAAATTGAGTTTTGAAGCGATCTTTCTCTGTGGGTTTATAATAAAAGTGTATTTAGGAGAAGTACACGGGAATATGACGTAGTTGTTCTGAGTATAGTACTTTGTTATTACATTTTTAATGACCTACAAAAGTAGACAAATAACACCCAACAATTTCACATTTAGTCATGGCCCTACACTAAGATATAAGGCTTGTGTCGTATGCATCATAAACTACGCGAGATTCTCTCACAACACTCAGATCCAAAAGAAATATTTATGTGTATGATGATGAGTAGACTGTTCATTAGATTGCTAGTTGACGTTGCCCAAAGCAATTCGAGGCAGGGGTGCGTTCCGTGGACAGCCTAAAAAGCGCTGGCTGGATGTTTTGGAGGAAAATATAAGAGCCAACGGTCTCATCATGAAGGATGCTCAAGATCGGGAAAAGTGGAAGCGTTTAATCAGGAAGACGGACCCTAGCAGAAGGTCGGTATAACAACGAGCAGAAAAAAGGGGAAGCGGACGGGCCTTCTCAATGGCAACCTTGTCAATAGCGTGGCTCTACGACTCTTGGACAATATACCGCACAGTATTTTTAGACACTGTATGATATTTCTATGTTAGACACGGCATTATGACGTGAATATTTGTGGAGCTGCGGTCACACATATTATCATGCGGCTTAGTCACATTTGGTGTGGTTGCTATTTGGACTAATGCCACCGCTTTATTGCTTTTTATAGAGTAATTACCATATTATATTTAAGTTACATATTACCATAGTGAATAATAGTAACCGTTTCTTAAATAGTAGCTACAGTAAAAATCTCTTCGGTGTCTCTTGTATTTCTTTTTTGAAAATTATCAGCCTTTCTGATTTTAAATAGATACTGAAATGCTTAATTTACTTTAATTTAAAATAATACCCCAATGAGTCGAAATACGTGTGCAGCGCCGTTGTAATTGGATTAAATAGCTTAACGGAAACCGATAATTTTGTTGTCACAGCTGTCGGCGACGTCACACCCCTCGGACGTTATTGTACAGTTTTATTTTAAACTACCACTCTGTATAATGTTTGCTGTATCAAAAATATTAACAGGAAGTATAAATTGAAACAAATCAAGTTTCTACCCGATACATTAAACATCTTTGTTAACAAACAATTTGACTGCCTCGGTGGCGTGGTTGTACTTCGGTACGACTACCGTCTTGAGGTCTCTGGTTCGATTCCCAGGTCGGGCAAAGTGATGTTGGATTTTGCCATATCAGCCCGGAGTCTGGAATTTGTGCTCTATATGGCGATAGGCTCGCCACCTATCGCATCTGGGACGGAAGCTCGGCGAAATATGGGTGTTCTAGTTCGCTAGTGCGCCTCAGCCTACCCCTTCGGGGATACAGGCGTGAGCTTATGTTATGTTATGTTATGTTTCTGATTTTAAATAGATTCTGAAATGCTTAATTTACTTTAATTTAAAATAATACCTCAATGAGTCGAAATACGTGTGCAGCGCCGTTGTAATTGGATTAAATAGCTTAACGGAAACCGATAATTTTGTTGTCACAGCTGTCGGCGACGTCACACCCTTCGGACGTTATTTTACAGTTTTATTTTAAACTACCACTCTGTATAATGTTTGCTATATCAAAAATATTAACAAGAAGTATAAATTGAAACAAATCAATTTTTTACCCGATACATTAAACAGTAAGATATAAATAATATTATATGGATGAAAGGAGGTTGACAAAGCGAATATATGTATATGGCAAGTGTGAATGGTAGAGTTGGAAAGGGAAGACCTCATCGAACATTCTCTGACCAAGTCAGAGATATACTCGAGAAAGGTCAAGTTAAAAGTACCCTAAACCGACGTGCATGCATGAAGAATGTAATGAGACTGAATTTGGCGAAAGAGGTGTGTAAGGATCGTAGCAAGTGGAAATCCGTTGTCTTTGCCTACCCCTATGGGAAAAAGGCGTGAGTCTATGTACGTATGTATGTATTAAACAGTAGATAGTAGTTTAGCTAGTGTTTTTACAGATCCTATCGTGATTTGTTTTCTATTTTTAATGCGGACGTTTCGAAAGCTTTATAGTCACGGGTCGGTCTGAGGTTGACACCTCTTGGAAAAACGAGGATGGAAAAATAAAAAACTTAGTTTACAAAAATGTATGAAATAAGATATTCCAGTAATTATGTACATTTGAGGGTAAAATGCGGGATAAAAATTGTTGAGAATGCCCATGGAATTATCATTAATTGAGCATATCTACAATATTTTGCACATAATATAAAGTGCTTCAATAAAATCTACCTCTTGTGCGGAACATAGGTAAATCTCATGATTGGCCAAAACGACTACCTAGATCTATGTCTTAAGTCCTTATAAAAATTCAATCGCAAACAACTCACCCTTTGAATTTAGTGAAAAACCATCTGAAGTAGTTACTAGCAAAGATCCTTCTACGTTTTCTCGGAAATCTTTATACCCCAATAAAAAACGCCTAGTTTTTGTAGCAAAACAATCGGAATATACATTAGTATGTATGCGGCAACGTGATACGCGAAAATAGAAACATTTTCACTAAACCGAATGTTGGCGATGAATTGCGTAACTTCTGAGCTCAGTATTCACTATTGTCTGTATTATTTCAGTTTGAATGCTGCTTATCTTTGCTATTCTAGTTTAAACAGGGTTTTGTGATACTAAGCTATTTTGCACATTGTTAATTAAGTAATACTACATTTTTTATGTCTTTTGAGATGCATGTCGTTTTCGTTGGACTCTTCAAATACGAGATTGGATATTGTGTTTATGTCTGTGCGATCTGGGTTGTTATTCGAGAGTATATAAATCCATAAAATATTTTTTTATAGTATCAACTTGCTTTTACTCGCTGCTTCGCTCGCGTTAAAGTACAAAAGTATAAACCGTAACCTTCCTCATGAATTATTCTACCTCTATTTGTGAAAATCGCGTGAAAATCTGTTCAGTAGTTTTTATATTTATAGCGAACAAATAGACAGATCCCTCAGGGTTGACGTCAGGCAGGCAGCCGGTTGTAAAACAAAGCAAAATCCATTCTGCAACATGCTTGAAAAGTATGTTGCGCCGACCCCACGTTAAGGTGGGATAAGGGCAGGTAGAAAGAAAAGACAGACAGATACGGTGAATGACCTTATTTTAAAAATATGTAGTGATACCACGTGTAATTAATTTAAAATTTTGTTCATTAACTTCAAGCCTCATAAGTTTGGTAGGAGTTACGGGCACGTTACTTCTCAATAATCACAAGTTTAAAAACTTAACAGACCGACTTCAAATCCGATCATGACCAAATGTATATGGGACCGCCCTTGAAATAAGCTGTATTGAATACAAAAATAATTTTGAAAATCGGTCTATATTTGGCGGAGATATCGCGTACCATACATAAAAAAAGAAGACAGACGAATTGAGGACCTTCTCCTTTTCTCACTCCATTTCACGCAATATCCATCACATACTACGCACTGATATGATTTACAAACTTCATACAACTTGGACTCGTGAACTCTTTTTCACCGCAACGCGGTCGACTTCCCTAACATTGTGATTAAATATTAAATTGGTCGGATCTGAGTGGCTGACAGGGCTAAAGTTATTTTAAAGTTAGATAAAACTTGTGAACAAAGGTCGACTAGTTGGCAGACATGTTGGTCGACGCTTCAGGCAATCCCTCGGGATATGCTTTTCTCGTAGGCTATTTTGGTTGACGTGTGTGGAAATAAATCCATTTTTACTACGGTTTTTATTTTTTTGCCTTAACTGCCTTGGTGGCGTGGTGGTATTTCGGTACGACTACGGTTCTGAGGTCTCGGGTTCGATCCCCGGGTCGGGCAAAGTGATATTGGATTTTTCCATATCAGCCCGGAGTCTGGAATTTGTGCCCGATATGGCGATAGGGTCGCCCCCTATCACATCTGGGACGGAACTAAGCTCGGCGAAATGTGGGTGTCCTAGTTCACTAGTGCACCTCTGCCTACCCTTTCGGGGATACAGGCGTGAAATTATGTTTGTATTTAACAACTGGGTAACAACATGATGATAAGTGATCTCTTCAGGTTATTAACCGCAATAATAAAGAAATCATAGATGCGTTATCGTCTCTAAAGTAAACAATATATAATCATCATCATCATATCAGCCACAGGACGTCTACTGCTGGACATAGGCCTCCCCCAAAGATTTCCAAATCGACTTGTTGGAAGCGGCCTGCATCCAGCAACTTCCTGCATACTTTATCAGGTCGTCGTCCAACGCTGCGCTTGCCGGTACGTGGTCTCCACTCGAGAACTTTTCTGCCCCATTGGCTATCGGTTCTGCGAGCTATGTGCCCACTGCCACTTCAGCTTGCTAATCCGCTGGGCTATATCAGTGACTTTTGTTCTTCTACGGATCTCCTCATTTCTGATTTGATCGCGTAGAGAAACATATATAATATTATTTGAAAATGTTGATAACATGCAAGTTTCCATTACTATGTTGGTTATTCTCAATAGGGAATAGGGGAACTATGAAAGTATAGCACATATACGTTGCGCCGAACTTATTTCCGGCCTTTCATTTGATGGGGTGAGTCTATCCCCGGTAGTCTATACCGGGTACACATTCTTACTCCGGAAAACCAATGTATTTTTTAGTTGAAAAAGTCAAATAAAAATCTGGGATTCGAAGCCGTGATTTCACAGATCTCAGTATGAGTACGCAACCATGAGAACTATAAATAGTAGCAGTAGATCACTGAGACGAATAGGACATATTGTATACAAAAATAATTAAAAAAAAAACACAAATGTTCTTATTTTATTATATTTTATAGGATTCGGAAATTTACAGCTATAGTCCGATTGCTAATTATCGCCTCCTTCGACTAATGAGCATGTATGGGCTGTGGACCGGGAGGTCCTGGGTTCGATTCCCAGGTCGGGCAAAGCAAATTTTCTAATTTAATTTGCCCGGGACTGGATCCCTTATAGGGGGTTGACGTCAGGCAGGAGGCTGGTCGTAAAAACTAAATCTGTGCAACATGCTCGAAAAAGTGTGTTGCGCCGACCCCACATTAAGGTGGGATAAGGGCAGGTAGAAAAAAAAATTGTGTACGAATATTAAGAGATGTAAAGTTTGTGTCTCTGAGTTTGGGGATGAAGTACCAGCGGCCCGAGCAGGAATTCCGTATTCCGTAATTTTGATCATCTAATGCGAAGTTGCTGGATGGTCGTAAAAATTTAGCCAAATCGCCTCTGCAACATGCTTGAGAAAGTGTGTTGTGCCGACCCCACATTAAGATGGAATAAGGGCAGGTAGAAAGAAAGAAAGTCCGATTGCTAATTAAACAGAGTAAACTGACATTTCGAATGTTGCCACTTTTTCATGAAATTTAAATAATGCTGCGGTAAAAAGATTAATATTATTTAAACATTTTCATTCAGGGAACCATTTAATTCTTTCATTTTCTAAAGTGCAACTCAAATCGTAATTCCTGCTTAATGTGTGATTAGTATTGAATTATATTCATGGTTAATTATAAACAAAAGTTACGAATGGGCGGAACCTAATTTTTCTCAAATAATAAAAATAATAATTGTAAAATAAGTTCGGCACCATACCAGAAAAGACCGATAATTTGCGTGTGAAGTAAGATTAACAATGGATATTTTCAGCTGAGAAACATTTGTATTGAACAAAAATGTACCTATCGCACTAAAATGTATGTAAACTGCACTACAGCAGCTTAAACATTTTGGAACGGTCCGTGCAACAGTGCGTACACATCCTAACAGCGATAAATAACATTGATTTCTATTCAGGCATTGTTCCCACAAAACTCGCACAAGCCTCGCATTTGCATCGGACCTTAAATTCTTGCTTACATTGTTAAACTTTTTTGTTCTGTTTGGGTAATTGATACATGAGGTTTTAATTGTATAAATGCATAATATCACGCCTATATCCCATAGGAGCAGGCAGATATTATGAATTTCTATTAGCACGATCCTAAACTTTTACTTTTGGTTTATGAATTCATTTTTTTATTCCTTTCGTTTTTGTGGCATAATGAGTTATTTAAAAGTTTTTTTAATGCTAAATTGGTCACCTCTTTTTCTGTTGGTAAGTGGCAACGTATTTAGGCTGAGAAACTGTGGGGTTCTGGGTTCAAATTCCTAGTTGAATATTACAAAAAGGTTGAATTTTTCGATTATAAAATATACCTCTATAATGTACTGTGAAATTACTGTGGTCACTGTAACAGATATAGTATATTTTATAGAGGTATAATTGTACCTTCTTATGCCGTTTTTAGTTACTATGTAGTATGTTCCAAAGACATATTGATTATTTTTAAACTAAAATTATACATTTCTACATACATAAGGTCACGCCTGCATCCCCCATCGCACTAGCGAACAAGTACACCCACATTTGGCGAGCCTATCGCCATATCGGGCACAAATTACATACTCTGAGCTGATATGGAAAAATCCAATATCACTTTGTCCGACCCGGGAATCGAACCCGAGACCTCATGACGGTAGTCATACTGAAATACAACCACGCCACCGGGGCAGTCATTATACAATTCTGCTCTATTAGATTTAAAAACACGTAGGACACAAATCAAATCCAAATCGGTAAGGGCTTAAAAATCCATGTTTTCCAAACAAGAGTCGGGTCATTCAGTTTCCACGTCACGTAGAGGTCACTTAGGATGCTCGCGTACTTAACTATGTTATTGCTTCGTATCGCCTTTTCATGTGAAATGCATGGGGAATAGAACGATAGCTGTAACTTATGACATGGAAAATATATGGGATTTTTTACGTATAAGTTTTTTTGGGTGATTTTCTTTGTCATAAGAATACGGCAGCTGTCCTGAGTCTCAGATACGATGCTCGGGCAAAGTGATATTGGGATTTCTGCTAAGTATTAGTCTGAAGTTTGGAATTTGTGTCCGATATGGCGATGGGCTCGCCCACTATCACATCTGGGACGGAACTAAGCTCGGCGAAATGTAGGTGTTCTAGTTACTTAGTGCGCTTCTGCCTATCCCTTCGGGGATACAGGCGTCAGATGTTATTTTAAAACTTTATTTCCACAGTTTCGATGCTATATCTCCCTACTGGTTGATACCGAAACGTGACGCGCAGAAGCGAGTCAATTTAACGAGCTCCGTTTTATCCAGTTATTGAAAAATATGAGGATATTTCGCGAAATTGTTCGAAATTAATAATTGTATTTTACGAAATGACAAATTGGTCAGCTATTGTTATTCGAAGATGGTAATTGGAAAGCAATAGACTATATTATTTTTGTGTTATAAAAGCTTATAAAGAGAGACCAGCGGCCCGAGCAGGAATATTTTTGGTGGTAGGATATTCGTATCCGACCGGATGGCGACCACCGTACACATGGTGCTAAAACCTGCCATAGTGACCCACACTCCGTGTGTGGTTCGCGTTTCAGGATCAGCCAGTGTACTTCCGATTGATGCTTGCTGGTGGTTGGTTGGGACGGGTAGGGGTGTATTTATGTGTCTGCATCGGTCATCCGCTTGTCTTGTCGCAAGCTCCTCGATTTGCTTCTTCCCTTTTCGGAGTTGGATTGTGAAGAAACATAAATAAGCCGGCATTATTCTAGCGACTAGAATACTGGTCGGTAGGTTTTTTGGACTGCACTATGCTTACCAGTACAGAGTAACTGCCGTGCTAAGATAAAAAAAATACAATTGAATTCGTACCGAGCTCGCTGCGCATTAATGACGTTTGGTTTATAACATAACATAAGCTCACGCCTGTATCTTCGAAGGGGTAGGCAGAGGCGCACTAGCGAACTAGAACACCCACATTTCGCCGAGCTTAGTTCCGTCCCAGCTGTGATAGGGGGCGAGCCTATCGCCATATCGGGCGCAAATTCCAGACTCCGGGCTGATATGGAAAAATCCAATATCACTTTGCCCGACCCGGGGATCGAACCCGAGACCTCAGAACCGTAGTCGTACCGAAATACCACCACGCCACCGAGGCAGTTGGTTAATATTCTGTACAAAATAACCAAGTGTCATCAGTGCGCAGGGAGCTCGATAATATTCGCTTGTCAAAACTATTCCTGCTCAGGCCACTGTTTCTAAATAATATGTTCTATCAACATAAACAATATATCCAACAAGAATTCTAATTCCAACATGAAAGAGATTCTTGGAATCCATTCAATAGCATTTTAAAGTATTGAAATGCTTTTAGCTCGCAATTACCCAGGGAGTCTGTAGTCGTGTGAGCTTCAGAATTTATCGGTAATTCAAAACTAAAAAAGCACTTTTTGTAGCAACTCATTTATTTATTGGAAAATGAAATGAAGTGAATACCATTATAGTCATTATACTGAAAGGCTTTTAGGCGATGTGAAATATTTCACGAATGTTATTATCTCTTTGAGAGGTTTCATTTTTTCACATCAAGTCAAAATATGCGACGCCTTACTACTTTTATAAAGGCATTTGAGAATAATGCTCAACTGTTGCCACTTCGCAAAATAATTTTTTTGCCTAAACTTTAATTGGTTGTGAAGGGAATTACTGATAACCGTGTCATAGGAGTTGTCCTCTGAGCAGCGAAATGTTCATCCATTTTATTTTAATACATTGATAATAAACCTCAAGCGATTAAAATAGAGTACACAATAGCACCTGATATAAATTCCTGTGGAACTACAGGAAAATTAGTAAAGTATTCTGGTAGACTTCTAGTTACTTTGTCATACTAATTTGTCAATTAAAATTATGGCACTAGTATTTGCATGGTAATCTATAGTGAACCGTGTCCATACAAAAATAATCTTAAGTTTACGCGAATATTATACATTGAAATAAATCTATTTTTAGGAATTCTATCACGATTAGGTTTTAATTTTTATTCCCGACGTTTCGAAGGCTTTGCAGTCTGCTTTGTCAGTCTGACAACGAAGACTGCAAACCGTGACAACGAAGACTGCAAAGCCTTCGAAACGTTGGGAATAAAAATTAAAACCTAATCGTGATAGAATTCGTAAAAATAGTTTTATTTCAAAAATAATCTTACTTATTATAGTAATTTTGTTCTAAGCCACATCACAAAGCATAAGTAACAAATAATAAATAGAGTGGATAATACCAATCAAAATATCCAATTTGAATGAGCCGTTAATTCATTATCGTATCTGGGTCCATTGTTCCACGCAACTCAACTGTCTAACACGGGATGAAATCACAGGCAGCGTCCAATAAATTCGTTTCACATTAATCATAAGGCATAATCAGCAGTATTTGGACGGATATTAGATATGAGATGGAGATGTTAGTACCAACTCTTATAATTTAATGCAACTTCTTGTTCATAACCTGCCTTTTGAGACAATACATCGGGGCTATCGACGAAATCGATAATGATATACATATAGGGCCTTACTTATAAAAGCATTTTTAGCTGAGCAAATGGTTAAGAATAACCTGTCACTTTTTTCCTTGCGTTACATTGTTTAAAAATGAAATGGACAACCTATGGTATAAAGATAAGCAGCGCTTAAATATTTTTATAAGTAAGGGGCATAAATACTAACAACGATTTTGACGGTAAGTCTGACAGGGTGGCTTGTTAAAATTATTTCGTATTATTCTCTAGATCTGTGTTTGTTGGTTTTTAAGTTATGTGGTTTAATGCATCAAACTGCAGTGAAGATGGACAGTATAATGTGGAAACTTTTTTAACCGGTTATCTTTGATGAGTTTTGCTTAGTGCGTTGGCTGGCTTTGTTCGGCCGATTAGCCGAGTGAAGGTCATATGAGGGGCACCGCGGTGGAAGGAATTACCGCCATAATCCCAGCAGGACCTTGAGATTATCCACATCTGGGTCTCATGGTCATTGTGAAAACATAATTGCTCTATTTACCTTGACATTGGCTAAATCATCGCAAACACGTGAAAGCAATTGTTTTTGAAGATAAAGAAGAAGAAAAAATACTAACATCATACTTCCAGATGCCTTTTTTATAGCAGATACTGGCAAATGAGTAGATGGGTCACCTGATGGTAAATTATCTCCATCACCTATAGGCACTCACGACATCAATCGAAACATGGGTGCGTTGTTAAACTTAAAGGAACGAAATAGGGATTGGGAAGGGGAGGGGGATTAGGGGCCACCATATATCTCACTCACTGAACGAAACGGAAGAGTGGGCTGTCACTTCACTTCAGTGGTATCAAACTGATCGAGTCAGCCCACTTGTGCTATAACTAACTGTTAATAACATAACTCTTCCATTCTCAATCTCTAATCCTTCCCTTTTTATGGTAGACAGTAGCTTAATTATTTTATCCTTGCAATTGCTGATGTCCATGCGGAACGGTAACCACTTACCATTAAATAAGCTGTGTTCTCGTTTGTATATCTAAGCCTGCCAAAAAAAGCCAAATGCTAGCAATAGATTTATCTTTTTTTCACGACTTTATTTAGTGAAATTCGTCGCATCATCAATCAGAGGTTTAGCGCCACTATCAGTTAGCATGTTGTGTAACATAAAATGTAACTCCAACTATCTGACCACTGATGTTATACCACCTGTTGTCTAAACTAGTGAAATATGTACTAGAACATGATTGATACAACTTTATATTAGTTGTTCAGATTTCTATCGTTCCTAGATTTGGAGGTTCGTGGATCAGATACTAAATATTTAGGTAATAAATCAAGTTTTATTGATACTACAACCTTTATATCAACAGGCTGTATTGATATTGCCTAATTTGGGAAAAAACTGAGTATAGATACAATCGATTGATTACATATCTGTTTGTAAGAGTTTTTAAGCTTCAAAATTACATTTTATTGTTTCGACGTTTGTACTTTGATTTTTGTTAACACCGTCCGGGTTTTCTTGGATATTGACTACTTCACAGTATTTTATAAGTTTATAATTATATCACTTATGATTTTAAAGGTCTATTTCCTTTTCTCTATAACTAGTTTGAGTTTGTTTCTCCTAATCTCATATTGCATCGCAAGACAAAAGACCTTTTCTCAGACTACTTACTTCAAATTATTTTGTGTGTATTACTCTGATATTAATAGTTTTTTTTCAATATTTAGCCCATGGTTGTTGCGGTTTCTATACCAAGTTATCCATCACTTACTACAAGCATACTAGCAACATGGTCGATATGCATGTTTAATATGTATATCTGTTAATCGTGTGGTCAGCCAACGTTCCGCACGTTTACCCGATGAATACATAACCAGGAACACACAATCAACTACTATGGTATGCACAATTGAACCTCTAATATTAGCCCTTATTAAACTTTGAATAATTCACAGATTTGTTAAGTGTACTCACCGGGTTTATAGTTGAAATATAAACAAACAACTATTTTCTTAAATATTTCTATTACCAGACAACTACACCAAATCTTTCTACCTGCCCTTATCCCACCTTAATATGACACACTTTTTCAAGTATGTCGTAGAAAGGATTTGGCTAAGTTTTTACGACCGGCTGCATGCCTGACGTCAACCCTCTCTGGGGTATCCTGTCCCGGGTAAATTAAATTTAAAAAATCCCTTTGACTGACCTGAGACTCGAACCCACGTCCTCCCGGTCCACAGCCTATATATGCTGTCACTAGACTAAGGAGGCGATAATACCTAACTATTGCAATAAATCTATACAACAAAAATTATAGCGCTGAAGATTTTGTTAATTTGAACACGCTAATCTTTCAAACTGTGGAAGTGATTTTGAAAAAAATAAATTTAAGATGTTTTAATTATGTAGCAGAAAAAAATACTTAGGTTTTACGACCTTATATGTGACGACAAACACTTCCGAGGCTTTCTGTTTGTCAGGAAAATCGTACGATACGCTCTAAAGTAGGACCTTCCAGTTCAAAGACCATAATACATACTGTGGATATAAAAAATGCGCAAAAATTAATTCTGCCTAATTTTCTTACCATTTTCAACTCTGTAGGAATCTTCAGTATCCAGTATTCAATTAGTTTCACTAGGAACAGTTTCGGCCGCTGCATGGCGTCATCCATCACGGCGTAATTGACGTGTCACCGGCACAGATTAGTCCACGGCGCATTTTCTAGTAAACCACGTCGTTCGCAGATGCTCAACTTTTGATAGCATAATGGTTCAATTTTGAAATTCTTTTTTCAGTTCGACACCCTCAATTTGTCTGATTCTTATTTTTTATTCCTTCAATGGAGTAGGTGCAAACAACTCTATCTTTCTTCTCGGCCTTATTCCACCTTAATGTGGGGTTGGCACAATATACAAACATGTTGCAAAAGCATCTTTTAACTATGTTGCCAAAAGGATTTGGCTTAGTTTTTACGACCGGATGCCTGAGCTCAACCCTGGGGGTCCTGGACAACACAAATTAGAAAAATCATATGGAGGCCAGTTACCATCAAGAATCAAGTGACCTAAAATAATAAAACCAGACTGCAATGTAACAATCGTTTTCCAAATAATTGGATTCAGGCCGCTTCCAACAGGTCGATCTTGAAATTTTTGGCGGAGGCCTATATTCAGCAGTGGGCGTCCTGTGGCTAAGGATGATGAAAATCAAACCAGACTGCTATGAAGCAATATTTTTTAAAGATATTTTTGAGCAAAACATAATAATATCTCAAGTGTATACAATAGCAAAGTTTATTTTGTTACATCAAAGAATGATTGCACGAAGTATTATATTCACGACAATGCTCACAATAGACGTAAAAGCCACACGTGTCTTAGATAAATAAAATCAAACAATACCTTACGAAGATTCTGAATGTCCATCGCCAAAAATTCGTTTTACTCTCCTCTTTGTCACCGAACTCATCCGTGCCATTATTGTGAATGGTGTTTTAAATATAGATTCCCTTTGATATTAGAAAAGCAATGTTTTCTGACGTACTTCCTATTATTTGCTTCTTATTCTTCAATGGTGGAAAATGATTACAAGTTTAAAAACTTAACGGACCGACTTCAAAACTTATCTGATCGTGACCAAATTTGTAGACCACCCTTGAAACAAGCTCTATCGAACACAAAAAGAAGATTGTTAATCGCTATACGTTTGGCGGAGATATCGCGTAACATACATGAAAAAATATAGACGAATTGAGGATCTTCCCTCTTTTGAAGTTGGTCCATAAATTATAGGTCAAATTTCATGGAATATTTCATATGTTTTTTTATTTGTCTATTCTGGTCTTAAATGGCCTCTATTTTTACAAAGGGTATTCTCGTCTTGTATTTTGTTTGTTATTTCTGAATAGATAAAATGAACAAAGAATCTTTTCTTTTTTGTTGCCGATATTTTTTTAGACATCTATCTATAAATGATTTCAGCCTACTGTATTTTATTCGATATTTGTTCGGTTCGATTCCCCCAGGTCGGGCAAAGCTAATTGTCTAATTTAATTATTCCGGGACTGGATCCCTCAGAGGGGGTTCAGGAAGGCAGCTGGTCGTAAAAACTTAAAAATCCTTTCTACAACATGCTTAAAAAAGTGTGTTGCGCCGACTCCACATTAAGGTGGGATAAGAGCAGGTTGAAAGAAAGACTGTATTCTATTTGGGAAACACACAACACAGTGTTGTTTAAGCATTTTGTTAAATAATATACGCAGAATATAAGCAAAAAACAAAAAGTTGATAAACTTTCAGAGCCATTATACCATTTCGGATATGAACTTAATTTAAAATCATCATCATCATCATCATCATTATCCACAGGACGTTCACTGTTGGACATAGGTTTCTCCCAAAAAATTACAGATAGTGTACCGGAAAACGCAGCATTGGACGTTCATCTATGAGGGACAGACGACCTGATAAAGGTCACAGAAAGTAGCTGGATGCAAACCGATTTTAATGGAATGGAATTCAAAATCACATCTTTGATTTCAGAATCTTTTTTTTTCTACCTTTCTTTATCCCACCTTGTGTGGCGCAACACACTTTCAAGCATGTTCAGATACGATTTGGTTTAGTTTTAACGGCTGCCTGCCTGACGTCAACTCCCTCTGGCGGATCCAGTCCCGGGAAAATTAAATTAGAAAATTTTCTTTTCCGACCTGGGAATCCAACCCAGGACCTTCTGGTCCACAGCCCATATATCCTACCACTAGACCAAAGAGGCGACTTAACTTTGATTTTAGAATCAATCACCAATTGATTGATATAATGAGTCAGTCGTTATTTGCTTGATTATCCTAAAATATTCTCCTCGACATCCACAACATGGCCAAACAAGTCGTAAACCGATAAAGCCATTACTCGCCAACCCTAGACAACCACTTGTCACGTTTACTGCGCGGCCCCTCAGATAATAGCTGTAAACCGTAAAACCCGTTAATAAAATATGTATGAGCTCCGAGTTATCACCAGCTACATAATTAATTACAATTTATACGTATCTTTAGCACGAGATTTATGTTCGTTGTAAATCAACCTGCGGTTTGGCAATAATTCGGAATGTAGACTCGTTGGGAGATAAATTTTTCGCGATCTGGCATAAAGGCGTCGTACACGATGTGTTTCGCAGAATTTCGCAATGTTCATTGTAGCATATAGATTACCTTGGTGGCGTGTTTGTATTGAGCACGGTACGACTCCAGTTCTGAGGTCTCGGGTTCAATATCCTGGTTGGATGCAGTATTGGGTTTTTCTACTTAGTATTAACCTCAAATTCCGAATTTTTAAATGTGTGTGTTCTAGATTGCTAGATCGCCTCTGCCTACCCCTTCGGGGATACAGGCAAGCTTATGTATGCATTGTAGCATATTAAGTGTGATGAATTTTAGCACGTTAAGTTAAAAAGATCTTTAGCTCAACCATGAGTTTGTTGCACGTATTTACGCGAGCGAGGACGTAAAATATTTGTATGGAAAACGTCAGTTCCCCGCGTAACCGCTAGAGGCGTTCGGATGTTTGTCATACAAATATCTTACGGAGTCGCTAGCGAGTAATGGCAAAAAACTCATGGTTAGCCTAATGCAGCCCGAGCAGGAAAATTTCTGACAACCGTAAATGTATTCGTGCTCGATGCGGGTCTATGAAATTTGTATAAAATATTAATCAAATGTCATTAGTGCGCAGCGAGTTTACATTTACATTAGTTTTTCGTGCTCGGGCTACTGGTCTTCGTTTCTCGTGAGACTAGTCATTAAGTCCAAACCCGCTTATCATTGATAATTTTCAATTTTTCGAGTGGTAGAGCCGCGCTGTAGACAGTAATGTTTATAGCACGAATGGGCCGACTCGACAGGTAAGATACCACTGTCTCACAGAAAACCGACGTAAAGTGCCAGCTTGCTGTCGCATTTCGTTCGGTGATTGAGATTTCTGGTGGCCCATTTCCCCAATCCTTTTTCCCTCCTCTTCCATTCCCTCTTTTTAGGTTGGCAACGCACCCATGATTCATTTTGTGTCTTGGGTGTCTATGGGCGGTGGAGATTACTTACCATCAGGTGACCCATCTGCTCGTGCAGGTGACCCAAAAGTCACACATAGTAGGGACTATGTGGGTCGAGTCTCATGGGAATCAGAAACTATGAAAGTCTTTCGGTCTTACAGTACACAGACTGAAAATAACTGCAGAGGTTACATAAAAAAATATGAAATACACCAATCGTGTCATTCGACGGTAAGCTTCTGATGTATTGATCTGGAATATAAAAACTGACTCTATTAACTCAATACCAGCTTTGGTCCTTTGAGGGATTACCAATTAAATTCAGCACCAGTATCGACATTCGAACGGTCATATAAAAATCATTGTGTACGCTACATCTCACTGAATCATTACGCCTGATGCTTTGGGGCTGAAATTAAATCATCGTTCGATTTCCAAAAAAAAAATAACAGAATTCTTGAGTTTAGAAATAAGGAACTACAATATCGCAGTGAAAAAATAACTCAGGCGTATAGAACTAGATAACACCCACAGCGGAACAAATGTTTGCAGATCACGCAAACATTTGCAGCGAGTCGGGATATTTCTTACCCCCAGTTACTTTATCTAAAGTAGAAGCCAAAGTTTGAGTGGTAGAGCCACGCTGTAGACAGTAATGTCTATAGCACGAATGGGCCGGCTCGACCGGTTAGATACCACTGTCTCACAGAAAACCGACGTATAGTGCCAGCTTGCTGTCGCGTTTCGTTCGATGAGTGAGATTTCCGGTGGCCCATTTCCCTATTCCCTTTCCCAATCCCTTTTCCCTCCCCTTCCATTCCCTCCTTTTAGGTTGGCAACGCACCCATAATTCTTTTTGTGTCTTGGGTGTCTATGGGCGGTGGAGATCACTTACCATCAGGTGACCCATCTGCTCGTTTGCCAATCTCTGCTATAAAAAAAAAGGACATTATACGAATAATATAAAGTGCCATTGCAATTTCGCCGCTTTATAACATAAAAATTACATTAGCTTATTTACAAAAAGTAAAGTAAAAGATATAGCTTTACTTTAGCTGTACATGAAAATTGGAGCTAAAACTTTGACCTAACTGAAACGGCGAAACCCGCAAACATTAAAACTATTCAACTTAATATTTCCAAAAGGAAGCGGCAATAAACTTGTAACACCCGAAAATGGCTTAAACACCACTTAAGCGGTTTTAACTGTGCGTATTATTTTAAATAGACCTTTTGAAGTTTACACACAGCCTCCGTTGTGGGTATCTCGATTGCTGAATTGTTCTCCCAAAAGGGTTTAGTTACAGTATTATAACAATACGTCTTTATAATTATACCAGGGGATTTAAATTTTAAATACTCCCGCAAGTTGCTCTAGGATGATTTTGGATTTCATTTCTTTGAAATAAAACTATGTAAGGCATTATAACGCGATTTATTTTATATGAGGATATAAGAGCCAATGGTCTCACTATGGAGGATGCTCAATACCGCCGGGTGAAGTGGAAGCGTCTAAGTAGAAACGCAGACCTTGGCAGAAGGTTGGGATAGTGCCAAGTAGAAAGAAACAAAAATAACATAAGCTCACACCTGTATTCTTGAAGGGGTTGGCAGAAGCGTCATAGCGAACTAGAACACCCGCATATCGCCGAACTAAGTTCCGTCCCAGATGTGATAGGGGGCGAGCCTATCGCCATATCGAGCACATATTCCAGACTCCGGGCTGACACTGAAAAATTCAATATCACTTTGCCCGACCCGGGGATCGCACCCGAGACCTCAGAACCGTAGTCGTACCGAAATACCACCACGCCACGGAGACAGTCGTAGAGAGTCGAGGCAGTAGTTAGTTTTATATTTTAATAATGCACTTAGGATATATGTACCTATATCCTAAACCATCCGTGCGCTGCCATGACTAAAATGGCACAAAATGTAGATCAATTTTAATTCACATCTAAAATTTCAATTTCCGGTGGCCCATTTCCCCTTTCCCTATCCCAATCCCCTCTCCCTCCTCTTCCATTCCATCCTTTTAGGTTGGCAACGCATCCATGACTCTTTTGGGTCTTGAGTGTCTATCGGCTTTGGAGATCACTTAACATCAGGTGACCCATCTGCTCGTTTGCCAGTATCTGCTTTAAAAAAATCAACAACAGCCGTGAGAGTTCACCGAGTTGTTTACTTACTCCTCAAAATTAATATAAGGTGCTTTAACACTGCTGGGCCCCTTAGATTCAATATTAGATGCCTTAAATTCTAAGCTTATGAAGCGTATAAAAGAAACCGCACAAAGAGCGAGTCATGTTGCAAAATGAGTTCTGTAGACTGGACTGGTGGGTTATTAACATGAGTAATTTGGGCCCAATTTTCCTTTGAGGTGGTGAATTCGTTCACGAGAGATGAGGGTAGCTGAGCGGTTGAAATTTTAGATGTGAATTAAAATAGATCTACATTTTGTGCCATTTTAGTCATGGCAGCACACGGATGGTTTAGGATATAGGTACATGTATCCTAAGTGCATTATTAAAATATAAAACTAACTAATATGTACCTACATTATGTTGTGTATGCTCGGAAGTCACTTTCTTGCTAATATTAAACATATTTGTACTTAGTAATTAACCAATTTTTACCTCTTAGTACATATTGTCCTAAAGTGGTAGAGCCACGATGTAGACAGTAACGTTTATAGCACGAATGGGCCGGCTCGACCGGTTAGATACCACTGTCTCACAGAAAACCGACGTAAAGTGGCAGCTTGCTGTCGCGTTTCGTTCGGTGAGTGAGATTTCCGGTGGCCCATTTCCCCACTCCCTTTCTCAATCCCCTTTCCTCCCCTTCCATTTCCCCCTTTTAGGTTGGCAACGCACCCATGATTCATCATTCATTTCTCGATACATCTATTGATGTCTCTTGACAAAACTGACTCGTTTTGTCGTGAAGGCATAACGCTCCCTAATGCCGTCATGCTCTCTCTCTAACGCTGCTTTACCCTTGTCTGTACGTGGCGCGAATATTAGTTATGATGAATTAAAATATCTTTTTTGGGGAAATTAATAAAAAGAAATTCAATCACTATCCATATCAATGTTTCACATTAGCTTGGTATTCCTTGCCGGCCACTTTTATTAAATATTGTTTTCATCTTATAAAGTTGAGGTAGTTTGCAATCCAATCAAGCATTTTAGGTCCACTTATGGAATATGATTACAAATATTGTCCCGATTCACACGACAATTACTTTTTATAAATATTTAGTTTAATTTTGTATAAACGACTAATTGAATTCTCCACAGTGTCCGCTGCCTCATCTCCCGTCGTAAGCTTGTAAGCGAGTTCGCGACGGCTTCACAACTTTTAAATAATATTAACGAAGAATTGACTTCAAACACGACCGTGTTCCGCCCTCACGATCATATTTCATTATGTTAAATTAAAAATTATGACATTTTCCCTCGCCGTATATTTTAAGCCGGTTGTACCTCTATAAAGGTTACAATTTTGAGTTATTTGGCAAAGTCCTATAAAGCATTAACAACTTCAAATGTTTTTATTATTAAGTTGAATGATAAGACGAATATATAGATCTCTTGGATATTGATTTTAAGCACCATGACTGACTACAAACCAAAGCAAAATAATACAGTTATTTGACTCTAAAAATTATGAAGTAAGGTCCTATTTATGCCAACTTATATCTCTAACTTCTCTTCTTTTTTCACCTACTCTTATCCCACTGGAATGAGAGATTGGCTCAACTACGATTTTTAAGTATGTTGTTGAAAAGATTCGGCTTAGTTTTTACGACCGGCCGTCTGTTTGACGTCAACCCCCTTTGAGGGACCCAGTACCTGACAAATAATTTTAGAAAAACCACGTCGTCCGCTCTGGAAGTCGTACTCGAGACCATCAGCGTAGCCAAGTAGGTGATTAATAACAACACCTTTGGATTTTGACGGGAAGTCTGACAGGGTGGGCGTCGTTTGTTAAAATAATTTCATATTATTCTTTAGAGCTGTATTTGTTGTTTTTAAGTGATGTGGCTTAATGCATTAAATATATTTTTTTTAACCGGTGATCTTTGATGAGTTTTGCTTGGTGAGTTGGCTGGCTTTGTCTGGTCGATTCGCTTAGTAAAGGTCATCTGAACGGCACCTCGTTGGAAGTTATTGCCATCATAATCCCAGCAGGGCCTTGAGATCATCCACATCTGGGTCTCATAGACATTGTGAAAACTAGATAATTGCTATACTTACTTTGACATTGGCTTAATCATCGCAAATGCGTGGAAGCCATTATTTTTTAAAGAAGAAAAACAACAGCCTTCATTGTCAATAAAAAAAGTCAAATTAACAACACTATCAATCAAGGTTAATGTCATTGAATGGAGTCATTGTCGCGGTGTGACGTTTTGAAAAATGTGAGAAGCCGTTTAGGGTGGCCTCCGGAGAGGGCAATCAATCAATGGGAGAAATTGAGATGGCGCGCAAATTTGGAAGGCACAAGTGACAGGAACATGCGGTTTATATAGTATTTTTCTTACATCTGCCCTTATCCTTATCAATTGGGATAGCGCAACATATTTTCGACTGACTTCCAAAAAGGAGGAGGTCCTCAATTCGTCAGTTTATTTTTTATTTTTTTTAATATACCTTACTCGATATCTCCGCCAAACGTGGACCGATTTTCAAAATTATTTTTGTGTTCGATAGAGCTCATTTCTATGGTGGTCCTATATAAGTTTGGTTGCGATCGGATTTGAAGTCAGTCTGTTAAGTTTTAAACATATGATTATTTAAAGTATTATGCAGAAAAAAAATGTTTATACCAATCACCTCTGGGGGATATTATAAAGTTAAAGTTTGTTTATATGCTCTACAGCTATTTCTAGCGGTTCCGCTTCCGTGGTAAATATTAAAGAGATACTTTTTGCTTGTACCATTTTTCGCCATACAATTCAAAATATTTATGGATCTGCGGCCGGAGCAGATAATTTTTGATCATCGGAGTTCTATTGAGCTCGCGCGCAATCATGACGTTTGGTTAAAATTTCATACCAATTCCAAATATGCGCTCAATTTGAATTCAATTGTCAAAAATATTCCTGCTCGAGCCGCAGATCCAAATCGTCTCAATGCTAGATGCGAGAAATGAGGCCAAGATGATATAGGTTAGGAAATAAAGTCTTAAACTCTCACGAACTCTAATAAACTATTATCGTAGTTTAGACACTCTCTCCCTATGATGGGAAAAATGAATAAATTATTACAATAGACACGTTTTCATATACGAATAAGCCAATTTTTTTTAATGTTAAATATCAGCCCGGAGTCTGGAATTTGTGCCTGACATGGCGATAAGCTCACCCCCTATCACATCTGAGACGGAACTAAGCTCGGCGAAATGTGGGTGTGCTAGTGCGCCTCTGCCTATGCCTGTGTTATGTTTAATAATTCATCAGCTATAAAAAAATAATTATTCCGCCATCAGTTTATAACTCAAGGCTACATTATCCAGATTCACTAGACAGACATTTCCGTCTAACAGTCTCCCATTAGCAAGGTAAATACATTTCTCTTTTAATTTATTCGAAAAAGATTGAAAACTATTTATTGGCGAAATGAGTTCCGATGTTGGGAATATTTGAAATACACTTATTTATAGATGAAAGCGTTTTTTTATTGATCCAGTGTTTTTTTTTATTGGTCTAGTGGCAGCATATATGGGCTGTGGACCGGGAGGTTGTGTGGGTTCGATTCCCAGGTTGGGCAAAGCGAATTTTCTAATTTAATTTGCCCGGGACCGTATCCTCCAGAGGGGGTTAACATCAGGCAGGCAGCCAGTCGTAAAAACATAGCCAAATCCATTCTGCAATACGCTTGGGAAAGTGTATTGCGCCGACCCCACATTAAGGTGGGATAAGGGCAGGTAGAAAGAAAGATTATTTATGTAGCACATAGAAATGTTTATTGTATAAATGTATTAAAAAGTTCACTCGGTATGACCCTTAAATAAATCGTTGTATTCAATTTAAAATACCACAGATTACTCAAATACGAGGGTGAATGCCCCAAAGATTTTAAAATACTCTAAAGGATCTATTGGTACGAATCAAATCTCTGGAGATTGGTTTACTTAAGGTACGCTTATAAACGATTCTTTAGATTGAAACTGAAGCAATCACAGTAAAGTGCTTGTAATTGGAGATTTCTGTATTAGATGACGATTGTATTAGCTGGTGCCTGAGTGGCGTTGTATTGAGAATGCTGTCCGACTATCATCCTGACTCCTGAGACCTGAGGTTCGATTCGCAGATGCTGGGTGAAGTTATATTGGATTTTGTTTTCGATATCAACCCGAAGTTCGCAATAGGGCCTGATATGGCAGGACCACCTTCTATCATATTTTGGAACGGAAATAAGCTTGACTAAATGTAGATACATTTTTATAGCAGAGACTAGGAAACGAATAAGTGGATAATACGATGGTAAGTGATCTCCACCGCCTTATAGTTTTTTGCGCATCAACCTCCGTCGCGCAGAGGGCGAGTAGCAGACTGTGAAGCAAGAGGCTGCGGGTTCGATTCCCGTACGGGAATCAGTACAAGTAAGACTATAATAATATAGCTATGTAGTAGTAGTAGTATGTAGTACATAAGAGGTGGTGGTAACCCCCCTGGTCTTATCGAACTCATAACCCTACTTTTGCCACTTTACCTAAAAGAGAACTAAAATATGTTTTACGAATACAATGTTGCTGATTACAAAAACATTATTTTTATCTCTGGCAAGCTTTGAAACAAATAGGAAGTCTAACTGAAACAATCAATAAAAAATATATATCAATCTTAGATGGTGTCCTAGACTATAACAAAATTAATGTCATTAAGAAAGAACATCAAACTTGAAACAGCTGATCGGAATCGGCCATGTTTTCACTATCGAACGTTGAAACGTTTTGACGCTATTGATCGATTATGAATACAATTTTTATGAAACGTACTATTGCGGTCTTATTACGCTCTACTAATATAAATGAATAAGAAGGTTATGCTCTTTCCCTATGCATGGCTTGATTACGCTAATTAGAATTATTTGCAGAAGCATCTCGGAAGTTTAACCACGTATTAATTCCATAATTGATGCAGAATTCTAAGTGATTGGCGGCCACAGAATCTCGGTTGCTTTGACAATTTCTTTTCAATAAAGAACGTAATATTGTATGTCTATATCACTCAGAGCTAGCATATTGAAGTACATAGACAATTATCCAGCTATATTGTGCTTATTATTGTGATGCAATAATAAAATCTTTTAAAAATCGGCGAAATGGAAATAAGACCATTAGCAAATGTATCATCATTAGCCACAGGAAAATCTTTATCTGGAAACCTTGGGGGAGGCCTATGTCCAGCAGTAGACATCCTGTTGGTGATGATGATTAGTAAATGTATGTATGAAAATATTTTTTGCATTAATTTTCTTGTTAGGTTCGACGTTATAAAAGCTTTTAAACATTTCGTGCTTGAAAATTTAAATATAAAGCAATAGAAACAATGATTGATAATTTAATAATTCAAAAATAAATAAATAATAAATAAATACACCCAACCGCCACACACATAGTCCTGACCCCACACTAGGTGTAACCTGTATCGTGGGTATCAGAAACTACGAGAGACTTTCGGTCTCACAAAACCCAGACCCGAAACAAATATCTGGGGCCACACAGACATTTGTCTCGGTGCGGGAATCGAACCCGCGACCTCACGTTTCACAGCTACTCACCCGCTACGCCACGGAGGCTGTCGAATATTTAAAATAATATGGAGAAATTATTAACTTTATACTCCGGTCTAAAACGTTAGATACCCCTTAATGTAATCCATTATAAGCTACATCATGTAATCCGCCGGTTCACGTTCGATGCAGGAGATTTTCTAAAGAACCTATCTGCAGGAGATGTACCCAGCATTATCAACTTCAAATAGGAAAGTAATGGAAAGATTTTTTTATAGCAGAGATTGGCAAACGAACAGATGGGTCACCTGGTGGTAAGTGATCTCCACCGCCCATAGACACACACGACACAAAAAGAATCATGGGTGCGTTGCCAACCTAAAAGGAGGGAATGAAAGGGGAGGGAAAAGGAATTGGGAAAGGAAGGGGGAAATGGGCCACCGGAAATCTCACTCATCGAACGAAACGCGACAGCAAGCTGCCACTTTACGTCGGTTTTCTGTGAGACAGTGGTATCCAACCGGTCGAGCCGGGCCATTCGTGCTGTAGACGTTACTATCTACAGCGTGGCTCTACCACTCAATCAGAAATGCCTATTATAATACATAATACTTATATTTCTATGTTAGGTAAGATAAAGTTGGAATGTTTTAGATACATAGACCACGCATTCATTCCCGAAGTTAGTGCTCATTCACACGAGGCCGATTCGTTTTATTTTATGATTCGTCTTTTTTCACGATCCGTTTTTTTTGACGGCGGTAATGCATTTTTATATGCCCCATGAATGCTGAAAATGACGGACACGTCTTAAATCACGTATCGTCTTATAAGAACCACGTTCGTCAGAAAACACGGATCGTCATTTTTTTGTGTCCGATGAATGATGGAATGAATCCGTGTGAAAATTGAAACCTAATCGTGATAGAATCCGTAAAAATAGTTTTATTTCAATGTATAACATTCGCGTAAACTTAAGAAATCAGTATCCGTGTGAATGAGCTCTTACGTGTATTCATTCTTAATTTTTATTCGCAAGTATATATGGAATTTGTGCCCAATATGGCGATAGGCTCGCCCCCTATCACATCTGGGACGGAACTAAGCTCGGCGAAATGAGAGCGTTCTAGTTCGCTAGTGCGACTCTGCCTACCCCTTCGGGGATACAGGCGTGAGCTTATGTGTATGTATGTTAGTATATATAAGGCTTTCTTTACCATAGTATTGTACTTATTCTAAATAATGGTTATTTTGAATACTTACAATACATTTTAAGTAGGTTAGTTGGTACTTTGTCTCAGTGCTATAGTATACACACGCCACGACATCAACTAACCCGAAATACTGCATTTTAAAAGGAGGAATGCTAAAACATGTAAAGGATGTGAGTTATTAGATTGCAAATGTGTAACGTCATCTGACCGGCGCGAGGCGGCGGCGCGTCGTCGCGAGCGCCCTGGGGGATAATATTTTTGCATCTACACAGCGCGGTCACATCAAGAGACACTCCGCGCCAACTTGGTAATAAGTGTGGGAACAAGCAGTTTAGGAAGTGCCGGATTCATATTTTTTTTCAAATTGAGTTATAGAGGAATACTGTAGTTATGTCTACAGCATTTATAGGCTGATTTAACGGGATATCACCTTATTCCCTCCTTTATGTTGGCAACGCACCCATGATTCTTTTTGTGTCTTGGGTGTCTATGGGTGGTGGAGATCACTTACCATCAGGTGACCCATCTGCTCGTTTGCCAGTCTCTGCTAAAAAAAAAACATACCTCATAGAAAAACGATGTGAAGTGTACTTTGCTGTTGTGTTTCATTTTATATGTCTAACACTTTAAATCTTGATATATTTAGTAACAATCTGTTTGCTTTCAAAAAGAAAATATCGTTTTTTTACATAATTAAGGAACAATTATTATCTATCTTATTTTCGCATTATGTACCCTACCTAAACCATGTTCAACTTTTAAAGCAGCCACTATGGTTTATTGTTTAAGATTACTTTGTTAATTTTTATAAAACCTATTTTAAACATCTGTTAAATTTATTTTAAAATTTTATGTTAATTTTTGTCTGGTGTAAACACCACAATAATGCATGCTGTAGTTGCCTGTAATTGGGTGCAATGATATAAGTGTTAGTTACTTAAGTTTATCTGTAATCCCTTGGCAATCCTAAATAAATAAAATAAAGATAAATAAAATGTGAGATTTCCGGTGACCCGAAGCCTTCTTCTCCTTTCCAACCCCTATTTCCTTTAAGACTAGCAAAGCATCCATGTTGTTTTACTAACATGGGTGACGGGTGTCTATGGATGACAAACACCCGAACTCCTCTAGCGGTTACGTGCGGATTTTATGTTTTTCATACAAATTATTTTACGTAGTCGCTAGCGTAATATACCAAATGTCATAGTCACGAACAGGTGATCTAAATGCTCGTTTAAAAATGTATGAAATATATTAAAAATGTACGATTTATGCTACCTTTTACAAGAGGATTCAATAACAAACTGAACAGACCGACTTCCAACTTGATCCTATCGTGACCAAATTTGGGACCACCCTTGATTGATAAGCTCTATCGAACACAAAAAGAATTTTAAAAATCGGTCCACATTTGGCGGAGATGGAGATGGAGATGGAGATGGAGAGGACCTTCGTTTTGGAAGTCGGTCGAAAATATGTTATAATCCTTGCGAATTACGAAATATTTGTATAACATAACATAACATAACATAAGCTCACGCCTGTGTCCTCGAAGGGGTAGGCAGAGGTGCACTGGCGAACTAGAACACCCACATTTCGCCGAGCTTAGTTCCGTCCCAGATGTGATGGGGGCGAGCCTATCGCCATATCGGGCACAATTTCCAGACTCCGGGCTGATATGGAAAAACCCAATATCACTTTGTCCGACCCGGGGATCGAACCCGAGACCTCAGAACCGTAGTCGTACCGAAATACCACCACGCCACCGAGGCAGAAATATTTGTATATTTCTAGAAAAATCCTGTATTCTGCCAAAATGTAGCCGCACGAAAGAACACAACTTTTGCATGCCATTAACTGGCGGTCATAATGGAGCCACAGGGATATCTCCGTTCTAAAACCATGCTCTCGGGAATGTGTGCAACACTGATTTTTTGTGTATGTACAAAACTTCCTTATTGCGCACATCTTGACGATAATCGTGAACTTTTATGGCATGTTTTGTGTCAAGAATCTTTAGTTTTAAGAGATTTTTCCTTTATGTGTTTACATGTGTTACATTTAAAATCTTTTCTGATATTTTTTTTATAGTGGAGCTACCGTAGGTCTTCTTAAATGGTAAATAAATGGTAGTTCTTCGAGCATCTTTTGATAAGAGTGATATTCATTTTAGGGACCTCATACCTGATTTTCCTTGCGATTAAAGATATCTCAGTAGGTATATGGTCCGGTTTTGTGAGTCTGATTTTATGTCTAATATCAACAATACTACCATAATTTTGGTAACAATTATAAATTCCATGCGACGGCTTGTAAATTGCAAAGAAGAATTATTCATGAGGATTGTAATTACACATAGCCTCACGCCTTTTTTCCATAAGCTACGATCCTTACACATCGCTTTCACTTGATTCAGTCTCATTTCATTCTTCATGCATGCACGTCGGTTTAGGATACTTTTAACTTGACCTTGCTCAAGTATATCTCTGACTTGGTCAGAGAAAGTTCGATGAGGTCTTCCCCTTCCAACTGTACCATTCAGACTTGCCATTCGCTTTGTCATCCTCCTTTCATCTATCCTCTCTACATGCCCAAACCACCGCAACATTCCTTTCTTAATTTTACGTTACTATTTCCTCTTTCAAACCACACCGCTCTCTCACCACACAATTTCTTACCCTATCTCTCAAAGTCACATCACACATGCTCCTTAAACTCTTAATTTCTACTGCATTTATTCTACTTTCATTATTTTTCTGCCACACCCAATTGTTATTATATTTTACTATAATAAGGTCCCTTAAAATACAAATTAAGCCATTTCAAATTCAGTCTTTAAAGATGTCATTTATTCCGGTAGCATTTATCATTCAAAGGGCTAATTACTTCCTTATGAAAATCCTTATCTTTTTCACGTGTAGAAAAACGCGGGAATTTTTAATGGTCTTGCTTCTGACACGGGTGACGCGGGTCAAGAACAAAAAAGAGAGGGTTTGTATAAACACAGATGTACCATTAAGGTGTGAAGTAAAGCTTGTGGGGCCTACGGTAGAATCATTTGTGTCTTTTGTTTTGAATATTGGGATCTTACAGGATTAACTAAGTATTATACTGTTAACTAAAGAATAAGAAATTGTTTTTGGTGAAAGAGAGTACAAATGAGTGGATTAGCTAGATAGTAAATGATTACAAAACGAATGAATTTGGAATTGCCATTTTTGAAAAACGTGTAGCCTTTCGTAATCAGACATAGAACTTAATTTACGCATATGCTAATAGCAAATAGACATACAATTATTTTGCCAGTCATTGCATTCCAATATTAATATTTACCTTTTTTACTTCAAAAGATGGATGGCTCACCAATACTAAGTTATCGTCATCCATGCCATTTATTTTTCTTAAGCCATTTTTTTGCACTTTAATTAATTTATATTGTAATTTAAAAACAGACTACTCTAATGTTTATGAGCACTGCTTGTCCCCTAATAACCAGCAGATATTGGCCGTGCAGCTCCATACCTATACTTTACGATTATGTAAGGAACGTCAGCTGCATCTGTGAAAGGCCGAAACAGCTGGATTTGGAATTCCGTTTGCTTTCCCGCAAAATCAGTTGCACCAATTTTGAAGGCATTTGAGGACCGTTATTTTAGCAAAATAATGGCTGGCTTGGTGCCTGCCAACGTGAATTTTATCATCCCGTCAGGAATACTATGATTATCTATTATATAATTTTCATAAATTGTTTCTTAATCATACAGTATAATGCTGGTTTGACTGATTTAAGGATTTAATAGAGAGAGAGAAAAAATTAACTTTTAGAAGTATCTATTTTATTTTTTCCATGTCTATCCATCTGACTATTAGGATAAACTTTTATATGCAAGACGTTGTATGAAATATTGATAAATATTTACGTTTACGTTGGTATTCTATGACATGTAGAATATTTGCTAGTCTCATAGTTGTGTAACACCCCATCCTAATAATTCATGTAACGCGCCAAGAGATGGCGCCACGCTCGAATTACATCGCGCTAGCGAGTCGTCACCATTTCCTAATGACCTCGCGACTTGATATTTGCAATGTTGTCTTCGAACCAAGTCTTCAGTCTTCGAACCAAGTCTTCACTCTTCGGTCTTCAGTTTAATGTGTTGGATCATCTTATCTCTAAAGCGGCATGAGAGTAGCTTCCACCTGGATGGGACTACCTCTCTGAAAGCGAAAGGGATTAACTCTTGCAAGTTGCTTCCACCTGGTTGGGACAACTCAGTAGTCTGTACTACCAAGTACTAACGCTTCCACCCTATTGTGGGACGTATCTATCATCAATGTAAAACCATCGGGCATCGTGCAATAAATCTTCATCTACCCTCATCGTGTTGTTCTTCTCATCTCCTTCCCCTGCCGCTGATGAAATATCATCAGTCCATTGTTCCGGCTGCACAACGTGGGGCCGTGACAACTTCTTCGTTACACTGGCGCCCAACGTGGGGCCGTGACAACTTCTCCGTTACAGTTGTTGTTAATATTTGTAATCAAAAGAACAACGTAATAAAAAATTGAGACGATACCATCAAAATCATAGACGATAGTATATTATATCAAGATATCCGAGAATGGGCATTGTCCAAATTTTTTAACCCCTGGTTTTTATATTTTTTTCTAAAAATATAGACCAAATTAAGATACTAATTTGAATATTTTTGTTTTTAGGGCTGTAATTATTTTGCAATATTTTTTTGAAAATATCTTGATGATTCTACGTGATGACGTCATTAGTGGCGCGAAAAGTTTTATTTCATTGCCTATATTTTCTGCTATCTGTGATGTCAGCTGACGGATAAAATGACACTTCACACTGCTGTTAAGTAGAGATGCGCGATCATAAATGATGTACTAATCGAGATGTATCTAATCGATTATGAAATTAGTAAATAATTTACTTTAAAAATGGGCTAGTATTTTAAATTTTACTCATTTGTACTATTAATCTTACATCATTATGAAGGTCTTAATTTCTGTTGGTCAAATCGTAAAATGTGTGTGCAGAACGTGGCTTATACGATACATGATAAGGCAATGTGCATTATCCTACGTACGGATAAAGGTGTCAGCTTAAGTATGTATGTGACTAAAAACGTTTTTAATTAAATAAAGGTTATAATCGATATATCTCACTGCAGTTTTAAAATCGAATGATTTGATTAGAAATTATATTTCAGTTCAGGATCATCCACCTCTATCGGCCATTGTGTACATGTGTCGATCGATTGTAAACAACAATATTAAATTCTATAATATAATATTGTAAAATCTAGTGTTCGACAGTTTTTCAGACCAATAAGATATTGTTATTTAATTACAGTCGTGTTTACGATACAAACATAATAGATATCATAATAATATCTATCAATAAGACTACATTCATTATAAAACTGATTCAAGGATCTTTCCCAAAGCAGTTACCGTAATGATATTGGAATACATCGCTATTAATAGCCTCCACAATAAGATTTATGTAAGTTAACTTCATAATTTACCTATTTACATGGTTTATTTCATGTAAGTAGTGTATGTATTCAACATTTATTTATTTATGCTTGTTTCAGGTCACATATTGTTGCCAGAATAGAACAGTCGTTGAAAACCTAAGTTGCATCAATATGACTACATTAATTATAAAACTGACTCAAGGAACTTTCCCAATGCAGTCACCGTAATGTTATTGGAATACATCACTATTAATAGCCTCCAAAATAAGATTTATGTAGGTTAACTTCATGATTTACCCATTTACATGGTTTATTTAAAGTAAGTAGTGTGTGTATTCCACATTTATTTATTTGTGCTTGTTTCAGGTCACATATTGTTGCCAGAAATGCGAGAATAGAACAGTTGTTGCAAAGCTAAGTTGCATACATGTATCTAATGTCAAATTGATGAACACAATAAGGTCATCAGCTCAGATTGTGATGACTGGGCTGTTTCATGCTTCACAATAATGATGGTGTATTGATGCAACAAACTCAAGGGGTTATATTGACAAAAGTTTATATATTTACTAATACTTACCTAATAGGCTATATAGTAGTACAACTACATAGCATTGTAACAAACAAACAAGCAATAACTATGAGAAAAAATACAGGTATACATTAATCCGTTGGAGGTGGCATTATATATTACATAAGTCACTATTTAAGAGATTTTATGGATCCAATATTGCTTTTTATTATTGTATTTAAAATGACTGGTGCTACCAAATAAATCATGTATTGTTATATTTTCTCATATTCATTGTTTGTGTTTTAATATATATGTATTTAAATAAAAAAAAATTGAAAATTTTAAGCTTTATTATTTATGATGCGGACATCTGCATTCACACAGACAGGTGATCAGCTCACCTATTAGAATGTTGTCACCCTTATTCCCGTTCTGGTTGGCAGTCCACTTTGGCTTCAAAGATGACCAAGGTACACAGCAGCTCCCAAGAGGTGCTTCACCATTTGAGATTTTCTGTAGCTCAGATTAGCCTTTGAGCACTTAGAGGTTCTTCAGGTTTACATCTTTCAGATCCACCCACGGCTGCCCAAACACACCCTGCCAAGCCAGTTGGTTAGGACCCCCGGGGTAGGGCCGGAGCATTGATTTTACTGGTGATCCTGCAGTATGCCTCCTACAAACCTTCCCAACCTTTTTGTGGGCCTTTTTATTATTTCAGCTCATATAATAATCATCCACAGAACAGAGAAACCAGTAATCATCCCACAAACTATGATGGCAATTTTATCTAAATGTAGCACATATTTATAATCACAGCATAAGGTTTCAATAACACAGAATTCTCAAGTACATGTTTAATTACATGTTCAAAATAAAATAACTCTTAAAATATCTATCACTTTTAAGTGCTTCTGTGAGGCTTTGAAAATTTGCTTGATTCTTGAATGCACACTTGGTGGCCTTGAAAGTCCAAAATTATGTGAATAAGTAGATTATCATTTTCCTTATAACCTCTGTCCGCTAGTCCAATACGATTTAGTTGTAAAATATACCGCAAATTACTTTTTTACACCCTTTATTCCACTGAAGTTATATTTGTATGCCATGTCGTGTCTTCAAGCTGAAAGTTATTTTTTCATGTTCGATTGAAACACTTCTTATAATATAACTTGTTATATGTAACTTTTGTTCTTGCGTGGTTCTATAATACGATGATTTACTAGAAAAGTATTTATTATTTACTCGTAAAGGAAGAGGTTATGTTGTGTACTAGTCTTGTGTAGTTCTCGAACGAACTAGTTCGGTAGACCGCTCCCACTGACAAAATGAACGAACTAGTTTCCACATTTCTCGCTCTTTAGTTCGTTTGATATGTTAGATTCTATATTGTATGATTGTATGTAATAGTGAACGTGAGCGAGAGCGCGGCGCTATCCGATGTCTTTCTTTCTGCCTGGCGTTATCCCGCCCTAATGCCTAATCCACCTTCCTATTTAAACGCTTCCACTTCGCCTCGTCTTAAGCATCCTCCACAGTAAGACCATTGGTTCTCATATCATTTTCCAACACTTCCACAACACGTTATCGCACCCATACAGAAGGACTGACCAAATGATGGTCTATGAGGCCTTAAAGTTTTAGGTAGTCTAAAGTCTAGTCTAAAGTCTTAGGTTTTCGTCACGTAGTCAATATCTTCTAAGGAAATCTCGTGCTTTTTAGAGCTATATTCAAATATAGCCTGCAGCACTTTTTGACTCACAGATATTTTTTGTAATCTCTTTAGCAACACATATTTTTTCTAATCTCTTGGATAAAAAAAATAAAACATATTTATAAATTACTACAGAAAACTAGAGTGGGATGGGGGTCTTGGCATATACTACGGGTTTACTGCGAGGCGGGGGGGGGGGGGTATAAAAATTAAAGCAAGTAGCCCATGCTGCGCCACTTCAAACCCTGACGTCGAAGTTGATGTTGCTAGGTACTTAAACTTGTCTGTTTTCACGTAAAGCTCGTCTGGATACTATTCGGCGGCGGAAACGAACATAACAGTTAAAAGAGTCTGCAGATCCAAAAAAGCGATATGCAGAGGCTTTTATTCCGCCCTGCATGCCTCGCGCAACGATCTAATGACGTACCTGGGTACATGATGCTGTCTGTCCTCCACAACCTGCAAGGCAGGAACCCAGGTTTCGCCAGCGCCTAGTCCGTTACTCAGAAGAGTGTACCACTTGCAGATGAGATTGGCTTAAACCTAAAGGTGTTGATGGCCTACCGTGTAAGTAGGCCACCGTCGTCGTCGTCGTCGTCGTCTAAGGACGTCGGTCGTCTTAGACGACGTCACTATTCCCCAAGTATGTACAAGTAAAAAAATAACAGCATATTATTAAAGAAAAAAATGCGTGCGAATAATCTTTTTTGAGCCTTTCTTTGGTTCGAGTCGAGAACTAAAATAATAAACTAGTTCGGTGAGGAGCCACGAACTAAAGTGACCGCTCCTTGTCGCGAACTATTAAGCGCACGTCTATAATGTGTACTTGACAAATGACAACTGACATATAAACAGTCGTCAGATTCTAAAAAGAAATCAGGCAATGAAATAATACAAACGAATCCAATTAATGACGTCATTAGAGGCCAAACAAAGGGCAAATATATTTTGTTAAAAATCTTGGTAAATCACGATCCTTTTTCATTAAAAATCAATTTTCTGCAACAAGCTAAAGAAATTCTCCAAATAGTTTTTCATTTACACGTAATTAAAAAAAATGGACAATGCTCATTAACACATTTTAAATGAACTCTAAACGAACCCTCTTACTTACAAGATTATATTTAATCTGAGGGCATAAAATCGAAATCATAGACATTATATCACAATCTTCACAAGCAATGGAGGACAAAATAATGAGCTACGTTTTGAATTCAAATCACAGAAATGTAACAATGAAACGTAAAATGAGGGTCGTGATGACAAAAGAGTAGACTTTTATTTGACCAAAATGAATCTTAAAGACAATGAATTAAACAAACTTAAGGTGAAAAGGTGCCAAATGAGAAAAAATGTTGATACTGCCTTTATATTTGAGACGAAGTTATATCGTGTTATAGTTATTGTATTTGTTATATCCGGAACATTATTATAAAGAGTAAGTGTACTGACAACTCAATAACATAAAAGAAGGTCTATTGACTATTTAAAATAAAAAGGAAGTGTGTTGACTATTCTCAACTTGGATAGCCTTAGCCAGCACAGTCGGGCATTCGTTTCCTGAGCACTGTTCTGACTAGTCGCTTGGACTTCTTGGTGTTAACAAGTGAACATATTAAAATATCTCTATACGTCGTTAGTCTTATTTATTTAACAACCGCGACTTCTATTATTCGCTAACAATCGATATAGATCTTAAAACCAAATCACAGTTATCATTTATACACATTACATTTACTAATTGCTCAACATCAACTGCATAAGCACTATTTTCCTCCTAGATACTTAATAATATTTCATTTATAATAACTTGGTGTGCTTATATTATATTGCAAGCCAGTGTACTGAAGCACTTCGCGAGTCCATAATCTTCTTAGTAATGTTACGTACTTTCGTATGGTGAGGTAATAACAAATATTATTAAGTGAATTGGATGGGGTGACGCGACGGTTCACGCCGCTATGGCCCTTCGCGTGGAATTTTCTCATTTATGAAAGTGTTTAGCCTTTTATGCACGTATTTGGATATGATGGTGAAATTAAGTCGTCTTTTGATGAGTTTTACTTTGTTGGGAAATAATATCCAACTTAAAGGTGACAGTAAATATAAATTGTTTAAGAATATCTGCTGGATTTATGGAAAACGCAGAGAGGCTTGACATTCGAAATGCTTAGATAACTAAGCCGAGTTGGTTCTGCAATACATAATTGTTTGTATAAAATAAAAAATATGATAAAAAAGTTTCTTGAACCGACCTCACATTGAAGTGTGATAAGATCAGGTGCAAGTCTAGGAAGGAAAACGATCCCGCTCTACGCAAACATGATTTCATTACTCAGGATGCTCAGGACTAGATATAGTAGAAGCGCCTATCCTGATGATTGTAAAGAAAAAAATGTCATATTAACTCCATAAATCCCAGAACCGGCAGTCAGAGTGGTGGTGTTGCTTGCTACTGTTAGTAGATGGCTCTATCGCTTACCATTAGGCGAGCGAAATATCCATCACGCCTTTCGATTGCAGAAAAACAATTAAAACAGAACAATTAATTAATAACATAAGTGAAATCCAAAATACCAATGCACAAAGACATTCAACAGTATACATTATTTATAATATTAGTAAGTAATATTAAATCTATTTGCCTATGCAGAAAGGAAATTATTTTATCCCTAAATTAAAACTAGAAAATGATCAAAACTTCAACGGAAAAGATGATAAAATCATAGAACTAAAATCCTCGTTAAATGTAATGACAAAGTTTACTAAACAAGCAAAACGCATGAGTGCTAATCTTTAATTAACACATATCTAATTAATGACAGCAGTTAATTAAAATGTGAACTCACGTGTGGCTCGCATTACAGTTTGTTTGTGTAAGCGTAGTATACTTTTGGTCGTCTGTGATGAAGATTTAAATGTAGGAATTGAATAGTTACTTAATGATATTTAAACAACATTTTATGGTAAACGAAGATCAGATGAGGAAATGGGGCATGGTGAAAAGTTATAGTAAGGGTTCCTCAATAAGAACACATACAAAACAGATGATTTAGGTCAAGAAAAGTGTTGAGTAGTCGACTAAGCTGACACCAATATTTCCTAGAAAAAAAGAACTGCAGGTTTTTAATATAATTGAATGAAAGTAAATATGTTCAGACTTTTCGACGACATGCTGGTAAATAAAAAAAATGTGAACGAGGATAACGTGGAACGAAGTTATAAGATGAAGCGTGTAAATAAATTAAAACAAACTATCTCTAAATATCTGAGTTATAGTTAGCACAAGTGCCTCATAATATATAGTCACGTCTACAGAAAATGTGCCGACTCGACCAGTTCAATACCACTGTTATGTGTCATAGAAAAAAAGTTACATGCAGCTCGTTGTATTTCCTTCGTAGAATGAGATTGTCGGTGGCCCAAACCCTTCCTCTCAAGACTCACATACAATATGTTCCTCTCCTTTCCAATCCTAATCACAACGTTTAAACTTGGAAAACATTTTCGGTGTTGTGGAATTCACTTATCACCTGTTCGTTTGCCAGTTTCTGCTTTAAAAAAGGAATTTCATATTTTTCATCAAAAAAAGTAATAGAACATCTATACAAACAATAATTCAGCTCATCACTTACTCCAGCATCTTCAAAAAGGCGATGGAAAGGCCAGATCTTGCGTTTGCAAATCATTTCCGGCCACCTGAGCAAAGGAGCGTGCTCAGAGCAAGCGGAACCGCACTTGTGTCACATTACTCAACTGTGTTCGTATTGTCAGAATTCCATTTGAAACTAGTTTTCAAGTTGTATTGTGTTTTTGAAACATATTTTGTGTGGCTAACAGCCGTGAACGCTGCATTTTGAATGGGTGTCGGATTGTTTAGTGCAGAAATGTTACCGACCACCTTTCTCTTTTGTGTCTAGAAATGTTCGTTCAATATTGGCGTGTTTTCGAATAAGAGAGATTTTTAACACGGTCTTTACTAAATTGTTTGCAAATATTCGACATACCTGTATATAGCTTCTTCTTATTTTAAAAGTAATGACGTCTTTGTCTGAGAATTGAGTTTAAATGAGAAAATATTTTCTGATAAAATTAAAATTCTATTGTCATCAAGTTACCTTATATGTATCATTGACAACAAGCATTATTACTCTGAACATATAAAATTACATAATTATCTTGGGATATTAAGTTACTTTTTTAAGGAGCATATCAAAACCACTGGATCTAAAAGCTTCAATTTTCATAAATATTGGAAACCATTACAAAAGAATTCTTTGATATTAAATGGCATATAAAATAGCAAGGAGTTGTAAAAGTTTTGTGAAAAAAATATCCAATTTACTTGACATTATTACTCTTTGACAGAATTAAATAAATATGTATTTGAAAATTCAACCTGAGTGGTAGAGCCACGCTGTAGACAGTTCGTCTACAGCACGAATGGGGCTGCTCAACCGGTTTGATCCCACTGTCTCACAGAAAACCGACGTAAGATAGCAGCTCGTTGTCGCGTTTCGTTCGGTGAGTGAGATTTCCGGTGTCCCAATTCTCCCCTCTCTCCCTCTCTTTACCAATCCCTTTTCCCTCCCCTTCCATTCCTTTCTTTTAGGTTGGTAACGCACCCATGATTCTTTTTGTGTCATGGGTGTCTATGGGTGGTGGAATTCACTTACCAATCAGGTGACCCATCTGATCGTTTGCCAGTCACTGCTATAAAAAAAATTCAACCCATGGCAACCCTTATTTAAAATAAAAAATACATAACGTAGATGGAGCCGCCAGAGCAAAACTGGTAATATTCATACACCCAAAAATATATCCATAAAACGTCCACATCGGTGAAAGTGTTAAAGACAATAGCGGAATATTATTTTTTAGGACACCCAGCCGTGTCGTTGACAGTCAAATATAGCTCTCCAGTATTCCGTTCACATTTCTATGTTTATTGAATTCGATAGGCGAGTCGGCGAGTACAGAATGGAAAAGTGTCGCTTTTATCACGGGTTCCGCTGTAGCGTCAAATGTGTACTGAGATGACATTCGAGAGTCGCTTCCAATGACATACATGTCTGTGCTCCCAATGGTCTTTCTAGTCGACATTCGAGAGCTGGTTTTTGTTTCCCGTTTGAACATTGATGTGTTTTTCACTTGCGAAGTGTTTGTGTATTTCTAGATCTATATTTTAGTTCAGAAGTGTATGGTTTATAAAGATTTTTAGGAAACTACAGCAGTCGAAGTAACATTCCATATTTTTGTTGTAGAATATTTGTCTCGTTGTTCTTCTGCGAGATAATGATTTTCTATTACTTAATATAAATAGAAGAATAATAATTCAATAACTACGCTTATCTTCCAACAGGTCAATCTGGAAATCTTTGGGGGAGGCCTATATCCAACAGTGGACGTCCTATGGCTCATAATGATGATGATGATGATGAACTACACTATTTATATGCGGGATGTTAAAATTACGTTTTAACATCCCGCATTGCCTGTATAGCAGCAGTGATAACTTAGTTGAGAAAGGTACGGACTGACGAGACAAGTGTCGGAGGTCAAACCCAAAAAAAAGATCATACACCTCTGCCTTTTCTATGTTAAGTGTATTTTCTTTGTGAATTATCGCTTGCTATAACGGTGAAGGACAACATCGTGAGGAAAACTGCATACCTGAGAATTATTTCACAAGAATTTTGAAGGTATGTGAAGTCTATCAACCCGCATAAGGTCAGCGTGGTAGACAAAGGCCTAACCCTTTTCATTAGTAGAGGAAGCCCGTGCCCAGCAGTGGGACAGAGTAAAATTATATAGCTTATATTATTATTGTTTGACAGCCTCCGTGGCGCAGCGGGCGAGAAGCCGGCTGTGAAACGTGAGATCGCAGGTCCGATTCCCGCATCGAGACAAATGTCTATGTGGCCCATAGATATTTGTTTCGGGTCTGGGTGTTGTGAGACCGAAAGTCTCTCGTAGTTTCTGATACCCACGATACAGGTTACATCTAGTGCGGGGTCAGGACTATGTATGTGACTGTTGGGTGTATTTATTTATTATTGTCTGTATCTCATCAGGATGCATCAGTTTTCGCTACTGTAGCCGTCCGAACGTCTTTAATGGTTCTCATTATCTTCCTTTCATAAATAAGTGAAAAGTACGATTTTTTTATGTGAGAAAACGGCTGAATGAGATGGTAAGTGGTCCCTACCATTCTTAGACTTCACTTCAGGATACAACCAAGTCGCTGCCTACTGTAAACACAATATTCAGACTAAGCGGCTTACGAGATTCTCCACGGAACCCAACTAACACCCGAAAGAATAAAACTATATGCAAAATAAGTAAGCTTTTGTTTGTGATAAAACACTTTGTGCTACATCCCGCATGAGCATTTCCGAAGAAACTATTGTTTTTTATTGAGACTCGCATTATAGCAGCCACTTCACCTGACTGTAGATGTCGTATAACTTTATTCATGATCGTCAGCTTTTAGGCTGCTTTTTGGGGTAGTCGAATGTTGTGGCGTAGGTGACGCAGCACCATGTGAATCAATCATGTCAAAATACTTATGTCACTATGACCAATATGACATCAGCTCACGACTGTATCCCCGAAGGGGTAGGCACGGGCGCACTAGCGAACTAAAACATGCACATTTTGCCGACCTTAGTTTCGTCCCAGAGGTGATAGGGGGCGAGCCTATCGTCATATCGGGCACAAATTCCAGACTCTAATACTGAAAAATCCAATATCTGTGCTGCGTTGAACATCATCCAATCGAGTAGCCTTAGTATCTTGTGGAGTTATTTTATTCAGTGATAATATTTTATCGTGACATTATTTATAAGGTGCTAAAGATTCATGGTTATGCTAAATTCGTCAATAAGCTAAAATGATACAACGAATCTAAAGTATCATGATGCTATTGAATATAAAACTGGGTTTGACATTTCGTTTATGTTTTCTATGTTTTCGTTTATGTTTTTTTCAAGTTAGATGTGAGGAGGTTTGATTCCCAGGTCAGGGCAGTAGTGTTTTACACTATTTTCCCGGGACTGGATCACCCTAGATAGCGGTTGACGTCATGAAGGCAGTCGATCGTAAAAACTAAGCCAAGTCTTTTCGATAACATGCTTGAAAAAGTGTGTGTGACCACACATTAAGCTAGGATAAGGATAGGTAGAAAAAAAAAACTAAGGATTGTCCTTGAACAACTTGGGTTTAATTGCACCTCTGTCAATAGTATACATGAACTTGTATGTGTAATTAAATCCCTTAAATAAACAATAAAATTTTATTTGTGAACGTAACTTTTATTATGCAAAGGCACAATTAGAGTTTTAAATTCATTGTTATTTTTATTCGAATTGTACAAACCACTTACTACATTGAAACTAAGCACACGCTGTTAATTGTAGAATGTTTTAAACAATGGCTTTTAATTAAAAGTTTTTAGTGGAAAAGCCGATCTGAATTAGCAAGTTCTTTATTTGTGTAATCTTTTTGTTCGAAATTATAGTAAAAGATATACAAATTATTTTTTGTCGGAGAACAAAAACAGCATAAGATAATCAATGAAATAACCGATGGACATCGGAGTTGGGAGGCAGTAAAACACCATTGTCAATGGTATAAACCTATATTGGTTAAAATGCATTTTGAACCTATAAAAAGAACTTCAAACAGCTAATCGAAATCGGCCATGTTTTCACTGTCGAAGAATTATAAGCTCCACTAAGTAATTATGAATAAGACCGGTAGTCTTGTCACAAATCCCTCGAGGGAACCTGGAACGTTGTCCACGCCAAGAATGTGGATCATGGTGACTGGAACTAGCACCATGTGTATGGTCGTTCACTCCGATATGAATATCCTACATTATAAATACATAGGCTCAAGCCTCTACACCTGTAGGCTCAGGTAAACTAGAACCAAAGACATTCAACAGTATATATATAGACGGGACAACGGCACAAAACTTGTGATCTAAAAGTTATGACCTTGTGGTCATAAGTCGCTCAGTTTATTTGAAATATACGCGCGCCAGGTCGGCCAGCGTAATAGTATTGAAAGAAAAAAGTTGTCTTACGTGATTATTAACCATTCACAAAACATTCTAGGGTGTAAATTGTAATAATCGCCTTCCCATTGTAATAAGTGGTTGATGGCGGGACTGAAGTTTGAGATCAATTTTTTCTTTAATTTTTTTTTCTTTAAATAAATAACACCCAACAGTCACATACATAGTCCTGACCCCACACTAAGATCGTGTCTTGTGTCGTGGGTATCAGGAACTACGAGAGACTTTCGGTCACACAACACCCAGACCCGAAAAAAATATCTGTAGGCCATACAAACATTTTTCTCGGTGCGGGGATCGAACCCGCGGTCTCACGCTTCACAGCCGGCTACTAGCCCGCTACGCCACGGAGTCTGTCCAATTTCGTATGGAAACTTGCTTGTTAATCCCTCTATAGTTGGTAATATTAAATATCTTTGACTAGAACATTTACATTTCGCAAAGTTCATTTCCAACCGAGATGTGATAGGCGGCAAGCCTATCACCCTATCGGGCCTTAATTCCAGACTCTTGGCTGCTACTAAGTAGGAAAATCCAATATGACTTTACTCGACCGAGAATCAAACCTTGACTTGACGACTTTAGTCATACTGCGCACGTAATACAATGCAACTGAAGTCGTGGCAATATCCAATGGTAACCTACAATATGTAATATCCATACATTTTACTAGAACGGACAAAAATAGACAGAGACTCAAAGAGTGACAAAACAGATACAAAAGCCATTTAATAGTTTTAACTCAATCAGAGTCAAAGAGCATTCAAATTAATTGTCATTCTGTCTCACTCAAATCCATAAAGTGAGGGTATTCGAGCTGTCACATGCAAAACGGACCAAATCTAATCTTCGTTTCTAAGACAGTCTGTATTGAGTAATAACTTTCGGTTATAGACGCCGTGTCGATAGCAGACGTGGCTTTGTTCCAGGTTAGGCGCTATTACAGTGAAATAGCTGTTCTTTATGTAAATAATTTTGTTGTTCTATCTAGTGTCGGAAAACGCGGCAAGGATTTTGACGGAAAGCCTGACAGGATGGGCGTCGCCTGTTAAAATTATTTCATATTAGTCTGGAGTTATGTTTGTTGTTTTAAAGTGATGTGGTTTGGATCCACCAAACCTCAGATTTGCTTGGTGCATTATCTGGCTTTGTTCGGTCGGTAACAATTGATGATGATAATGACACTATGATGCTAAAATATTAATACTAAGAAAAAATATTATATTTTACAAAATCAGAAAGAAAGAAACTTTATTTAGACAACACTTGAGACAACCCTTAAACACCAAAAATGAGTTCAGGTGCACTCACTTAAAAATACGCACAGATTTGAATGGCAACATACATACATAAGTTCACGCCTGTATCCCCGAAGGGGTAGACGGAGGCGCACTAGCCAACTAGTACACCCACATTTCGCCGAGCTTAGTTCCGTCCCAGATGTGATAGGGGGCGAGCCTAGCGCCATATCGGGCACAAGTTCCAGATATGGAAAAATCCAATATCATTTTACCCGACCCGGGGATCGAACCCGATACCTCAGGACAGTAGTCGTACCGAAATACAACCACGCCACCGAGGCAGTGCCATGGCAAATGAACAAAATGAATCCTTATCGATACAGTAGATATACGTTTGATTGCACCAGGCGGTCGCCGCATATCTGTCCGCAAATTAGTACAAAATAGGTACTGAACATTACCATAATATGGCTAATGGATTGCGTCGATACGCCAAAACCACAAACAATTGTCCCAATCTGATCTATTACCGTGATTAACTCTCTGATATTTTATTTGGATTGGCTGCGAACTTTATTTACAACACTTTATACAGAACTACGATTGCCTCGGTGGCGTGGTGGTATTTCGGTACCACTACGGTTCTGAGGTCTCGGGTTCGATCCCCGGGTCGGGCAAAGTGATATTGGATTTTTCCATATCAGCCCGGAGTCTGGAATTTGTGCCCGATATTGCGATAGGCTCGCCCCCTATCACATCTGGGACGGAACTAAGCTCGGCGAAATGTGGGTGTTCTAGTTCGCTAGTGCGCCTCTGCCTACCCCTTCGGGGATACAGGCGTGAGCTTATGTTATGTTATGTTATGTTTATACAAAATTATATATACAGGCGGACTTAATGCCTGAGGTATTCTCTAACTTTACTGTTTCTGTATTTTTTTTCTTTGTACCTGTTCTTATCTCACCCTATGTGAGTCGGCGCAATACACTTCTTCAAGCATGTTGCAGAAAGAATTTGGGTTAGTTTTTACAACCCGCTACCTGATTGACGTCAACTCTACTTCGGAGGATTCAATCCCGGGCAAATAAAATTAGAAAAATCGCTTTGCCCATCCTGGGATTCGAAACCAAGACCTTTCGGTCCTATATATGCTGCCACTTGACTAAGGAGGTGACCCGTTTCTCTATTTGCATACAATCATCTCTCTCTTCCCAGCTTTAATCCCACATGGTGGTGGAGTCAGCTCTCCGCGTTTTTTCTTTCCACTTCGCCCGGTGGTGGACATCTTCCTCTCAAATTTCGCATGTGACAAGATCTTTCTTCACTATGTCGCTCCACCTAGTTTTAGATCTTCCTCTGGATCTCCTTCCGGGTAGGGATAGACGCAGTGCTTGGTTTCCGATATAGTCAGCGGCTTTTCACTTTATGTGCTTATTTTTTGCTTTATTTAAATATTTTGTGGTAAATTGGTGCAGTAATCTGTTTAGATACAAATCGTTGTCACATTTTTGAGTATTATGTTGGGTCAAAAAGACTTGTAACATTGCATCAAACTGAACTCTGCCTAATTTGGACTGATCGTTCGGGTTGACAATCACTAGGATTCAGAATGTCTTATAACAATTTATTCTTCGGATAAAATGTAAGCATTGAAAATCATTTTAAACTTTAAAACAAAATTATGTATTTTTTCTAAATGTAAACTTATAAGACAAGTGGAGGAAATACTCAAACAAGACTAATGGCACTGCGAGAAGTGCTCTCGACTCGCAAACTAGAGGGTCACGGTTTGAATCTCCGACAAATGTTTGCATGAATAATTCAAAAGTATATCGACCTTCCTACACGAGTTTTTAAAGTGTGAACCCTTATTATGCTCTAACCCCATGTTATATCAACACTTCAATAAAAATATTAATGAGAGTAGATGAAACGCAAGTGGTATATGAAAATCAGCAAAATCGAAATCCATAGTCTCTTCCTACCTCTATGTCATACAGGTGTAGATTAGTAGTAACCCGACGCGGTAAAGATGATCCAGTAGTACTATTGGTAAAATTGTTATCAGTATGGCTCTATCATTTAGAAATTCATCATCATCAGCCTTCAGAATGTCAACAGTTAAACGCGGCCTTCCTTAAAGACTTCACGATCGAGCTTTAGAAATTCATGAAGTTCTTCATAATACTTTTTAACAAAACGAAATTATTTTATTGAACATTGTGGTTATATTACCGCGTTATACCCACCAAGATGTCACAACTCGCAAGAGATTTGTCAATTCCAATGAGCGGCGGCCTGCACTGGCACAAACAAATAATACATTATATTTCATACGAGTTCATACCAATACTTGGCATTAATGAATGTACCTATGTTCAGCATTGGACGTTCTATGACTGATGATGATATGAATGTAAGTAACACTTGATACCTCATAAATTTAGAAGTTCTATTGTCGAAGAACCCATAGTAGTATTACCAAACTGTTGCCGGTAATAATGAATTGATAACTAATTTTGAAAGACTTGAAAAATTTGTTGAAATAAATGGTTTGAATTTGAATAAAAGAAATGAGCAGGGATAGGCAAACAAGGGCTATGAAGCTTCACTCCACGTCAGTTTTTATAAGACAGTTATATAGAGTGTTAGTTATATGAGATAGTTACATCAGTCGAGAAAGTACAATTGCGTTGACTGTTCTGCTACTATAAAAACCTTAACAGTTGACGTTATACCGGATGTTTCATAAAGTTCGTATCAATAACAATTCCATATAAAGGTAGAATGATTTAAAGCGTAAAGGTAAAGTAAAAAAATGAAAGTTGATATTTTTTTTTATTAATTATTAAGCATGGGGATTTTAAAATTTGGAATTTGACCTGTTAATCGTCGCAATTTGCATAGGACTGGCTGTGTGCTAAAAATAATTAACTACCCCATCGGTAGTTTACAAATGTACTGCAGCTGACACAATGAGCCAGAAAATTGTATTCCTCACTAATTAAATTTTCTATTATTCCAAAACTATGAGCCTTACCAAATTCTAAACTTTATTTGGTTATTTCTAAAACCATTGCTCTCATCACCATAATCATTAGCCATAGGATGTCAACTGTAGAAGTGATGTGGAATCATAGTATTCTGTAATGGCAGATCTTATTATACAGTTGGGTTCAGTACCAGGAAATCATACCGTAATTGTAGATGTTGCTTTGAAATATGTAATTACGCTTCAATACTTGTGTAAACAATGTCTTTGATGTTAATTCTATGGAAGCCTTGTTTCAAAGCTCCGAAATCAATACCGCTTTAAGAATTAGATCCGAATATATTGTAGGATAACAAGTTTCTATACAGAAGTTGCCTTCTTGGTCTAGTGGCAGCATATAGGATTATAGACCGGAAGGTAATCTTCGAATCCAGGCAAAGTTGTTTTTCTAATACGATTTGCCTGATTCGATCCTTAGAAGTGCTAAGTGAGACTGATCTCTAAAGACCCACACTCCGTAGTCGAAACCAAGTCGAATACTTTATTTAAAAATTCGTTATGCCAACCCCATATTGAATGGGATAAGGTCAAGTGAAAAAAGAAGAATAAGTTTTCATGCAAAAAATCCGTGAATTTAATATATCAAGCAAAACGCTTATAACCCAAGATTTTCTTGTTTCACAACCTAAATACTGCCGCTAGAGGCCATTAAATTTTGTCAAAACATTAGAATAATGCTCCAGAAATGATCAAAAACGATTCACAGCCTACAAAAAATCCCCATAATGACATCAAAGACTTTCATTTTCCAAATAAAGCGCATTGAAGTTAGTACAGACAGTACAAACAAAAGGCATTCATTATACTCGTTGGATATCGTGGCAACATCGCCAGATGAATTATTCAACGCTCTGATCTTTGCTGCTGGTGATAACAATTCCATTGTAAATAGCTTGATTGGCTGAAGAATGCAAGAGTCCATTCATCATGTCCATCTTTGAGACTTGGTTCCCTTTCACGTGTATTACTTTTCTATAGCTTATATTTAGTATATAGGATATCTAATAAGTGATGGATGCAGGCCGCTTCCAACAGGTCGTGCTGGAAATCTTTGGGAGAGGCTTATGTTCAGCAGTGGACGTCCTAGGGCTGATGATGATGATAATTATCTAATAAGTGATGATATTAAGGAGAGAAAAATGTCCTGTTCTTTCGATGCTCTATCTTTCTGAAACAAACTTGATTTGTTTCAATCTTCATGTATGAGATGGTAATTCTACCACAGGTGGCTCTGTTCTATTCGTTGGCTACGCTGTGGCTCCAACATATTATGAATAAAATACCTCATTAACTAAGTCCTGTTCAATCACCGGCATTTGGTGGACAATGGATGAATTAATGAAAACAATGATTTCAAAAGATACGAAATCGAGCAATTGGATGAATGGAGCTCATTTGGGCAGGCCTAAAAAATTCACCATCGATAAGGAAACACTAACATAATTTTTTAAAAGCCACAGACACACACACAGAGAGAGAGAGAGAGAGAAGCCTGTCTAGGTTTATTTTAAGGCAACATGATTTTGCTAACCAATTTGATTCATCATCAAGTTTACCAATGTTTTGCCAAAATAGAAGCAATCAAAAGTCAGAGCTATCAAATTCGACGATACTTGAGTTTAATAACCAGCGTCTTATTAATTAAAGGTTACAAGCTAAGCATTATCGCAAGAGCTTTTTGGAGTGTAGCGTCTGGGAGTTTATAACTTATGTTTAATTCAAAGTCGAATGCAATGAGACGTCTGGAAGAGGTCTATGCACTTGTTCAGACTTCTGAATTGAAAGTGGAGTTGCCTTTGAATATTGTATTTCATTAATTTGATAGTATATTGAAGGATTAAAATATAGTTATTCGAAACTTTGAATTCTTAATGTGAATTAATCACATTATCCCTAGAGAATTACAGTGAGGGTTTCCGGACATTTTGATTTTTGAAATTAAAGTTTCGATGTAGTAACTTCACTTTAGATGTAGTTATAAAATGAATATACCAGGATTGTTTATGGATTTACAATTACAAATAATTAGTTAATAAAACTTGAGTAGTAAATCTGGAAAGTCAAATTCCTGTATGAATCAAATACCCTAGATTTCGCCCGGTTTTAGCCAAGTGCACCATATCAAAAAATATATCCTTCCAAACACCTCAATCTAAAACTAGAAACGAAAAGGGACAGTGAAAAGAAGAAGCATAATATTTATTCATGAAAATTATGAATTCCGTGTCGCTTGGCAGACGTTTATGCAGCTATCTCGGCGCATTGCTGTGTTGAGAAACTGTGCACAGTGGGTACACTGACTTGCGGAAATGTTGACATATTTTTAAGACTTTTTTAATCACTTATGATGGCAGACAACTCACCTGCACCCCTAGTACGAGTTAATGCTTCTCGAAAACTATGATAGTTATCGTTAAAACTCCATACATTTGACTTGTAGCGCCGCTTGCGGAAACTACAATGAACTATTGAAATCAAACTATTTTTACGGATTATATCACGATTTGGTTTTAATTTTTATGCCCGACGTGAGCTCATACTGCGTAAATCGGATCGCAAATAACTAACTTTTTTAAATTTAAAAATTGTATAATTTTAAAATGAAGGTAGATAATGTAATATTAACATTTTTGGACAATTGACACCTTAGTCTGACCCGTGATCACGAAGGCTGCAAAGCTTTCGAAACGTCGGGCATAAAAATTAAAACCAAATCGTGATATAATCCGTAAAAATAGTTTAATTTCAATGAATAACATTCACGTAAACCTAAGAAATCATTATACAATGAACTAAATAAATGTATAGAGATTTAACGATAACTATCATAGTTTTCGAGAAGCATTCTTGTATTAGGGGTACTGATAGTAAGGATCGATGTTACCGTCGACTTTTGGAGGGTATACACCAACCGAAAGAAGGCGAAAGAATGTTCTCGAAGGGCCATCGGCGATGGGGATCGAACGTTTCCGAATTTTCGCTGTTGCGTTCACACAACAGTTATTCCGCGCACGACCGAGCGGGACAGAACGCTTTCGTTCGTTAATTCGTCTTCGGTGTTGCGTGCGTTGGTGTGTTCCCGCCATTTGAGGGAAGCATATGTTCAGCAGTGAACGTCCTTAGACTGATGATGGTGGACATCAACAATGCCAGAAGTACAGACATGGAAGGTAGAAGAAGCGGTGATTCGATTCCTCTTGTTTGTTCAATAAAAATCGATTAGAGAGACAAAAAGTATATTTAGGTGTTCGATTTTTTTTTTAATTATTACAATAGTGTTGATTCTTTAACCCGTCAGAGGCGGCACATATATATGTTCCATAAGCGTATGGGCCACCGGAGGCCGAGCCGCCCGTGACTATTTAATCTTTCAATTTAGTGGGGAAATGGAATAAAATAAAAATTATCTAAAAGTAAGTATATCAAATTCGTAAATAATAAATAAATAAATAACACCCAACTGTCACATACATAGTTCTGACCCCACACTAAGATCGACTCTTGTGTCGTGAGAATCAGGAACTACGAGAGACTTTTGGTGTCACAACACCCAAACCCGAAACAAATATCTGTGGGCTACACAAATATTTGTATCGGTGCGGGGATCGAACCCGCGGCCTCTCGCTTCGTACTTCTGAAAATACTATTCAATTAACCTCTTCTTTATTTCTTCTTACATCACTGTATTTTACACTAGAAAAATTAGAATAGCACTTAGTTTTTCGTACTCATTCGACTGTGCCTGAAGCTGTGGTTTTCAATAACCAGCCTAGTTAGTTTCCTCTGCCAGTCCGAATGAGAAATGCACCTTATTCAGAAACCCAACTCTGCGCGTTGTAGCGGATATTATACCCTCAGGCTTCCAATATGAATTGAATTTTGAAATTAATGGCTTGCTATAATACATATTTTATGAGTAATGTGCGTAATTCTCAAAGACCATTAATATTTGTACTAAATCATATACTTCTACATAAATTATGTTGCATTAGTTGAGTATTGTAAATTTAAAATCAAAAGTTTAAATTATGGTAGTTAAAATAGTAAACATTCTATTTATAACAGAAGTAGACCATTGATGGTAGATACCTAATCACTGTCCATTAAAACTGTCATACTTGAGGAATTTAAGGTGTGATTACGAATTCTATTATAGGGATGTAGATTGCAGAAGTATATAGACGATATACGACAGCTTCAGTGGCGTGGTGGGCGAGTAACCTGCTGTGAAGCGAGAGGCCGCGGGTTCGATTCCCATACCGAGACAAATGTTTGTGTAACCCACAGATATTTGTTTCGGGTCTGTGTGTTGTGAGAAAGAAAGTCTCTCAAAGTTTCTGATACACGATACAGGTTGTACCTAGTGTAAGATCAGGACTATGTGTGTGACTGTATATTATATTTTTTTCTTTCGAGCCTCGGTGGCGTGGTGGTATTTCGGTACAACTACGGTTCTGAGGTCTCGGGTTCAATCCCCGGGTCGGGCAAAGTATTATTGGATTTTTCCATATCAGCAGTTATGGCGATAGGCTCGTCGCCTATCACATCTGGGACGGAACTAAGCTCGGCGAAATGTGGGTGTTCTAGTTCGCTAGTGCGCCTCTGCCTACCCCTTCGGGGATACAGGCATGAGCTTATGTTATGTTATGTTTTTCTTTTATTTCCTTAAAATGAAAATGAACTGTTCTTTAGTTTGGTCAAGATTATAAGGCTAATCAAAGCCACGCAAAAGCAATTGGCTCTTTGTTGCAACTAATTGGATATCTTTTACAATTTTTCATTGAAAGCGAGTGGATTTGATTGGTCGACAGGAATTCGCAGTGGAGTTTTCCACTCAATAAATTTTTTTTGGGTATTCGTTTGCACCCATCCATTTCACCCAAGCTTTGTTAGCTATTGCATAGTTTTTGTGATGCGAGTGATTGAATAAATATTTTTTGGACGGGATATCACTGCATAAATTAATAGTTTTAGAGACTGATAAACGAGTCATCTATGGGCCGTGAACCGGGAGACCTTGGATTCGATTCCTACGTCGGGCTGAATCCTGAATCCAAATCCTGCCTGTGACATGCTTAAAAAAGTGAATTGCGCCGACCGAAAATTGAGGCGGGACAAACACAGGTAGAAAAAGACTGGTAAGCGAGCAGTTGGGTCACCTAATTGTAAATGATCTCGACCGCCCATAAAGACTACGATCCCAAAAGAATCATGAGTTGCCAACTTGTATAACCGCAGTAATAGACATTACTGTGGTAATACATTACCTATATATCTATACGAAATCTCATATGTGAAAGTCTTATCACGAGCAATAATAAAGTATCAAAAATGGGGTACGTGACTACTTTTTAAAATTAATTTTACATGTTTGCGTCATGTGAAATATATATATAGCACAGAAAGAAATGTTGAAATATTTACAAAAAATAAAAAAATATAAGCCTTTGAAGTTCGGTGTGACCTTTCAACTGCATGAAAGAGAGGTATCAGTATATTTACATAACGGCCCGTGAGTTGGAAAGAGATAGCAAGATATCCTCAAGATCTCAAGATCCACTCTTGCTCATTGTGGAATTTACAATATGAATTACTGCCTCATTTTTCAATGAATTTCGATGCAGGTTTAACAGAAGGTGTTTTTTTTTGTTTTTTTTTTGCTATAACATATAAAATGTATAAAATCAAACATAGTTAAGTACCCAAATAAAACAGAAAATAATCCACAAGCCTCGCCAAGACCTTAATATTATTTTTTATCTAAGCTGGACTCATCAGACTTAAATTTACTTTATTCAGCTACAATAAATAGTTATGATAAAATGCAAATATAAACAAATATATGAGTATAACCTATATAAACCTTTTTTATTTGGCTCTTATTTAAATAGGTAAGCCTCAAACGCGATACTAAAAATATATCACTGGTAGTAGCATAATAACTTAAGAATAATGCTGTCGTAAAATCCAATGATTTATTTCGATGATAATATTTTGAGTACTATAATCGTTAATGTTTGGAGCGGTGACCAATGACTAAAGAATAAATAAGAGGACCCGGCTTATCTACGAAAAATACGTGTTCACTACGAAGCCGATTCCACCATTTTAGTTTCGCGATCTATTAAAAATGTAAGTTGTCACAGTGTCATAAATCAAATCAAATCAAATCAAATTTCGAAATATGAAGAAGATGTCTAACTTATATTAATGGGATCTTTCTTTCGCAAAGTCGCCATTTTGGTTTCGTTCCGTACAATATGAAAGCTTATTTTTTTCGTAGTTATGCCCTGTCCTCTATCTTCTTTTGTCTATGGCGTTGACTGACTAAAGCCTTAGCGTGAATAATTTTCTACAACATTTTCGAATGAACCTCGCGGCATGACTGATGACGTGCTCAAGCAATCATCATGTCACAAGCTCCACGAGAGGACCGGAAGTACAATGGCTGATCATGAAACGCGAACCACACAAGGAGTGTGGGTCACTATGGCAGGTTTTAGCACCATGTGTACGGTGGTCGACATCCGGACGGACAGCCTCCGCGGCGTAGTGGGCGGGTAGCCGGCTGTGAAACGAGAGGCCACGGGTACGATTTCGGCACCGAGACAAATGCTTGTATGGCCCACAGGTATTTGTTTCGGGTCTGTGTGTTGTGAGACCGAAAGTCTCTCGTAGTTCCTGATACCACGACACAAGACTAGTAATCTTAGTGTGGGTTCAGGACTATGTGTGTAACTGTTGGGTGTTATTTATTTATATACCTATCCTATCCTATCATCATATATATATTATGGTTGCCTGGAAGAGATCGCTTTTAGCGATAAGGCCGCCACTTGTGGCACAGTTTATTTTATTTGTTTAATGATACCTGTTTTTTCTCTGTGTGTGTTTACAGTAAAGAGTTAGTAACTAACTATATACCTATCCTACCATCAGCATATTAATGTTATCAAAATATAACATATCCTTAAATCCGAAACAATATACTTGATATAATGGACATTATCATAATAATTGCGTTAATGTTATTGGCACAGTAATTATTGTTCGATGCAATCGTATACAGACTGTAGATTGTATTGGGAAATAGTTGTTGTGGGTAAATTAGATCACGTAGCACTATCACGCAATTCTACTCATTTGGATTGGTGATGTGTAGTAGCTATAATACATACATACATAGACTCACGCCTTTTTCCCATAGGGGTAGGCAGAGACAACAGATTTCCACTTGCTACTATCCTTACACACCTCTTTCGCCTCATTCAGTCTCATTACATTCTTCATGCATGCACGTCGGTTTAGGGTACTTTTAACTTGACCTTTCTCTAGTAAATCTCTGACTTGGTCAGAGAATGTTCGATGAGGTCTTCTCCTTCCAACTCTACCATTCACACTTGCCATATATATTCGCTTTGTCAACCTCCGTTCATCCATCCTTTCTACATGCCCAAACCACCGCAACATTCCTTTCTCAATCCTCGTTATTATTTCCTCTTTCAATCCACACCGCGCTCTCACCACACCATTTCTTACCCTATCTATCAAAGTCACACCACAGATACTCCTTAAACTCTTCATTTCTACTGCATTTATTAGTAATCATTGAAATAAAACTATTTTTACGGATTCTATCACGATTTGTTTTAATTTTTATGCCCGACGTTTCGAAGGCTTTGCAGTCTTCGTGGTCACGGGTCAGACTGACCCGTTCCGAATAGTTTTATTTCAATGTATAATATTCGCGTAAACTTAAGAAATCTGTTAGTAATCACTTTTATTTTTAACACTTTTTATATGTTGCGCCTTGTCCATATGAGATGAATGCAGACGCAAAGCTGGACGTCCACTTGCAAGGACAGACGACATGATGCTCGATGCAGGCTGCTTCCAACCAGACAGACATCAAATTTACAACAAAGTTATCTACTTTGGGAGACTGATTGGATAATGGATTTTTGGGTACATTAAAGTGTGGAACTAGAAAATCTGTTTTAAATAATTTCAGTATTAGAAAATTATTTAATCCACGAGTTACTAGAGTACTTTTAATACCGATAAAATACATTAGGTACCGTGGAAGCGGAACTAGGAACAACACCATACATAACATAAGCTCACGCCTGTATCCCCGAAGGGGTAGGCAGAGGCGCACTAGCGAACTAGAACACCCACATTTTACCGAGCTTAGTTCCGTCCCAGATGTGATAGGAGGCGAGCCTATCGCCATATCGGGCACAAATAGAAACTACAGCCAATTCAAATATAAGTAAACATTAATCTTCTTCTTCTTCTTCAACCTGCCCTTATCCCACCTTAATGTGCATGTTGCAGATAGGATTTGGCTTAGTTTTTACGACCGATCGCCTGCCTGACGTCAACCCCCTATGAGGGATCCAGTCCCGGGCAAATTAATTAGAAAATTTGCTTTGCCCGACCTGGGAATCGAACCCAGGACCTCCCGGTCCACAGCCCATTCATGTTGCCACTAGACCAAGGAGGCGACCCGAAAAATAAACTTTAATATGCTATAATAATGTAAGAAATTCTTTGAACATCCACCTGGAAGCACACTAGAGCTAGTTCAAGTATAAAACAATAATAGAAGCACTTTTCCACTCGACACTACCAAACTCAGGACGTGACGTGTGCAACGAATAATGTAGTGTACACCCGCCTACTATCGCACGTCATATCGGATGTTGGTATACACGTGACATTAATACCGTCAAAAAGGCTGACTATCGATGTGAACGTGGCTTTATGGATGATGTTATGAGAGATGGTGCATAATCCGAAAGTAGAGAAAAGAAACGCATTACATATTCCGATTTTGTTCCGAAAATAAATGAAACTATAGCCGAGAGCCTGACTGAATGACTGCCTCGGTGGCGTGGTTGTATTTCGGTACGACTACTGTCCTGAGGTCTTGGGTTCGATCCCCGGGTCGGGCAAAGTGATATTGGATTTTTCCATATCAGCCCGGAGTCTGGAATTTGTGCCCGATATGGCGATAGGCTCGTCCCCTATCACATTTGGGACGGAACTAAGCTCGGCGAAATGTGGGTGTACTAGTTGGCTAGTACGCCTCTGCCTACCCCTTTGGGGATACAGGCGTGAGCTTATGCATGTATAGCTGAGATATAGTATAATATGCTTTATATCACACGGCCACAGGACGTCCACTGCTAGGCTTCCATTAAAGACTTCCAGATCGACCTGTTGGAAGTAGCCTGCATCGACCTTTATCAGATCCTCTGCACACCTTGTAGGTGAACATCCAACGCTGTGTTCGCCACAACGCGGTCTCGACTCGAGAACTTTTCTGCCCCATCGCCTATCACTTCCTTAGCGAACTTTGCTCGGTGTTTCTCTTAGCGATCATATTAGGAATGAGGAGATCCGTAGAAGAACAAAAATCGCTGATATAGCCCAGCTGATATTTAAGTTGAATTTGCAGGGCACATAGCTCGTAGAACTAACGCATTGTATAATATTAAATAGTAATACATCATCATCATCATCAGCCACAGGACGTCCTCTGCTGAACATAGGCCTCCCCCAAATAGTAACACAGTCGATTTCAAATCACCTCGGTGGCGTAGTTGTATTGCGTACTTGATACGGTACGACTGCCATAATAAAGTGTCGGATTCGATCTCCGGATTTGATATGCTTTCTCTATTTCATATCAGCCCAGCGTCTGGAATGTATGCCCCATATGGCGAAAAACTCGCTTTCTATCACATCATGCGGTGGAAATTAGCTGGACGAAAGTCAGTTGTATGTGTGCCTACCCCTTCGAGGATAAAAGGCGTGCATCTGTATGCAGTTGGATTGAAATTACGTCCTTAAATATTTCCAAATGCATAGATAATCTTTCTTTCTTTCTTTCTGCTTGCCCTTATCCCACCTTAATGTGGGGTCGGCGCAACACACTTTTTCAAGCATGTTGCAGAAATGATTTGGCTTAGTTTTTACGACCGGCTGCCTGCCTGACGTCAATCCCTTCTCCTGTCTCGACAAATTAAATTAGAAAATTCTCTTTGCCCGACCCGGAAATCGAACCCACGACCTCCCGGTTCACAGCCCATCTTTCTTTCTGTCCATATACATAGATAATATTATTATCATACAAAATAGAATAGTATTAATACACATTGAGACAATTTTCACTCGCAAATTAAGGCACGTAACGACAAACGATACAAAAAACTCAATGAGTAGACTAAACGACTGCTCTACCTTATGTAAATGGTGATTAACGGAAGATTAAAGTGGGGTTAACAGAATCACCCGCAACGCTACTGAAATTCCGACATTCAAATTTAAGGGGGTAGTCGTAAAACTAGATTTATTCGCGTACTTAGACCGTCTAAATCTGTCTTCCGAAGAAAAAGAATTGCCGTGAACTCGGGAATGTGGTTGCATAATCCAGGTACGTCTTAAAACTGGAAATAGATCTTTGTGGGTTTTTGTATGCGGTTGAAACTTACTTTTGCTCTAATTACATAACATACATAACATAAGCTCATGCCTGTATCCCCGAAGGGGTAGGCAGAGGTGCACTAGCGAACTAGAACGCCCACATTTCGCCGAGCTTAGTTTCGTCCCAGATGTGATAGGGGGCGAGCCTATCGCCATATCAGGCACAAAATCCAGACTACAAGCTGATATGGAAAATCCAATATCACTTTGCCCGACGTGGGAATCGAACACGAGACCTCAGAATGGTAGTCGTACCGAAATACAACCACGCCACCGAGGCTTTTAGTGCACTAATTATTTATACCTAAATGAGGTTTTAGTTTCGAATCCTATTTACTATATACTTTAATATTTGGCTCTAAAAATCCCAGATTATTTATTACCTGATGTTGGTATTTGGACCCGTTATGGCAATATGCTTTCTTGGATCGAGAGGTCGTGGGTTTGATTTCCAGGTCGGGCAAAGCGAATTTTCTAATTTAATTTGCCGAGACAGTATCCACCAGAGGGGGTTGACGTCAGATAGGCAGCCGGTCAAGTCAACCAAATCCTTTCCGCAACATGCTTGAAAAAGTGTGTTGCGCCGACCCCACAATAAAGTGGGATAATGACAGGTACAAAGAAAGATTTCTTAACACACATAAAATGCAACATTTAATCTAAGAACAAAAACTATTCCAAACTCAAAATTAGATAGTAAAAAACTAAACGGACCGACTTTATTTATCTGATCGTCATCAAATTTATATTGGACCACCCTTGAAATAAGCTATCTATAAATAATATATCTTGAAAATCGATCTTATTTTAACAGAGATATCGGGTAACAAACATAAAAAAAATCAAGACTAATCTTCTTTTGAAGTCAGTCGGAAATATAATAAATATTCGCCGTATTTTTAAGAGACAGAAATCTTCGTATTAAAGTCTCTCTAAACTCTTACATGTGACAGGTAAAAGAGCAACGGTACGAAGGAAATAAATACAAAATGAATTCCCACATCCCCTTTGAGCACGGAAAGTCCAATTTAATGAAGACCGTAAACCGCCAATGTTAAAGTAAGCCAGTTTTATGAAATATTTTCAACGCCAGGTCTGTAGTCACTGGTGTTAAAATCGACCGTGTAAAGTGCTTTTGTGGATGCATTTCTTGCTTTCTACTTGCCCTTATCCCTTCTTAAGATGGGATCGGCCTAATACACTTTTTCAAACATGTTGCAGTTATTATTATTGTCATATCGGGCACAAATTCTGGGCTTTTTTTACTCGGGCACGGCAAAAATGACTACTCTGCACCTGATGGTAAGCATAGTGTAGTCCAAAAAAACTAGCGACCACTGACAAAGAGTATGTTTATCAGTGGTCATCAGAATCATGCCGCCTTGTTTATGCTTCTTCGCACTCCGAACCCGATAAGGGAAGAAGCAAATCGAGGGGCTTGCGACAAGACAGGCGGATGACCGATGCAGACACAGAGATACCCCTATACCCGTCCCAACCAACCATCAAGCCATGCCGCAAGCCCCTCGAGAGAACCGGAAGTACATTGGAGTGTGGGTCACTATGGCAGGTTTTAGCACCATGGTCATGGTCACTATCCGGGCGAATGCGAATATCCTACCACCAGCTGACAATGATTAAAGATAAACCAATAAGACTGCGTGACTTGGGGATCGAACCGAGAGCGTAGTCGTAGTCCAACCAGCCCGCCTAGCATGCGCTCCACAAGAACATTTTGTCTACGCTTGTTATCCTGTTATAACCGGTTTTATCTAATTGTCTACGGACACTAACATGCGTCCTCGTTTATCGACCGACTTCCAAAAAGGAGGAGGTCCTCAATTCGTCTGTATATTTTTATGTATGTTACGCCATATCTCCGCCAAATATGGACCCATTTTCAAAATTATTTTTGTGTTCGATAGAGCTTATTTCAAGAGTGATTCCATATAAGTTTGGTCACGATTTGATTTGAATTCGGTCTGTTAAGTTTTTAAACATATGATTATTTTCATATATTTTTTTATAGAAGAGGGTACAAACGAGCAAGTGGGTCACCTGATGTGAAGTAATCACCGCCGCCCATAAACATCCATACATTATTGTAGACAACATCTCGACAGTCGATTATCGAGATATCCTGTGGCGCACATGCTAGCCAGCCACATATATAAACAATGAGATACGCAAAACCGATTTATCTTAAATCTCAGTTGACATAAAGACCAGTTGCCAACTAGACTTTGTTGTTCACTCAAAGTGTCAAAAATAGCGATTCGCCCCGCAGGACGATAGTCGTACCTCGCACGCAGCGCAACTTCGCCACCGAAGCAGTTAAAAATCGCAATGATAAACTAAAAGGCCATTCGTGCTACAATGCGTGTATAATACATTATTGTACTCTTGAAGCCACAATAGCACCGCGACCCACTCACGAGGATAGTTTATCAAAGAGCTATTACTAGGGATGGCATTGTCATTCAACTGGACGTTATTTAATTTGTAAGGGAAAGTTGTGACGGAGGTCTTTGGGACGGTTTTTATTGGTCGCTTGGTGATTCTGATTGAATCTGAAAAAGACAGTATTCGATAGAGTTTATTCAAACGATGGTCCCATATTTTGGTAAAAATGGGATAAGGAGGATTTTTAAGTTTTAAGCTGTGATCTCAAATAAGGTGCTACAAAATTTGAAATCTGGTGTGCAATTATATGATTTCGAGGCGAGCTGATGATGTCGATTCGTTTTAGTCATTGACTCATAAACTTTATCATAATGTTCCTTTATAGCTTTCTTTCTTTCTACCTGCCCTTATCCCACCTTAATCTGGGGTCGGCGTAACACACTTTTTAAAGCATATTGCAGAAAGGATTTGGCTAAGTTTTTAAGACCGGCTGCCTACCTGACGTCAACCACCTCTGGGGGATCCAGTGCCGGGCAAATTAAATTAAAAAATTCGCTTTGCCCGACCTGGGAATCGAACCTCCCGGTCCACAGCCCATATATGCTGCCACTAGACCAAGGAGTCGCCTGTTAGCATAAAAGCATATTATAAGGAATTGCCAGAACTTTGCAGGCTTTATTGATTCGTTTTTACTTACAACTCACTCGGTCATAGAAAACAGAGAAATGCATTTCAAACTTCCTCGAACGTTTACAGCGAAATACTTTTCAAAGTATTGCATAAAACAAGGGATGAAAGAATAAAATGTGTCGCGTACGTGTATTGTGATACAAAGCGAACAGATTTACAAATAACTTGTGATGTTATTGATCGGATTTGCACATTTATAGACGGATTATAGCACGAGGTCAGTTAGAAGTGGGTACGGACTGCTGAGAAGAGTGTCGCGATCTCAAACGTCAGTAACGCCACGTACCATTTACAATACGGGGGCGCTTACTCCAATTTACACTCTAGAATATGAATATTCAAGAATCACCTCATCACCATTATCATCATCCGTACACCGCTGGAATGAAGAATGAATGAATGAATGAATGATGTATGACAATTTTATTGCCTAAACATTATACCTAACGCTAGCACGACCTTGCGCGCGTATGTTTCAAATACGACTGAGAGACTTATGACCACGAGGTCACAACTTTTGGATCACAAGTTTCGCGCTGTTGTCCAATCTATGTACTGTTGAATGTTGTCTCATTCAAAATCCATTTTCATCATGTTTGTTGATAATTTTCTAAAAAATACAGCTACAAGTACCAGGCGTTCAGATACGGAGAGTGTACAAAATAGATGATCTAATTCTGAACCCATTTTTTCTTGTTTGTGATCCATAGTAGATAATTTGTTAAGGAAACGCGTTGTCATCGGCAAACGTGTTTATCTTCCACACAATACGAGTACACTGTTGGCACCGCTCGCGTCACGTCACCGCGTACACGTCTATGTATTGAGTTATTCTAGCGTGTTTGGCAAACTTCGTCTTTTAAGTTATGAGCGATGTATACTTTAATTAATACTTTGTTGCTGAGGTGCTTTTTCCTTATTCTGCGACTTTGACAGCTAACGCGTACGTGTGGGACCACCCATGGCGCGCTTTACCGAGATGGCCGACACACACTTAACTATCGAAAATAATTGGCCATAAATTGGATACACATTAAGAGGATTAAAGTAATTTTTACAGGCTAAGTTCCACACCGGGGCGGGAGGGGGGTAATTGAGAGGCTGTGTGCTTGACTCCCGCGAGTAGACGAGTTTGTGTGAACCACAGTTATTTCTTTCGAGTTGTTGTGGGCCCGTAAATCACTGCAACCCTTTTAGTTGCAATGACAATGGGCCGTGATAATAAGCGACCAAATTATTGCTATCTCTCTCACTCAAATCACAAAAATATTATAAAATCATAACTGGGAAACATTGAAAAATCGCGGAAAATAAATGGGAGTGATTCGGGTATCCCAAGGTGTTGCATTTCTAACGCTTGACACTATTTTTGAGCCAACCTGTATATAATGGGCCTTACTTATAAAACAAAATGAAGAGTTTAAGGAGTATGTGTGGTATGACTTTGAGAGATAGGGTAAGAAATGGTGTGGTGAGAGAGCGGTGTGGATTAAAAGAGGAAATAATAACGAGGATTGAGAAAGGAATGCTGCGGTGGTTTGGGCATGTAGAAAGGATGGATGAAAGGAGGTTGACAAAGCAAATATATATGGCAAGTGTGTGAATGGTAGAGTTGGAAGGGGAAGACCTCATCGAACATTCTATGACCAAGTCAAAGATTTACTCGAGAAAGGTCAAGTTAAAAGTACCCTTAACCGACGTGCATGCATGAAGAATGTAATGAGACTGAATGAGGCGAAAGAGGTGTGTAAGGATCGTAGCAAATGGAAATCCGTTGTCTCTGCCTACCCCTATGGGAAAAAGGCGTGAGTCTATGTATGTATATACTTATAAAACACTTTAGCTGACCAAATGGTTAAGAATAGTCTGTCCCTTTTATTTTCAAACAATGGTCCGATATATTTAGATAAACGCTTTTACTTATATTTTGTACCACAAACCATTACTTATATTCACAAATATTAAACTGTCATTCCTGATAATACGGTGCCTGAAATATTATTATGAAGCCTTGATAAGGATTATCGTAGAATTTGTCGCGTGAATACGGATATTCAAGATGTTTGTTTGATGTGTGGGCGTTTGACTGAATAAAACATGACGTTGCCTAAAATAGATGTACCTCTACAGATAATAAAATACAAGCTCTATGCGGGTGGTGTTGATACTGTGTAAGGTTAGTCGTATCCATACTCGTTACTGCCTCGGTGGCGTGGTGGTATTTCGGTACGACTACGGTTCTGAGGTCTCGGGTTCGATCCCCGGGTCGGGCAAAGTGATATTGGATTTTTCCATATCAGCCCGGAGTCTGGAATTTGTGCCCGATATGGTGATAGGCTGGCATATCACATCTGGGACGGAGCTAAGCTCGGCGAAATGTGGGTCTTCTAGTTCGCTAGTGCGCCTCTGCCTACCCCTTCGGGGATACAGGCGTGAGCTTATGTTATGTTTTATGTATCCATTGGTTGTATCGTATACCATCAAGCAAGCGGCTCGCTCATCATTCGAGTGTTAAACTACGTGAGAGGATACATTCTTTATGATATTAATACCTAACAAGTTATCTTTCACACTTTCTTTTCCAGCGCTTCAACGTCTACGTTGCAGCATTTTAAGCATTTTAAGGGGGGACCTTTTGCGGCCTCACACAACTGGTCTTTAGGTACAATTTGCTTAGTTCACCTGTTAATAACTAGTTTCCTTTGTTTTTGTATTAGACTAATCTAGGTATAATTAAGTAAATTGGCATTGTTTGTATCATTTTTTAGTATGAGATTCCGCAATAAACTTTCTTTCTTCTTTCACGAGGGCAGCAAAAGCGGCCTTTAAATAGCAACAATACTGCAATCAATACGTCAACAAACAATTGGGAAAGATTTTTTGGTGAAATACACCCTAATTCTTCTTTGTTGACCAACTTCAAAAAAGAACGAGGTTTTCAATTTGTCTGTATTTTTTATGTATCTATACGTGTTATGTTATGCGATATCTCCGCAAAATGTGGACCGATTTTCCAAATTCTTTTTGTGTTCGATAGAGTTTATTTCAATGGATGGTCCCATATAAATTTGGTCACAATCAGATTTGAAGTAGTTCTGTTAAGTTTTTAAACTTGTGATTATTTACTATACACAGCATAAGCTCACGCCTGTATCTCCGTAGGGGTAGGCAGAGGCGCACTAGTGAACTTAGTTCCGTCCCAGATGTGATAGGGGGCGAGCCTATCGCCATATCGGGCACATTTCCATGCTCCGGGCTGATATGGAAAAATCCAATATCACTTTGCCCGACCCGGGGATCGAACCCGAGACCTCAGGACGGTAGTCGTACTGAAATATAACCACGCCACCGAGGTTACTATAATTCCGCAATATGGCGAAAGTCCATTTCTAACTTGTTAGCCTTTATGTGTGTCATTGTGATGCCTCACGACATACCTAAATAAAAATACCTTAAAAACCTCTTGAAATGGACCGTATAATATGAATAAACTATCTGGACAATATTGCTAAGCAACATCAGTAGCCCGAGCACGAAAAACTAATGTAAATGTAAATGTATTCGAGTTCGCTGCGCACTGATGACGTTTGGTTAATATTTCATACAAATTTCATAGACGCGCATCGAGTTCGAATACATTTACGGTTGTCAGAAATTTTCCTGCCCAGGCCGCAGGACAATACTGCTAAGTAAGTAATTAGACAAGATTTTCTAAACAGACACGAATGCGACTTTTAAGAACAACCTCTAACCGAGACCTAATTTATATAATGAATATCCTGTTACGCCGGTTATTTCTGATTATACAGTCCATAATACAGTTAGCTATTTCACCAAAACAATTTCACCGAATGCTAAATTGTTCAACAAAGGAATTTCCCATTTATCCATCAGTGAAACCTAATTGAAATTAATGCGTGAAACGAAACTGTTCTCGGAATAAATTTAAACTTAAATCATCTGCGAGATGTTGCACGTAAATTGGAACGTTTTTGATTGAATTAGCGGCGAGATCCGCAGTCCTGTACATAGACATAATACACATAGAGTAAGCACATATAGTATAAGTAAGCTCTCTCGAGATTTCGAGAATTAATGTTTAGTTTTAGCTTAATTTAATGTTGCATGAGGAATTGGTACTGTGTTCGATTCTCAGGAGAAGAATGAATTCTTGTTTTTTTAATGCAGCCGGTGCGTAAAAACTAAGCAAAATCCCTTCTGCAACAAGCTGGAAAAGGTGTGTCGCGCCGCCCACACATTGAGTTGGGATAAGGCTAGGTGGAAAGAACGATCCTGTGAATTTACAACACTATTTGTCGATAAGGGTTTTCTTACGAGGGTTTACTCCCCACGGGGAGGGTACAATATACTGGGGGGTCACTACGTCTTAAAGCAGTATTAATATAATCTTACTTGTACCAATTCCCGTACAAAAAAAACAAAGTAAGATTATTATATTAATACTGCTCTAAGACGTGGAGGTAACCTGCCTGTTCTTATGATATCTTTTTACTCTCGAAATTTTGGAAATTCATATTATGGTAATAGGCCATTTTTTAATCTGACATTATGTCATTTATTTCGCTAAAGCATCGATATATTATATACCTAGATGCACAGTTGACGCTCGGAAAATGGGACAGTAAAAGAGTGCCTAAGCACTCCTTTTGCATCATCATCATCATCAGCCATAGGACGTCCACTGCTGAACATAGGCCTCCCCCAGAGATACTCCTTTTAGATACAGTACAGAATTTTAAATTTCAAAATTGAAATTTAAGAACGCTTGCTCATTTCATTTAAAAAGCTATTTTTAACAATTACGTAGTGTTATATTTGTGTTGATTTAATTAGATTTTTATGATCTTTTCTTTTTATTATTTATTATGACTACCGAGACCACTTTTTTGGACGATATTTGCAAATAACTGTGCATCTAGGGTATATAATATTGATGCCCTAATATCGCAGTTTATACAAGTACATTAGAATTTAGTTATACTGCTATTCTCGTTTTAAATTGCATTTAAATTCCTTTACATTATCTAAGATTTATTCCAATTTAACAAACTACTAGTGTAATAAATTCGTAATTGACTGTCTCGGTGGCGTGGTGGGATTTCGGTACGACTACGGTTCTGAGGTCTCGGGTTCGATCCCCGGGTCGGGCAAAATTATATTGGATTTTTTCATATCAGCCCGGAGTCTGGAATTTGTGCCCGATATAGCGATAGGCTCGCCCCCTATCACATCTGGGACGGAACTAAGCTCGGCGAAATGTGGGTGTCCTAGTTCGCTAGTGCGCCTCTGCCTACCTCTTCGGGGATACAGGCGTGAGCTTATGTATGTAGTGTAATAAATACTACCAACGTGCTTTATACAAAACGTATGGTCATATCGCAGAAATGGCCCATTTACGCGATATTACAATCAAAGTTCGTGCGGCGTACTTAATAAGCGATATCATTGTGTAGTTCTTTGCATTACATTTTAATTTAAGCCTTAACCCTCACGAAATGGAGTCTAAATTTGTGTGAACCAGGTATTGGGAACGATTGTCTGGCCCAGAATTTGATATATGTTGGCCCATTAAAAAGTTACTCCGGCATGCAACAAACGGATGTTGGAAGTTACGTCGGTTAGCTTATTACAAATAATTTGGCGATGGTTTACAGGGCTATTTTATTTAAAATATTTTGTCATGGCGCAGTGAGATACCGGCTGTTAAGCGAGAGGCCGCGGGTTCGTTATCCAAATCGGGACAAATGTTTGTGTAGCCCATTTTTTTTTTCGGGTCTGGATGTTGTGAGGCCGAAAGTCTCTCGTAGTTCCTGATGCCCACACAAGACTCGTATTCTTACTGTGAGGCCAAGACAATGAATATGACTGTTAGGTTGTATTTGCTTAAGAAGATAGGCGAGGGGAGGCCAGACCAGCCAAATTAATTTACTTGGTACTTCATCATCATATTTTAGCCAAAATACTGGACTATTCTTGGAGGTAAAGCTCGATTATCAAACGTAAAATAAATCTTGAAAAATACCGGATATATACAGGATTTTTTCTAATCCTGTTATCAATAATAACTACAGTTAAATAAGGAATAAGTAGCAATCGAGCGGTAAAATTTCAAATTTCTTAAGACTTAATTTTTTTTAATAATGGAACCTTGAATTTGACTGCCTCGGTGGCGTGGTGGTATTTCGGTACGACTACGGTTCTGAGGTCTCGGGTTCGATCCCCGGGTCGGGCAAAGTGATATTGGATTTTTCCACATCAGCCCGGAGTCTGGAATTTGTGCCCGATATGACGATTGGCTCGCCCCCTATCACATCTGGGACGCAACTAAGCTCGGCGAAATGTGGGTGTTCTAGTTCGCTAGTGCGCCTCTGCCTACCCCTTCGGGGATACAGGCGTGAGCTTATGTTTATGTGATGTGTTTATGTTTTGAATTTGTGACGAAAAAAAATCTGGCTCATTGGATCAACTGCATGCAGTACATTTGAAAACCACCTATGGTGTAATTAATTATTTTTAGCATACACAAAGCCATTTCCATATTAATTACGGTCGCATTTCGATTTTAAAGTTCCCATGCTTAGTAATTGATAAAAAAAATTAAGTTCAATTTTTATTTTTTAACTTTACCATTACACTTTAAATCGTTGTCTCTTTATATAGAATTGTTATTGATACCAACTTTATGAAACAGTGTATACAGTAACATGCACAAAAATATTCCATAAATTAAGAATCTCCTTTTCAAATCTAAAAATGGTTACAAAACCACTATAGTACAACAGCATTATCCACAAAAGACTAATCCCAGTATTGGGATGCTCTTTTGACAACTCAATTCAAACTCAAACTCATACGTCTTGGTTATTGGAAGACATTAGAAATTTAGACGCGACATGAAACTTCGACGTGTGTTTGTTAAGGGGACGATGTGAAAATGCACGTATACTATATATACGTACACTATACTGAATATATAAATACGCTCAGCCAAGCATGTCTCAGTTCAATAGAAAATAAAACATAAACATAAGCTCACGCCTGTATCCCCGAAGGGGTACGCAGAGGCGCACTAGCGAACTAGAACACCCACATTTCGCTGAGCTTAGTTCCGTCCCAAATGTGATAGGGGGCGAGCCTATCGCCATATCGGGCACAAATTCCAGACTCCGGGCTGATATGGAAAAATCCAATATCACTTTGCCCGACCCGGGGATCCAACCCGAGACCTTAGAACCGTAGTCGTACCGAAATACCACCACGCCACCGAGGCAATCAATAGAAAATTGTTAAGCTAATAGGTACTGAATAAATTTTCTTTTCAAAATTAGGGTTACGTTTATATTTTTTACAAGTTTCCACTAGACTTCTTAAGGTATATTATAACTAAATTAAAACACTAACACTAGAAGACATAACTTACTCAGACAATCTGTTTTATTTCATCATCCATCCACAGCCTGTAGGGTCGCGCTGCTGGGCATAGGCCTCTCTCATATCATGCCATTCCTTACGATTCTGGGCCATACGCATCCAAGTTCGACCTACGATCTTAACCAGGTCGTCGACCCACCTTGCCATCGGACGGCCAACGCGCCCTTACCTTGTCCTGGCCACCATTCTGTTACAGTCTTACTCCATCTAGTATCTGCTCGCCTAGCCACATGTCCTGCCCAGCTCCATTTGAGCCCCATAACAATTTATTTATTAAAAGTTTTATTTATTAAAAGAAATTCGATTTGTGACTTATATTTTTCTATTTCTTGATTGTGGTTAAATACGCACGCTATTTCAACTTTAATTCCATTTTACGATGAGACAAGTGGGCGGGGCTAATGTTAGAATTCCATTTGACTGTCTGCCCTTAAATGATCAAGGTTCATATACCAGGAATTTCCGAATCTACCGGGAATACTGAATAATCTGTGTTCCGTTGACGGAACTTTGTTCATTTATTCCTGTTTGTTTTAATGAAGGACGTGGAATTTGGTAAAGTTATAGTTAATGGTGTTACTGCATCAATAGTGCAGGATTATGTTGTATAATGTATGCATAATAACACACAGACGTAAAGAAAAAGAAGGACACCACCTCCCGTATAGTTAAAAGGACGCCAGATAGAAGCCACGCAAACAAACGCGCCTGCACAGAATCACAAGTTTAAACTTAACAAACCGACTTCAAATCGGATCGTGACCAATTTATATGGGGCCACCCTTGAAATCAGCTCTATCGAACTCAAAAGGAATTTTGAATATCGGTCCACGTTTGGCGGAGATATCGCGTAACACACATAAAAAAAAATACATACGAATTGAGGACCTCCTCCTTTTTAGAAGTCGGTCAAAAAGTGCCCTACGCACACACACGCCATTACGTGTCGATATATCAAATGGGCCGAAAACCGTGCTTCACTTTCAATGTTCCTATCGCTCCATCCATCTTTCTTTGTAACGCAACACACAACCTTATTAAGAATGTCAATTTATTTTTCGACTGACTACAAAAGAGGAGAAGGTCCTCAATTCGTCTGTATTGTTTATCTATGTTCCCCGATATCACCGCCAAATATGGATCGATTTTCAAGATTATTTTTGTGTTCGATGAAGCTTATTCTACGGGTGGTCTCGTATAAATTTCATCACGATCCCATAAAATTTTAAGTCATTCCGTTAAGTTTTTATATACAATGACTGTCTGAAAAAATAAATTGCGCTAACCCCACAATGTAGGGATCAGGGCAATTAGAAAAACTGAATCGTCTATTGACTGGACTGTGACATTACTTCTAAAAGGAAATTCCCCTTAAAAATAGAAGCTTAGGATGGTAGTTATAAAACACTACATAATTCATGCGCGACATACATTGCCTTTCTAACATGCGCTGAACAATTTTCATTACCCTAAGAGCTTGCACTGGATGCTAAATAATGAGTTAGTACGAATAATGGAGCCGCCCAGGGTGGGGAAGCAGCTGCCAGGGGAATACTTTCTGTCGTTGATAATATCCTGTCTTTTTCCAGGTATGAAAGCAGACGATATACAATAATACGATATACAAAAAATACAATTGGTAAGTTCAGATTTACTTTATTCTTTCTTTTTATAAAAGGTGCCTATTTACTTGGTCTGTGTTGGGGCTAATAGTTTAAAAATTCTCTAATTGCTTTTGGTAACACGTTGTTTTATTTTTAGGCTTAATATTAAAATGACAATTGAAAATAATAATATTCTATTACTTTGAGACAACAGGCTATTTTCGACCGTTTATGTTAACACTGCAAATCCACGACTTCGAATTTTCGTCAGTATTTCGGAAATTGTATCGTGGAAATTGTAACGCCTAGCTTAAAGTATTTGCATAAATTAATATTCATTATCGATTCAGCCTGTACTAAGAAATACGCGAGCGAAACTCACTTAGATCCCGGCACTTCTACAAATCTAATTCAAACTTCAACGGGCTACAAATGGCTTCATAATTAATTTTAATTTATGACTTTTTGTGATGGATATCAGATAAAAAGATTATAAATTAGAATAAAGGTTCATAAAAAACGAATGACGACAATTTTCTGCGCCGTATTCAGGCAAAAGTCTGGTATTTTTGATCAATATGACTAAAGGCTCGCCCCCATCATATCTTCAATATGAAACAGCTGATCTTATGTTATCTTATCCTATCTTATATTAGGATCTATGGTGGTGAATGCGATTTTTTTTACAAAATCTATAAATGACTTTATTTATGAAAATATTAGGTATATTGAAAACTTTGCAAGTATAAAAGTTGTTCATTATTACGAGGTCTATATTATCTTTTCAGCTTCTTACATAAATTCCGAAATTGTAACATTGTACACAATATGGTAATTTGATAGTAAGATTTTTTTCTGTACTTTTATAGATTTAAATAATTGTAACCCTTAGCTAAAATACATTTTTTTTAAATGCGAGTACGCTCAACGAGTTATGGGTGTTCCATCTAGTCCACCTGTGCCTATCATTTGTGAGATACAAGCGTGAACATAAGTTCATATCATAATAATAAATACACCCAACAGTCACACACCTAGTCCTGACCCCACACTAAGTACAACCTGTATCGTGGGTGTCAGAGACTATGAGAGACGCACGGTCTCACAACACCCAGACTTGAAACAAATATGTGGGCCACACAAACATCTCAATGCGGGAATTGAACACGCGGCCTCTCGCTTCACAGCCAGCTACTCGCCTGCTGCGCCACGGAGGCTGTCAGTTTACACTTAAGTGTATGTACATATGTATGTATCAAAAGATTAGAGGAGCAAACGCGTGATAGTAATCATCATCATTAGCCATAGGACGTCCACTGCTGAACATAGGCCCTCTCCCCAAAGATTTCCAGATCGACCTGTTGGAAGCGGCCAGCATCCAGTGACTTCCTTATTCCTATTATGTACTTAGACTGTTAAGAAATTGTTTTTGCTGGCTGGCGTACGCTCGTCACTTGGGGTGACCACTGAAAATCAGCGCTGTGTGTGGTTAGCGCCACTGCACAGCATCATGCTGAGTGGTCACCCAACTATCACAGCTATGACGCAATACTTTTACAATCGGCCGATTTCCCAAAAAGGAGGAGGTCCTCAATTCTTCGGTTTTTTTATGTATATTACTCGATATCTCCGCCAAATGTGGACCGATTTTCAAACTTCTTTTTGTGTTCGATAGAGCTTATTTCAAGGGTGGTCCCATATAAATTTGGTCGCGATCGGTAAATTGGAAGTCGGTCAGTTAAGTTTTTAAACTTGTGATTATTATAATTTTTATTTTTATTTGTTTTACGTTGTCATGGTAGTGGTTAGTAAATTGCTTTTCTTTCTTTTTTTCTTTCTATTAAAAGCAACAATAGAAGGATTCGTTAATGCCTATACAGGGGGGTTACCACCACCTCTTATAGTAGTATTATTATAATTTTACTTGTACCGATTCCCATACAAAACAAACGAAGAACGATTATAATAATACTGCTATAAGAGGTGGTGGTAACCCTGCAGTTGCTTGGGGAAAGTAAAACTCATCACTTACAAACCACATGGATAAACACAGAATACGCTCGTAAACTGGGAAGGTGCAGTTGTGACCCCGCGGAATAACTCTCCATGACATTTATAGCGTCGTTTGTCCGTATAATGAAGGCCACTGTCCGAAAATGTAACATCAAAATGGACTAAATAGTGTACAAAGATCTATTACTGACTAGGTCGGGGGCGCAGTTGTATGGCGGTACGACAGCCATCTTGAGGCCTTGGGTTCGACTCTCGGGTCGGGCAAAGCAATATTGATTTTTTATATCAGCTCGAAGGCCGAATTTTTACAGTAAAAAATATTTAAAAAATATAAAAACATAGCTAGATGCAGGTCGCTTCCAACAAGTCGATCTGGAAATCCCTGGGGGAGGCCTATGTTCAGCACTGGGCGTCCTATGGCTGATGATGATGATGATAAAAAAAGTCGGCCTCAGAGATTTAAATAAATAATACCCAACAGGTACAAACGTAGTCCTGCCTCCACACTAAGATACAAGTCTTGTATCGCGGGTATCAGGAACTAGGGACGGTCTCATGATACCCAGACCCGAAACAAATATCTGTTAACATCTATGTTGTAACTTGTCTATAGACAAGTCAGAGGTGTATGCTCTTTTCGACTGACTTCCAAGGAGGTCCTCAATTCATCTGTATTTTTTTTATGTTTGTTACGCGATTTCCGCCAAATATGGTCCGACTTTCAAGATTCTTTTTGTTAGATCTTATTCCAAGGGTGGTCCCATATAAATTTGTTCACGATCATATAAGTTTTGTAGTCGGTCCATTAAGTTTTTATTGCGGTTCATCTCGAACCTTCGACATTCGCCTCGGCAATCCTTACCATTCCTACCTGAGCTACCACTTCCATTTCCAATGCACTTACCATAAACACAGCATAGCCAATAACCATAGAGCACCACTTAATCCGAGATAAAAGGGGTATCACAAGCGAATTCACAGGCGGCTCACGTGCCCTTTCAAAGGGTGCGAGGACGAGTGACAGAGGACGCGGCACATATACGTCGCGTGACATGTGCACTTTGGCGTACTTTGTGTTGTGACATTGCGAGATAAAGTGAGATAAAATATACATGCTTATGCTTGTATTTTTAGAAGGTAGGCAAAGAAACTCGAGAGATTGAAATAAAACTATTTTTACGGATTCTATCATGATTTGGTTTTAATTCGAAAAACATAAGCTCACGCCTGTATCCCCGAAGGTGTAGGCAGAGGCGCACTAGCGAACTAGAACACCCACATTTTGCCGAGCTTAGTTCCGTCCCAGATGTGATAGGGGGCGAGCCTATCGTCATATCGGGCACAAATTCCAGACTCCGGGTTGATATGGAAAAATCCAATATCACTTTGCCCGACCCGGGGATCGAACCCGAGACCTCAGGACGGTAGTCGTACCGAAATACATCCACGCCACCGAGGCAGTCAGGTTTTAATTCCAAATCGTGATAAAATCCGTAAAAATAGTTTTATTTCAATGTATAATATTCGCGTAAACTTAAGAAATCAGTACGCTCTAGAGAATTAGAGCATTGAGTTGTTGTCGTACTTACTTCCATCTTTTTTTGTAGTGATTGACAAACGAGCAGGTGGGTCACCTGATTGTAAGTGATCTCCATCACCCATAGACCCCCAAAACACAAATGTATCATAGTGCGCTGCCAACCGAAAAGGACGGGAATGGGGAATGGGAAAAAGATGAGGGAATTGGGCCATCAAAAATCTCACTCTACTCTCACTCACTCTCAAGAAACGCAACAGCGAGCTGCCACTTTACGTCGGTTTTCTGTGAGACAGTGGTATCAAACCGGTCGAGCCGGCCCATTCGTTTTCGTGCTGTAGACATTACTATCTACAGCGTATCTCTTCATAGGAGCGAGCCTGTCATCGTACCTGCATTTGAGGCCGCCTTATCGCATGACGCAAAACAATGTAGGAAGCCGTTAAACTTGAGTAGTGTTTCAGTATTCGGGGGTTAGACTTTGTTCCGTTTGCATAACTTTTTGTTAACCGACTTAAAGAAAAATAAAATTGATGCCCGTGACGCCACCAAACGGTCCAACGGAAGATCAGCGCTGGCCAATTGACCAGCATATGCTGAGTTTGGGTCGTTTTTGTGACGTGCGCATAAAAACATCATGTTATTTGCTAATTTTAGTTCAGATCATCATCATCATCATCATCATCAGCCATAGGACGTCCACTGCTGAACATAGGCCTCCCCCAAAGATTTCCAGATCGACCTGTTGGAAGCGGCCTGCATCCAGCGACTTCCTGCGACCTTTATCAGGTCGAATATGTAAATGTATTTACATGCCATGTCATGAATAAACATTTCTTTCTTTCTTCTTTCTTTCTAAGTCGAAATCTTATAATTCCAACTCTTCCTGGTCTTTCTGTTTGATTAATTTCGTTGCGGGATGAAGACAATTTTGCATTATCTGAGACTCGCCGAGCTTCATTGCTCGGTGTCGTGAAATGCGTGCCACTGTTGATCCTGGCTTACAGGAGTTACAGTGACGGATGTGTGGGCGGGATAGTCTTTATCCTACTTAAAAAAGGAGGAGGTCCTCAATTCGTTGGTATTTCTTTATTTTATGTATGTTACGCAATATCTCCGCAAAATGTGGACCTATTTTCAAAATTCTTTTTGTGTTTGATAAAGCTTATTTCAAGGGTGGTCCTATATAAATTTGGTCACGATCAGATTTGAAGTCGGTCTGTTAAGTTTTTAACTTGTGATTATTTTGTGTATGTTTCCCGATATCTTGGTCACGATCGTATAAATTTTGAAGTCGCCCCGTTTAAGTTTTTAAATTTGTGATTATAATTCTTAGAATCTACACCGAGAAAACACTCGGTGTGAATTATGCTAAATTATACGCTATTAATAATAATTTTAACGCGGTAAAGACCACGTTAAAACTATTATTAATCAACATCTGTATCAGGCATTGTGTGGATATTATGGTCTATTGTTATTACATCCACTTGCTTGCATAATTTAGAAAGCATCACTAAAGCACATTATCATCCATGTTACCAAAACTAATTACGAGAGATTCGCTAAAATATTAAAATATACGCAGCCATTATAAATTAAACGCGAAATGAAGGCGTAGAGTGGTTTAAAATCTTTAATCCTGCCATGGCTCGGGGAGCATGTTAAGCCGCCAGTACTGGTTATTGTCATATGTTAACTCGAGTTAAAAGTTTAACTAATGGTATTATGTGGAAAGCGGGTCTAAAATATTTATTTTCAAAATCCAACTAAAAGCTAAAAAGTGCTGGAAATGTTTTATGTGCTTAATCTTTACGACTGAAAAAGTAAATCACCCACTTTATAGTAATAATATCCCGTTAAAGATACTCAAGAAGTAAAGAATGCTTTGTAGTTAAGAAGAAGCAGTTTGGTTAAAACTAAAAAATGTTTTTTAGGTCTTCAGCAGCCCGAGCAGGAACATTTCTGACAACCGTAAATGTATTCGTGCTCGATGCGCGACTTTGTAATTCGTATGAAATATTAATCAAATGTCATCAGTGCCCAGCGAGTTTACATTTACATTAGTTTTTCGTGCTCGGGCTACTGTTAATTAAAATCTTTATTCGGTAAATAGGCCACTAGCAGCACTTTTACACGTCAATGAATCTACCAGTGCTTCGGAAAAGCCTTCTGGTCTAAAAAGAAGCATCAAGAAACTCAGCCGTTTTGCATAATTTTAACTTTACTGAGTATACGAATTATAAGAGTTTCCTTTTCATCTTCCTTAATCTTCTTTCTTTCTACCTGCCGTTATCCCACCTTAATGTGGGGTCGGCGCAACACACTTTTTCAAGCATGTTGCAGAAAGGATTTGGCTTAGTTTTTACGTCCGGCTGCCTGCCTGACGTCGACCCCCTCTGAGGAATCCCAGGAAAATTAAATTAGAAAATTCGTTTTGCCCGACCTGGGAATCGAACCCAGGACCTCCCGGTCCACAGCCCATATATGACCCCTCTAGACCAATGAGGCGGCTACTCTTCTTCCTTGATATAATTATTTTTTTTATTCGGGAACGCCAAAGTGACAACACTGCACCTGATGGTAAGCGTAGTGGAGACCAATGCAGAAATGGTGTTTATCAGTGGTCACCAAAATCATGCCAGTCTATTTATGCTTCTTCATACTCCGAATCCGAATTCATGCCGCAAGGCCCCCAAGAAAACCGGAAGTATACTGGCTGATCCAGCAGGTCGATTCCCTAAGGATTCATTTGTGAAAAACAACGCTGCGGCAGCGATGTTTTCATTTTTGTATTCAGCAAGGTACAAAGTGCACGCACTAGCGCTATGCGTTATGACGGCGCTTATGCAAACTAGCACTCTCGAGCGAAATGTATGGAAAATGGTATTTTCTAAGACCTAACAACATTGAACGCTCCGTCGATCTCAACGATGTGCGCTGCGGTAGCTCGTCGTCGATCGCAACTTTGTGGCGTTTCAAACTACATACGGAGTGTGAATCATTATGGCAGGATTTAGCACCATGGGTGGTCGCCACCCGGTCGAATACAAATATCCCACCACCAGCATTTCTCACACCTTATTTTTGAAAGAATAATTTATCATACTGATTTTTTAAGTTTACGCCAATGTTATACATTGAAATAAAACGATTTTTACGGATTCTATCACGATTTGTTTTAATTTCGGACTGACCCATGACCACGAAGAATGCAAAGCCATCGAAACGTCGGGCTAATGCCCTAATACTATTGTTACGGATTCTACCACGATTTGTTTTTTTTTTATTTTTATAAATTAAAACAAATCGTGATAGAATCCGTAAAAATAGTTTTATTTTAATAATTTATCATTTATAAACGAGGACAACCCGAATTCGACATGTCGGAAAATTACAAATATAATTGTTCCATGAATTAATTTATTGGACACGCGCCTTTTAAACACTCCATCGAAAAGTCCAATCAATCGAGTGTTCTTTAATTAAACAGTCCTCGAATATATTTGCTCATTAGTCCCAGCCGTCGGCATTATACGGTACAATGCGAGTAAATCCAGGTTCTGCATTTAATAAATAATAGTACATACCTACATAACATAACATAACATAAGCTCACGCCTGTATCTCCGAAGGGGTAGGCAGATGTGATAGGGGGCGAGCCTATCGCCATATCGGGCACAAATTCCAGACTCCGGGCTGATATGGAAAAATCCAATATCACTTCCCGACCCGGGGATCGAACCCAAGACCTCAGAACCGTAGTCGTACCGAAATACCACCACGCCACCGAGACAGTCTACATACCTACATTCACACCTATATCCTTGAAGGGGGAGCAAAGATGAACTAGCGAACCAGGACGCTCACATTTCGCCGAACTCATTTCTGTTTTAGATGTGATAAAGAGCGACTACCATTCTGAGGTGTCGGGTTCGATTCCCGGGTCGGGCTAAGTGATATTGGATTTTTCCATATCAGCTCGGAGTCTGGAATTTGTGCCCGATGTGGCGATAGGCTTGCCCCCTATCACGTCTGGGACTAACTAAGCCCGGCGAAATGTGGATGTTCTAGTTCGCTAGTGCACCTCTGCCTACCCCTTCGGGGATACAGGCGTGAGCTTATGTGTTAATCATAAATGTGAATTCCTGACAAATGGCCGTTACTAAAGCATTAGAACTGAGAAGATCATAAACAATAAGTGGTTATTGAGTCATTAAGGTTTTTTTTTATACATCACCCATCTGTAGCCCGAGCACGAAAAACTAATGTAAATGTAAATGTATTCGAGTTCGCTGCGCACTGATGACGTTTGGTTAATATTTCATACAAATTTCATAGACGCGCATCGAGTTCGAATACATTTACGGTTGTCAGAAATTTTCCTGCTCAGGCCGCTGCTCATATAACAATATAGTATAATACAACGTAGCATAACTTGCTATTCAAATTATTTTCCCTTACGGCCGTTAGTCTGCGCCTTATAGCTAGTATTCCGACAACTTTACTTAACTGAACACATAATCATGTGGTGTAATCACTTACTACGGCTTCATATATCAGTGCGTAACGGCCTTTATACCGCTTTATCGCGATGCGATGGCTTCATTTTGGCCATTATAACTCTAAACATAAAAGACTGGTAAACTGAAAGCGAATGGATAGTATGGCGAAGTGAAGCGGTATAAAATTTGAAGTCTGCAGGTCGATTCTCTAAGGTTTCATTTGTGAAAACAACGTTGCGACAACGATGTTTGTTTTGTATTTAGCCAGGTACAAAGTGCACGCACTAGCGCTATGTGTAATGACGGCGCTTATGCGAACTAGCTCTCTCGAGTTTGACATAAATGTATGGAAAATGGTATTCTTTAAGTCCCAACAACGTTGAACACTCCATCGATCTCAACGATGTGCGCTGCGGGAGTGAGGCGTCGATCGCAACGTTGTGGCGTTTCTTAGAGAATCGACCTGCTGCTTCTTCGCATTTTATTATAGCTTGACTCAATGACTAATGATTAATGAATGAACATGCATCGCTAATTTTGTCTCGCTGTCTCTTTCACAAGACCTAAAGAGCCGTGTCCCAAAATCTGTGGCCGTGACAAATAGATAGCGACGCAAATACGTGTTGGAATTTATTATTCTGCTTGTCATTTTACAAAATGGGATTGTTAATCTTTTGAATCAAACATTTCTCAACCGACTTCCAAAAAGGAGAAGGTCCTCAATTCGTCAGTTTTTTTATGTATGTTACGCGATATCTCCGGCAAATGTGGACTGATTTTCAAAATTCTTTTTGTGTTCGATAGAGCTTATTTCAAGAGTGGTCCCATATAAATTTGGTCTCGATCGGATTTGAAGTCGGTCTGTTAAGTTTTTAAATTTGTGATTATCTTAGTTAACGACCGCTCGCATCGCTATCAGTTTGGCACAGACATAAAATAAATTATATTGAAGACATAAAGGCAATAATGCCTTAGTTGTGTAATTTGTCAATTTATATAGCAGTTTGAAAGTGATATGTTTTGTTAGGGCAACGGCTTCGCTTTGCTAATTGCTAAGGCGAACGTTATCCCGAGACCGGATTATCAAGGACAAATTTCTGTGTATCTTAGTATACTTAGTATACTTAGTATAGTATCGTGTAGTATCTATCGTACATAAGCTCACGCCTGTATCCCCGAAGTGGTTGGCAGAGGCGCACTAGCGAACTAGAACACCACATTTCGCCGAGCTTAGTTCCATTCCAGATGATAGGGGGCGAACCTATCGCCATATGGGGCACACATTCCAGACTCCGGACTGATACTGGAAAATCCAATATCACTTTGCCCGACCCGGGGATCAAACCTAAGACCTCAGGACGGTACCGAAATACAAGAAGGCCACAGAGTATCTATCTATCTATCTATTATCATCATAAGTATATATCTATAATTTTCTTTCCACCTAACCTTATACCTCGCATTTAGAGGCTTGACGCGTCACACCTTTTTAAGCATGTTGCAGAAATAATTCGGCTTAGATTTCAGGACCGTTCCTATCTGAAGTTAATTTCCTCTTGGAAATCCAGTACTAAATCATGTTAGAAAAACTCAGTGTTGTCCGATCTGGGATTCAAACTCAGGAACTCCCGATCAACAACCCATGTTACACACTATCATTAAACCCATGTGCTACAATGATCAACCCATGTGCTGTAAACAAACGTGCTCCATATTAAAAATATTAAACATTTTCACAAATATTAATAACAGCCAACAGCCACACATATAGTCCTGACCCCACAATAAGATATTAGTTTTGTGTCATGGGTATCAGGAACTACGAGAGAACTTCGGTCTCACAACACCCAGACCCGTAAAAAATAAGTAGGCCACACAAGCATTTGTCTCGGTACGGGAATCGAACCAGCTGCCTCTCCTTTCACAGCCGGCTACTCGCCCACCTCGCCACGGAGGCTGTCTAAAAATAATTTATATATTCAACTTCAAATTTTTGAGTGATAGAGCCACGCTGTAGACAGTCACGTCTATAGCACGAATGGGCTGGCTCGACCGGTTAGATACCACTGTCTCACAGAAAACTGACGTAAAGTGGCAGCTTGCTGTCGCGTTTCGTTCGGTGAATGAGATTTCCGGTGGCCCATTTCCCCACTCCCTTTCCCAATACCTTTTCCCTCCCCTTCCATTCCCTACATTTAGGTTGGCAACGCACCCATGATTATTTTTGTGCCTTGGGTGTCTATGGGCGGTGGAGATCATCATCCATCCCACCCATCTGCTCGTTTGCCAATCTCTGCTAAAAAAAAAACTTCGCGTCTCATAATTCCGGGTCCCTTACAAAAACATACTTATGCCATATTTCAACATAAGATATCCCAGATGATGTGAAATATCGAACCGAATCAATTATATGTTCGACCGGCGAAAATGTAACGACAGCATAAATTTTATAGCGGTCGACCTATAAAAAGGGGGGAATTATCAAAGTGTGTCGGAATTACCTCAATAAATTATTAGGGGGTGAAATGATGGGGTCATGGTACCATGGGTTATGTTGTTTTTAATCGCTACAGCATCTTTTTCGATCTTTATGTTTACCTTTTATGGTTTGAGGGTATTTAATGGGCGTATCCGATATACCGGCTCGTCGCCTCTTTGGGCTACAGGCAGCATGTATGGGCTGTGGATCGGGAGGTCCTGGATTTGATTCCCAGGTCGGGCAAAGCAAATTTTCTAATTGGCCCTAATATAATTTGTCCAGGACTGGATCCCTCATAGGGATTGACGTCAAGCAGGCGGCCGGTCGTAAAAACTAAGCCAAATCCTGTCTGCAACATGCTTGAAAAAGTGTATTGTGCCGACCACACATTAAGGTGGGATAAGGGCAGGTAGAAAAAAAAATCAGATATACCGGCTTATTTTTTGTTCAGGCATGTAAAGTGACTACACTTCACCTGGTGGTAAGCGCAGTGCAGTCCAAAAAAAAACTAGCGACCACTGACAAACAATGGGTTTATCAGTGGTCGCCAGAATCATGCCGGCCTATTTATGCTTCTTTCCACGCCGAATCCGAAAAGGAAATAAGCAAATAGAGGGGTTTGCGACAAGACAGGCGGATGACCGATGCAGACACAGGGATACCCTTATACCCGTCCTAACAACCATCAAGTCATGCCGCAAGCCCCTCGAGAGAACGGGAAGTGCCCTGGCTGATCCAGGAACGCAAACCACACAAGGAGTGTGAGTCACTTTGGCAAGTTTTAGGACCATGTGGTCACCATCGGACTCGCGGCCTTTCAATTCTCGACTACCCGACCACTGTGCCACGGATGCTGTCACGGTAAAACTATTCCGGAACTTTATATAACTACAACACTTTACATAAATAATTACTTAACACGACGTTAAGGTACATAGCTGAAACATGGTCCCAGTGCAATCATAATTCGGCACAAACTCTATTAAACTACAAAAACTGCCATATTTCCGTCCCCAACTAGTTCAACTGAATCCGGGTCCTTCCATCTTGTTAATGACCGTGGATGTCCCTTAACGATCCGGTGGCTCAATTAATCTGTTTCATACATTTTAGTGCGTATACATTTTAATATTCATAGCATAACATAAGCTCACGCCTGTATCCCCGAAGGGGTAGGCAGAGGCGCACTAGCGAACTAGAACACCCACATTTCGCCGAGCTTAGTTCCGTCCCAGATGTGATAGGGGGCGAGCCTATCGATTTTAATATTTATTAGTTACTTTATTCACTGCCTCAGTGTAGTGGTATTGCGTGCGCGGTACGACTACCGTTCTGAGGTCTCGGGTTCAATCCCCGGGTCGAGCAAAGTAATATTGGATTTTTCATTATCAGCCCGATGTCTGGAATTTGTGCCCTATATAGCGATGCGTTCGCCCCCTATCACATCTGGGACGGAACTAAGCTCTGCGAAATGTGGGTGCTCTAGTTCGCTAGTGCGCCTCTGCCTACTCCTTCGGGGATACAGGCGTGAGCTAATGTTATGTGTTATAATAATATTAGCCCTGTAATATTACTGTCCCACTGCTGGGCACGGGCCTCCTACTAATGAGAGGGCTTAGGCCTTAGTCTACCACGCTGGCCTAATGCGGGTTGGTAGACATAACGTACCTTCGAATTTCTTGTGGAGAAATTTTCGGGTATGCAAGTTTCCTCACGATGTTTTCCTTCACCGTTTTATCAAACGATATTTCACAATAAAAATACACATAACATAAAAGTCAGAGGTGTATGCTCCATTTTGAGATTGGTTTCGAACCTCCGAAACTTGTCTCGGCAGTCCGTACCAGTCCCAACTGAGCTATCGCTGCTCATGTATTATGTTATGTTAAATTTGAACTTTGTATCAATGCCTTTCCAGGTTATTAACGAAAGACAAGCATGCTTTTCACATATTTATTGTTCTAACTACTATCCGAAGCAACCCAAGCATCAGCTACATAAATCGGTCACGTCCCGTATCGACAGGTGGAAATTGTCCATAATTGTGAGCGGGTGTCGGACGTTGCTCATGCTTTCCGCTCACGTACCATCCCCGCGGTATTGCGATAATGAACGCGTCCGTGTTTGCGTTATTTAACAATTAAATTAAACTTGTTTCATTATTTCCGTTAATTAATGAGTTTGATTTAATTTACACGTGTAGAATGAGTATTACATAACCTATTAGTGATAGATTTGCGATGCATAATTCTTGAAAGGTAAACTGGATTTTGATATTTTTGGAGGCCTACATTGTCTTCTTTTTCGACTTCGACGGTAACCGTTTACCATTTGGTGGGTTACCTAAAGCTCTACCATGATTTTTTTTTACCTGCCCTTATCCCACCTTAATGTGGGGTCGGCGTACACTTTCTCAGACATGCAAAAGGATTTGTGTTAGATTGTACGACCGGCTGCCTGCCTGACGTTAACTCCCTCTGAGGGATCTAGTCCCGGGCAAGTTTTTTTGTTAATTCAAAAAAAAAAAATTTGATTCCGTCAAAGTTCCTCTATCGCCAGTTCGGAAGACCATTTCGCCAGAGAAGAACTGGCAAGAAACTCTGGCGTTGCTCTTTTAAATGCCAGTTGATAATAATTGCTTAAAAAGTACCATTGTACAGAAAAAATATACATAAGTATTGTATCGAAATCAGGTCTGCGGATTTCTGTGATCGACCAATCATTAATTTTACCGTTGAGAAACGATATTTTCTCAAAGGTGACGTATTAATTTACTTCGTACGAGGAAAATGTTCCGTATTTTTATGTGATGGATCCGTGTACATAATAATCAAATAGGTCATAGTAAATATTATGTTTGTTTATTTTAAATCTTTAGGGGAGGCCTATGTTCAGCAGTGGACGTCCTATGGTTGATGATAATGATGGTGATGATGAAATATTATGTTTACGAATAGCATTTAAACTTTTACCTGTTCTAATATTATAAAATAACATATGTTCACGCCTGTATCCCCGAAGGGGTAGGCAGAGGCGCACTAGCGAACTAGAACACCCACATTTCACCGAGATAAGTTCCGTCCCAGATGTGATAGGGGGCGAGCCTATCGCCATAGCGGGCACAATTTGCAGACTCCGGGCTGAAATGGAAAAATCCAATATCACTTTGCCCGACCCGGGGATCATACCCGAGACCTCAGGACGGTAGTCGTACCGAAATACAACCACGCTCCTGAGGCAGTCTAATATTATAAAGAGGTATTTGTTAATATTATGCTTTCATTTATAACCTGAGCTTTTTGAATTTTTTTTTATTAGAAGGCTTCACTATTGTGGTTTCGACAGCCTCCCTGATACAGTGGGCGGGCTGTGAAGCGTGAGGCTGTGGGTTCGATTCCCCCAACGAAGACAAAATGTTTGTGGGACCCACATATATTTGCCTTGAGTCTGGGTGTTGTGAAACCAAAAGTAGCTCATGTTTTCAAACCACGATACAGGTTAACTTTGTGGGATCAGAACTATGTGTAAGACTTTTGGGTGTATTTTTTTTTAATCAAACCTTTAAAAGGGCTGAAATGGGAATTTAAAAGAATTTCTATAAATAAAAAACTGTTTATTGCCTTATTAACAATGATGTGTCACAACTTATTACACTAATGATGATGATGATGATAATGATGTCCTCCTTGATGTATCCGTCAACAGCGACACCCTGTCAATTTTTTCTAACATGCGCGCGAACATGACTCGTGAAACTGCTACAATAGCATCCAGAGTACTGACTCTTGCTAGTTATGTTTGTGAACAAGTTGGGTTTCACGAGTCATGTTCGCGCGTATGTTAGAAAAATTTGACAGGGTGTCGTATCGTCGTATATCGTATCGTAAGCTTACGTATTGGTTTATGTGTATAACCATTATTAAACCGATGCAATAAAAATGCTTCACTAAATTTTTTTATAGCAGAGACTGACAAACGAGAAGATGGGTCAGCTGATGGTGATCTCCAGCGCCCATAGACACCCAAGACTCAAGGAGGGAATGAAAGGGGAGGAAAAAGGCATTTCATCAGTCACCGTTTTCTGTGACACAGTGGTATCTGACCGGTGGAGCCGGCCCATTCTTGCTGTACACCTTACTGTCTACAGCATGACTCTACCACTCAAAAAGACAAGTTTAATTTTTAAATCGTCTTTTAGCACCGAAAGAGCGTCTTTAATCAACCTCTATATATCAACATTGAAAGGAACACGTATAGCTGTCAGCCAATACCGGTGCCGCAATTATTGCCAATTTCCTCCCCTCGATATAATACGTGGTGTGACTTGTATCGTATTTGACACGTGAGGCTTTTAGATATTTTATTAATGTGGAAGAAATGTAATACTTCGCCAAACCTACCGAAAACTGGAGTAGGATATGGGCAGGTAGAAAGCAAGAGAGATGTATGGAGTAATATTGTATTTTTTTTTATAGCAGAGATTGGCAAACGAGCAGATGGGTCACCTGATGGTAAGTGGTCTATCTCCACCACCTATAGACTCAGAAAGAATCATGGGTGCGTTGCCAACCTAAAAAGAGGAAATGGAAGGGGAGAGGAAAGGGATTGGGAAAGGGAGGGGGGGAACTGGGCCACCGGAAATCTCACTCACCGAACGAAACGCGACAGCAAGCTGCCACTTTACGTCGGTTTTCTGTGAGACAGTGGTATCTGACCGGTCGAGCTGGCCCATTCGTGCTGTAGACATTACTGTCTATACAGCGTGGCTCTACCACTCACAAAATGTTTTTTTTCACTTAGCATTTTATTCTGTGACGCCTCCTTGGCCTAGTGACAGCTGTATGGGCTGTGGGTCGAGAGGTCCTGGGTTCGATTCCCATGTCAGGCAAAGCGATTTTTCCAATTTTGATTTGATTTGCCCGAGACAGTATCTGACTCGATTCGTTGTTATTGGAGCCATTGATACCAAAGAAGAAGTATCCCCCAGAAGGGGTTGACGTTAGTTAGAAATCAATTTTAAAGAATTTAGATTGTGAAGAGGAGGGAGAATAGGGCCACTGGAAAACTCTCTCACCGAACGAAACGCAACAGCAAGCTGCCACTTTACTTCATTCTTCTGGTGACAGTTAACCTGGTCGAGCTGCATATATCATAGTATATCATAGTCCTATAGCATAGCACCATCGCTTTTTTTACCAAGAATTGTTTTCCTTAAAACGATATAAAATTATTTGAATGTCTCGGTGGCGTAGTTATATTGCGGTACGACTGAGGTTTCGGGTTCGATCACCGGGTCAGGCAAAGTGATTTTGGTTTTCTATTTAATATCAGCCCGGAGTCTGGTATTTGTACCCGTTATGGTGACAGGCTGACCCCCTATCACAAATGGAACGAAAATAAGCTCGGCGAAATGTAGGTGTTCTAGTTCGTCTCTGCCTCTATTCGGGGTTACAGGCGTGAGCTTATACATGTATTTGTAAATCAATTTTTGTGTAAACGTGACCTAGGGCACTTAGCTAAATCAAATGTCATATAATAACAAGTTTAAAAACTTAACGAACCGACTGACCGACAAACTGGGACCACCCTTGAAATAAGCTCCTTGGAACACAAAAAGAATTTTGAAAATCGGTCCACATTTGGCTGAGATATCGCGTGACATACATAAAAAAAATACCGACGAATTGAGGACCACCGCCTTTTTGGGAAAGTCGGTCGAAAAATGATCTGACTTTATCACGATTTGATATAAATCACAAAATCCCCTTTGGGATGATATTTCAAAAATAAAAAGCTTAAGATAAAGCACCAGTCCCAGGTGTTATGTAATAAAATGGTGACGTATATCGTGTAGAAATCTTGTGTCTATACGCTTGAGAGACGCCCAGCCCGACACGTTCGCGTAATAAAAATAGATTCCAATCTTTCTAGTGGTATTCTTTTAAACTGAATGGTTTTCTTGGAATTTTCTACAAAGAAAATGATACATGACATAACATAAGATCACGCCTGTATTCTCTAAGGGGTAGGCAGAGGTGCACTAGCGAACCAGTACACCCGCATTTCGCCGAGCTTAGTTCCATCCCAGATGTAATAGGGGGTGAGCCTATCGCCATATCGGGCACAAATTCCAGACTCCGGGCTAATATGGAAAAATCCAATATCAATTTGCCCGACCCGGGGATTGAGCCCGAGACCTCAGGACGGTAGTCGTACCGAAATACAACCACGCCACCGAGGCAGTTAAAAATCAGCAAGGAAAATGATATAGGGATAAATTGTCTTATGTTATTAATCTAGTGTCATTAAATCAGGGCTGTGGACTGGAAGGTCCTGGATTTTAATACCAAGTTAGGCAATGTGTCTCTTAGACGATTCGCCCTGGACTGGTTTCTTATGAGGAGGTTGATATCAAGAAGGAGGTATGGTTTAAAAACTAAGTCAAATCCTTCCTGCAATATGCTTAAAGAACGTTGCAATGAGATAAGGAAAGGTGGTAAGAAAGGTTTTGTGACAGTGTATTAAAGCTGAGAAATGTAAGATCTTGTGTTGGCCCCGATACCGCAGCGGGTAAGTAGCATTAAAAAAATGGCTACGGGTTCGATTTCTGCATCGAGGTAAATGTTTATGTTTTCCATAAAAACAGCGCAAGGTGGCTACTCCAAGTTACCAGATAATTTCACGTTATTGATTTTTCGGTACGGTACTAAAACGTGAACAAAAAGTAATTTTAACCGAACATTTCTACAGCTCTAAGCTTTTAAAATATAAATGTACATAATAAAATGCTATGAACATTGTATAAGGAGTGTTTTCTGAGCCCCGCCTCGACTTTCAACTGGAACAATAGTTCTGGCTGTTTGAAAGCATCTATCCTTTATACATTGTTATAAATCTTGATCATGTGAAGAATGTTGCTTAGTAATACTAGCGCAGACTGTACGAGTCGTATCGTTTATTTCTAGTAAGAAAAGGTTCATATATTAATTTATTTTTCCCCGAAGATGTAGGCAATAAATACTGCATCTCGCCACTTCATATAGTGACAAACTCTATCTCTTTTCAACTTAGGTTCAAAAACGTCCTCATGCTCGGATGGCGAGCTGTCACTAATTGAAAAGACACATCTTCATAGAATAATGGCTGATTGACAGATCGTACTAGGACTGCGTTTCCGTGGAAGGCCTAAAAAGCGCTGGTTAGACGTTCTAAAGGAAGATATGAGAGCCAACGGTCTCTAGGATGCTCAAGACCGGGCGAAGTGGAAGCGTTTAAGTAGGAAGGCGGACCCTGGCAGAATGCCGGGATAACGCCAGGCAGAGTGAGAAATTCAATTGAGAATACTCACTGTCCTTTCAATTTATTTTTTCGACCAACTTCAAAAGATAGATGAAGTTTGTATATTTTCGAGTGACTTCAAAAAAGGAGACGGTGCTCAATTTGCTCTCGATATTTATTTATGTGTGTTACGCGATAACTCCGCCAAATATGAACCAATTTTCAAGATTCTTTTTGTGCACTATAAAGCTTATTTTAAGGGTGGTCCCATATAATTTGGTCACGATCTGATAAAATTTGAAGACGATATTTAAGTTTTTAAACTGGTGATCACTTAAGTCGATGGTTAATTAATTTATTATGAGCTGTCAGGTGTCATGCAGACTCACTTCTTAGGTTGCTACGCATTATTTTGCGTGATTTATCTATATCTAACACACAAGAACATCTGACATAAACATCTTTAAAAACTAAGCTCACGCCTGTATTCCCGAAGGGGTAGGCAGAGGCGCACTAGCGAACTAGAACACCCACATTTCGCCGAGCTTAGTTCCGTCCCAGATGTGATTGGGGGCGAGCCTATCGCCATATCGGGCACAAATTCCAGACTCCGGGCAAAACATAAATACAGCAACAACATCAACAAGATAAATAAAACATCAACAACAAATAAAAACAAAATCTTTAAATATCTATCTTATCATCATGACTCCCAAGTCGTTCTTAGAACATGATTAACTATACTCTATGCTTTATTTTTTACTCATCATAATGTAATCTGAGGTCTGATCCCTTCATACGACAGCATATAAGCCGATCACATCAACGTATTATTAATTTACTTATGCTTCTATACAACAGATAACTAAGCGAATATCAGGTGAAGCGAACTGTAGCTCGACTATGGTTATTATTTTCATTTCACGCACGCTAGAGATCACGTAAAATATTTGTATGACAAATATCTACATTATCAATCTGAGTAAATACCGCATAGACATGTACATAAAATGACCGAACGTCTCAAGCGGTTAAGTGGCGATTTGACGTTTTTCATACATATTATTTTACGTAATCGCTGGCGTGAAATGTCAAAAAACTTATGATCAAGCTGCTATACTCATTGGATTCTCATGGTTGAAAGTTCAGTGTCAAGTTTTGTTTATTGAGCAAGCCACGTGGCCGCCGGGTGGATTTTTTTTTACTTTTCTCCATATTCCTAAGTAACCAAAAATACGAGATCACCCTTGAAGTTACCTCTATCGACACAAAAATCAAAAATTACGGTACTAATAAAAAACAGACCAATTGAGAATCTCATGCTTTTGTAGTCGGTTGTCATTTGGCATATCTTCGCTTCGCTATTCGTTTACAGAGGCATTAATACGGCGTGTCACCAGATTAAAGAATTATTAAACCTTGCATTAGCCTTAAGGACTATTTACATGAGATCAATATTCTAATAAAGTGTAAATTGCGTTTATTCAGATTAAAAGATAACGATTAATATTCGAATTGCTATTATTTTGCAAACTATGTTTAAAAGGTCATTCGGTATTTTATTTGAACTGCATTTGGTCTATTCCTGAGTCTAATGGCAGCACTATAAGCTACAAAATAAGTAAAATATACAAGAATATGAAAAAACAAAATTCAGAATTACAAAGATAATAATGACAAAAATATCTTGCTATATTCGGAGTCGGTTTATTGTTATTTTATTTGTAGGTCAATACGCCTGCACTACGTAAGGCATATTTTTTTATAGAAAAGCGGGAAAACGAGTAAGTGAGTCACTCGGTTACTTATTATTGACTTATAGATACTTAATGATTTCTTAGGTGTACGCAAATGTTATTCATTGAAATAAAACTGTTTTTACGGATTCTATCACGATTTGGTTTTAATTTGTAAGCCCGACGTTTCGAAAGATTTGCAGCCTTCGTTTTTAAATTTATATTTATTTCAATTTATAATTTATTAGTTTATTTTAATTATAGACACTTTTTAAATTCTTCCACAGGAATAACAGTGAGGGTCGGCGCAATACACTTTTTCAAGCATGTTGCAGAAAGGATTTGACTTAGTTTTTACGACCACCTGCCTGCCATAACGACCCCCTTTGGGGTCCCAGTCACAGGTAAATCAAGTTAGAAAAATCGCTTTGCCCGACCTGGGAATCAAACCCGACCTCCTGCTCCATGTCACTAGACCACGGAGGCGACAATTTCCAATTTTACTCTATTTTAAGTAATTTTCTCATTAACTTACAGGTATCATTACGTAAATCCATTAGCCAGATCTCATCAAACCTCGTCCACATCCAACCTGATGAAATCCTCGCAGTTGGATCGCATAAAGTTCCCCCATAGCACCCTCGGGACGGCCGGTGTAATTGCTGACAAAACGAATGGTCGGATCGCATACATTGTTACATTACTTCCAAAATGTATTGTACTTGGCTGATGGAAGTCTTGGAAGGGTGAAATAAGGCAAAGCGTAAATAAAAAACATGTAAGCTCGCATGTATTCCCGAAGGGGTAGGCAGAAGTGCACTAGCGAACTAGAACACCCACATTTCGCCGAGCTTAGTTCCGTCCCAGATGTGATAGGGGGCGAGCCTATCGCAATATTGGGCACACATTCCAGGCACACAGTGCCTGATATTAAAATAAATACACCCAACAATCAAACACCTAGCCCTGACCCCACACTAGGTATAACCTGTATCGTGGGTGTCAGAGACTATTAGAGACGCACGGTCTCACAAGACTTGAAACAAATATCTGTAGGTCACACAAACATTTGTCTCAATAGGGGAATCGAACCCGCGGCCTTTCGCTTCACAGCCGGCTACTGCGCCACAGAGGCTGATTGAATTGAAAAAACCCAATATCACTTTGCGTGGTTGTATTTCGGAACGACTACAGTCCTGAGGTCTCGGGTTCGATCCCCGGGTCGGGCAAAGTGATATTGGATTTTTCCATATCAGCCCGGAGTCTGGAATTTGTGCCCGGTATGGCGATAGGCTCGCCCCCTATCACATCTGGGACGGAACTAAGCTCGGCGAAATGTGGGTGTACTAGTTCGCTAGTGCACCTCTGCCTACCCCTTTGGGGATACAGGCTTGAGCTTATGTGTATGTGTGTATTATTCCTTCTACATAAAACATACCTGGAATACTGTATCCACATATCGATACATTCCAGAATTAGGCCCAGGAGATCACTATGGGAAAGTTTCTTTATATTTTCACTGTGTATGGTATTCGTTATTCTAGCTATTACCCCATCGAGGATACAGCCTTGTAATAATATACAGGTTGCTGCAAAAAAGAGGTCTTAAACTAACAAAACTTGTGGGAGAATGACTATTTACTGGTAGCGTTTATTCCATAAAGATAGTTTTTGAATTATTAATTTGTGGCGGAAAGGTCATTAATAAATAATAAATAAATAAATACACTCAATAGTCACACACCTAGTCTTGACCCCACACTAGGTATACGCGGTATCGTGGGTGTCAGAGATTATGAGAGACTTTCGGTCTCACAACACTCAGACTTGAAACAAATATCTGTGGGCCACACAAACATTTGTCTCAATGCGGGAATCGAACCCGCGGCCTCTCGCTTCACAGCCGGCTACTCGCCCGCTGCGCCACGGAGGCTGTTATATGTCTGTAGGTTAACACAAGCTAAGTCCTGTATCCCCGAAGGAGTAGGCAGAAGCACACTTACGAACTATTTCGCAGAGCTATTAGAACACCAACATTTCGCAGACCTTAGTTCCGTTCCAGATGTGACAGGGGGTGAGCTTATCGCCATATCAGGCACAAATTCCAGCCTCCGGGCTGATACAGATAAAACCAACATCAGTTTTCCCGACCTGGGGATCGAACCCGAGACCACAAGACGACAGTAGTACCGCGCACGCAATACCACTACGCCACCGAGGCAGTATCTAGATTAGCAGCTGTCGTGGGTATCAGGAACTACGAGAATTTCAGTCTCACAACACCCGAAACAAATATCCGTGGGCCACACAAATATTTGTCTTGGTGCGGGGATTGAACTCGCGGCTTCTCGCTTCACAGCTGGCTGCTCGCCCGCTGTGCCACGGAGGCTGTCAAAATATATTGATTAAATTCAATCACTTCCATTTATATATTGTAACTTTATCATTAATTACTTTTTGAATCGTTATCCCTATATAGGGAGTAATTAATTATTGATACCTACTTCCTGCAACACTCTGTATATATGGCACATCTCCAAAAATGTCCCGAATCAAAACACATGGAAACTTGATCAATTAGGAACCGAAAGTTGCGACAAAGCGTCACTAATTGTTCCGAAGGTTTGAACTTCTTTGCCGGCGGAGATTCGTCTCTCGTATTTGAATCTTGTTAAAAGTTAGATATAATTAGAAAGCAGACTTTATTGTAATTAGGGTAGGGATCGAAGTTAGTTACCGATGTCGGAAATAATTCTGGTTATTTTGATTTGAAACTTGTGGTAGGTGTTATAGAGTCGTTTTTATTTTAGTAAATAGAAAAATATTGGTTACAAAAATTTGCTAATAGATCTGTAAGTCGGTAGAATCTCCACTAAACTGACATAAAATGGCAGACACAGTTGTAGAGCCACGCTGTAGACAGTAACGTCTACAGCACGAATGGGCCGGCTCGACCGGTTTAATACCACTGTCTCACAGAAAACCGACGTAAAATGACAGCTCGCTGCCGCGTTTCGTTCGGTGAGTGAGATTTCCGGTAGCTTATTAACCCCTTCTCCCTTTCCCAATCCCTTTCGCCCCCTCCCCTCCTTCCATTCTCTCCTTTTAAGTTGGCAACACACCCATGATTCTTTTTGTGTCTTAGGGGTCTATGTGCGGTGGAGATCACTTACCATCTGTTCGTTTGCCAATCTCTGCTATAAAAAAGACAATAGTCGAACTCCTATGAAGAATACCCAGGTGTACAAGTTTCGGCACAATGTTTTATTATATATACTTCTTTGGCATACATAACATAACATAAGCTTACACCTAGGCAGATGCGCACTAGCGAACTAGAACACCCACATTTCGCCGAGCTTAGTTCCGTCCCAGATGTGATAGGGGGCGAGCCTATCGCCATATCGGGCACAAATTCCAGACTCCGGGCTGATATGGAAAAATCCAATATCACTTTTCATTGGCAAGTAAATAATAATTCACAATGATTACCCACGTATAAGTATTGGAACCTGTGACTTTCATCTTCATAGTTTGTACCACTGCCGAACCTATAGCTGTTATTACCAAGAAATGTACAACTTTTAAAGATTTTAAACACATATAACAAATCAAAAACCATCGCTTCAATAGACACTACAAAAATAATTCCACATTTCCAAATCCAGGATTTATTCAAAATTCTTCTGTAGTCGAGCGAATCAAAGGCCTTGACCTCGATCGTTTTGGCGAGGTCATAATCGGATCAGCTAGCCTATATTCTTCCATTGTGCTGCCAAATATCAGCTTTCAATATTAAAATCATCTGGTATTTTATATGAAATCTGACGCAGAACGGATATCATTTTACGAGATTACTGGTGATAATATCAGCCGTATAATATTACTGTCGCACTGCTGGGCATGGGCCTCCTCTTCTAATGAGAGGTGTTAGATCTTAGTCCACCACGCATTAGCATACTTTCAAAACTCTCTTGGAGACATTTTCGGATATGCAGAAACGCTGGTGGTATTTGCTGGTAACTTAAGTCGCCGAATGCAGACCGCTTCCAACAGGTCGATCTGGAAATCTTTGGGGGAGGCCTATGTCCAACAGTGGACGTCCTGTGGCTGATAATGATGATGATACTTAAAAGTGGTTGAGCTTTTCTGTAGGCAATTATGCCTACATAATGTGACATCTCGCTGGGGATATTAGGAGGGCCTAAAATGCTAATTTTAAATCCTTCCAAATCCTTGATAATTGCTCTTGCTTTTCTGTGCACGATAGGCACCGGCTTGACTGTACCCCTGGCTTTGCTGAAATCTATGGTCAAACGTTACACTTACCTTAGATAGGTCGTCTGCTCTGATTATCGTCAGTAAATGGGTTGAGCTAGCAAAACATAAAGTATAGAGATACAATTTAAAACGTACACTTTAATCTAGCAAAAGAAAACTTAGTTCGCTCACACTTTCAGTTAACAGAGTTGAGGTTAACCCCCCTGTTTAACAAGCAAACGAGGTTGAACCCACTCAACCCGTATTTCCCTCAGGTAATTCCTCTAAGTATTGACACATAAAAGCATTATCGATATTCCTGTGCTACTGGCAATTACTCAGACATTGTGCGATATGTCTGGATAAAATTAATACTAGAAGAGATTGGAAAATAAGCACGTGGATCAATTGATAGTAGATTGATTTTGGTAAAGACCCAGTTAGTAATGTGTACAAGAATTTTTTTGTTTTTTTTTATCCGGTCACGGTAAAGTGACTACACTGCACCTAATGGAAAGCGTAGTACAGTCCTAAAAAACTAGCGACCACTGACAAACACTGTGTTTATTAGTGGTCGTCAGAATCATGCCGGCCTATTTATGCTTCTTCACACTCCGAATCCGAAGAGGAAAGAAGCAAATCGAGGGCTTGCGATGCGGGCTTGTTCTGTTGGTACCTAAAATATGTGCTATTAATATCAGCAATATTCCAGTGTGACAGATAATACTAATCTTATATCTAGATAACAAGAAATAAATACACCCAACAGTCACACACATAGTCCTGACCCCACACTAGGTGTAACCTGTATCGTGGGTATCAAAAACTACGAGAGACTTTCGGTCTCACAACAACAACAATATATTTACAGGTAATTCACTAAGGTATGTATGGAGGTACATTCGGACGTCTTGAATTAAAATCTCAGATTGGGTTTTTCGATTAAGAGAAGCACTCATGTGTTGCTGAACTTCGGAATTGTCGGTATGGTGACAGGTTCGCCTCCTATCACATTATAGTTGGAAAAAAGCTCAGCTATTTGTGACTATAGAGATGAAATAATCTGCTTACGTTTTCGGTGACGTAGATCTCACCAACCAACCATCAGCTGGCTGATCTTGGTGGGTCACTGTGGCAGGTTTTAAAACCATTTGTATACGATAATCGCTTCCCGGGCGAATATGGATACACCACCAGCATTTAATAAGACGTGGAAAAATGGCAAACATTTAAATCCCTAACCTAAAAAGAAATTTTAGACATTTCGCAAAAACCGCAATTTTTCATTCTCCCGCAACATATCGACCTGGTCAGTTTAAGTAATGAGCTGTTGACCTTCATGGAGGGTAACGGGCATACCGACCCCACGCATATTTGGCGGATGCGCGAGGCATCCTCTGCCAAATAGGCCGGCAATTGTAGAGGTATACGTGTAATATATTTTGTAGGATATGCAATGGATAGCTTTGAAGTATTTTGCGACCGACTTCCAAAAAGGAGAAGGTCCTCAATTCGTCTGTATTTTTTTATGTATGTTACGCGATATCTCCGCCAAATGTCGAGCGATTTTCAAAATTATTTTTGTATTCGATAGAGCTTATTTCAAGGATGTTCCCATATAAATTTGGTTACGATCGGATTTGAAGTCGGTCCGTTAAGTTTTAAACTTGTGATTATTAAGTTTAGTTTGGTCGTGATTTGGTCTTCTTAAAATGTATTTCTAGTTAACATAATATCAAGTTTGATGTAGTTTGAAGCAAATAAGTTTTATCGCAATAAATATTTATTTATTTACCATAAAAATTTGTAACCTTTACAAGTTCTAAGGTAGAATATAACAAACAGTTTTATTATTGGTTTTTGGTTTTCAATGTTATTTTAGGTATACGCTGTCAAAATGTTACTTGTCTATGTATGGACCTGCTGGCGGAATGAATGGTATTGTGGTCTGTTCGCCAATATAAAAAGTAATATATAATAATTTTATATGCATGGGATTGTTATCATTTCATGTGTTTTCACTGGGTAAGTAATTATTGCTTAAATGTTATTGTATTGAATCACATATTAATGGCCTTGTATAAATCGTTCCTATGCATGACTACGGCTACATTTACTAGAGGTATGACGCTACGCACTGTATGCTACGAAGCTACGCCGAATGTGCTACGTTGCTACGGATCGTAGTTTGTTTGAACTAGCTTTTTTTTTTATTACCAGAGATTGGCACACGAGCAGATGGGTCACCTGATGGTAAGTGACCTCCACCACCCATAGACACCCAAGACAAAAGAAATCATGGGTGCGTTGCCAAACTAAAAGGAGGAAATGGAAGGGAAGGGGGGGAAGTGGGCCACCGAAAATCTCACTCACCGAACGAAACGCGACAGCAAGCTGCCACTTTACGTCGGTTTTCTGTGAGACAGTGGTCAAGCCGGTCAAGCCGGCCCATTTGTGCTGTAGATGTAACTGTCTACAGCGTGACTCTACCACTCAAATTTTGGTCGTATGAGCCTGCTATCAAATACTGTGTTATTTGTACCATACAAAGCAGTAAACGGAGTCATATATTCACAAACATTTAAATTGTGCTATCGTATTGTTGGATAATTAATCTTATGATACAATGATCTATACTTAAATAACAATTGACAGCCTCCGTGGCGCAGCGCGCGAGTAGTCAGCTGTGAAACGTCGTGGGTTCGATTCCCGCACCGAAACAAATGTCTGTGTGACCCATAGATATTTGTTTTGGGTCTGGGTGTTGTGAGACCGAAAGTCTCTCGTAGTTTCTGATACCCACGATATAGGCTATACCTAGTGTGGGGTCAGGACTATGTATGTGACTGTTGGGTGTATTTATAATTAATTCTATTATTTTCATTTAATGTTATGCAAAATATTCAGCAACATTCTATTTGTGAATTTGCGTGATATTTTGCCAGTATTCCATGCGATAGTAAACTATTTTCGCTTCGCTGACATTGTTGTAGTATACCGCTTTGACATCAACTATTTGCGTTTTAAATACTTGCTAACTTCCTACGTGCTCACCACACGGTTGTCTCAACAGAGTTGTTTATCCGACTCCTTCAGTATTTGCTGTCGTTTGTTTATACATCAGAGGAAAGGCGAAGAGAAGACCAATTTAGTTGCTAAATAAAATATTATCTCAGCAACTGTAATGTACATGTTCAAATCTTATTCGGGAAACTTCAATATATACTGATTTCTTAAGTTTACGCGAATGCTATTCATCAAGCCAAGTCTTGGACAAATGACTCTCAATCCAACCCGTGACCACGAAGACTGGCAAAGCCTTCGAAACGTCGAGAATTAAAATCAAAACCAAATCGTGATAGAATCCGTAAAAATAGTTTTATTTCAATGAACTACAATATGCCCCTTACTTATAAAAATATTTAAGCGCTGCTTATCTTTATACCATTGGTTGTCCCTTTCATTTTTAAACCATGTAACGCAAGGAAATAAGTGACAGGTTATTCGTAACCATTTGCTCAGCTAAAAATGCTGTTTTAAGTAAGGCCCAATATGTTTCAGTGCTATTTGCAGCTCCGCGATAAATCTAAAGTTACACCTCAATTCAACAACCAGTTTACAGTGACTTCTTATAGGTTGGGATTTTTTCCTTGTTAGGGTGATTAGCTTGACCTTATCATTTATTTTAGGATTAAAAAAGCCATATTTATCCACCCCGGATGTGATAGAAAAATCTTAATACCGCTTCAAGTTTTATTGTTAATATGCTAGCGAAGGCAGATGAACGGACTTAACTATTGAATTGATATTACTCCTTGCCTACCGTGAAAAGCTATGTAATTATGAAGGTAACTATGTGGCGATATTTGGGCCTCCGGAAATCATATTCATAGTATAAAACATAACAGAAAGCTGGTATTTGATGTCGGCTTTTGGTAACTATCCGGTCGAACCGGTCCACTTTATAGGCAAAGTGTACTATCACGTAAAATCTTGACAAAATAATTAGGACGCATTGCTGTCATTATTACACTTTTAAAGGCCATAATTTAACGTCCACAATATTAATGCATTACAGCAATAAAGTCAGCTGCATTGTAAATAAAAATGAAACAATTACGAACGAAGGCGTCTTACAAACCACAGCTAATATGAGGTCAGAGTTGGCGTCGCGCCAGACTGGCCTATTAGGAACGGGGTGTAGTAAGTTGTATTTTTAGTCGCACTATATTTGGTCTAGGCTTTAGTCTCGTATTCTCGTAAACATTTTCGTTCGACTGACCTTTATTTTGCTGGAAACGTTCTGTCTTTTCTATTGAGGGTTTTATTCACTCGTTAGTAAAAGTCAATGACGAATACTTTATAGGGGTGTTTCTGGACGATAGTTGTTATATACATACAAACACAGGCTTGTATCCCATGGGGGTAGGCAGAGATTATTGAGCTTCAAAAGCCATGATCCTAATAAACACACACACATACATACAGAGAGAGACAGAGGGAGAGAGAGACCCACACACATCCTAATAGATGTTGAAATGAAATGAAATGATTTATTAATCGCGTAGGCTAATAAATAGCTCTTATGACAAGTCAATAAAATAAATTATAACACAAAATAATGATATATTATTATCTATAAGTTCAATTTAGTAACTGATGTTGCATGCGTTCAGTGACAATAAACATTTCTTTCTTTCTTTCTTTCTATATAAATCAACTTATGTATGTTTTAGGACAACATAATAATTAGTCAATACTTTAGTTACAGCATTATAAATATGCTGTAACTAAAGTATTGACTAATTATATTTAACTATTTAACGACCTGATTAAGGTCGCAGGAAGTCGCTGGATGCAGGCCGCTTCCAACAGGTCGATTTGGAAATCTTTGGTGGAGGCCTATGTTCAGCAGTGGACGTCTTATGGCTGATGATGATTATGATGATTTAAATATAATTATTTAAATAGTTAAATATTAACATATTATGATGGTAATTAGACTGCCTCGGTGGCATGGCTTAGTTGTATTCAGATACAACTACTGTTTTGAGGACTCGGGTTCGATGTAAAGTGAAAAATTAAATCTTTATATAGCAAAGTGATATTGGATTATTTAAATTCAATAGCAGTCTGGAATTTGGGCCAGATATGGCGATACCGAGGCAGGTTTACTCCTTATTTAAAACTCTAGAAATCTACAAAGCATGTACTATAGATTTCTTTTACAACGCTAGTGTGTTTTAAAAATGCATTGTAACTTAACACTATCAGCATGAAGCTTCGTAATCTACTCAATGTGTCCTGTACTTAAAATGGCAAAATTGATGCGAGGCTCCGGATTGTCGTAGCCCTGGGTGGCATTTAAAGCTCTCTTCACATATCGCTTGTGTGTTTCCAAAATTACGCACACAAACTTTTAAAGTGTCTTCTAACTTCTGAAAGCTTTTATACGCATTACGAAAGAAGGAAGTAAGTTTTCCAGAGTTTTCGCCTTTCGTAATTTTTCCTAGTGAGTAAATAAAATTTGGAAACACTAGTTTTATTTCAATTCAATATGTCACCTCCTTGATCTAATATAGTGTAGTGTATATGGACCGTGGACCGGGAGGTCCTGGGTTTGATTCCTACGTTGGACAAAAATATTTTTCTTATTTGATTTGCCACGGACTGGAACCCCTAGAGAGGGGTTGACGTCAGGCAGGGAGGACGATATTTTCAAGCATATTGCACAAAGGATCTGGATTCGTTAACCCTTCTGAAGGATCCAGTCCCAGGCAAATTAAATTAGAAAATACACTTTGCCTGACCTGGGAATTGAACCCAGGACCTCCCGGTCCGCAGTCTATTTACACTGCCACGAGATCAAGAAAGCAACAGACCACAAAGACCTAAATGTGTCAGTTACAGAATAATTTCGGCTTCATAAATCAAAGACCTCAACCCGCAGGACACAGTATACATGACACCAAGTACCAGTCCGAGTTTGAACCCGGACTAAATTAAACAGGTCTGGACCAGTTCCTGGAACTTTGGACACGCCAAGTCATAAGCGATAGAGTTGTAGTATTTCAATAGTAAATCGTTTCGATAAAAAAAAAATACACTAGCAGTTGCTGGCGACTCCGTTCGCGTGGAATAATTTTTCCGGGATAAAAATAGCCTATATGTTATTCTGATGTATAATCTACATACCTGTAAAGTTTTATCAAAATCCATACAGTAGTTTTTGCGTGAAAGAGTAACAAACACACAAATCGTCATGTTCGAAGAATAATGTCGGTTCGGAAAATAATTCGAATTTAACTTTCACTATATTTGGATTCTACACTGCCTTAATATTATTACTAGGTACATTTAAAAATGTACGTATTTTAGATATATACCAATTTTCATAACTACATATTTAGAATTAAAAAAGTTATGTCATAAAAACAAAATAATTATTTGAAATGGTGCCCTGTAAAGTTGATGAGTCCCAGATGAGGATGGTCTCAAGGTCCTGCTGGGATTATGGCGGTAATTCCTTCTAGCGCGGTGCCCCTCACATGACCTTCACTTGGCGAATCGACCAACAAAGCCAGCCAACGCACCAAGCAAAACTTATAAAAAATCACGGGTTAAAAAGATTCCACATTATACTGTCCATCTTCACTGCAGTTTGATGCATTAAACCACATCTCTTAAAGCAACAAACACAGCTCTGCAGAATAATATAAAATAATTTTAACAAGCGTCGCCCTGTCAGACTTCCCGTCAAAATACCAATGCTTACCTCTCATGACTTGAACTATCCGAATCTCGATTCCGTTGACAGCTCTCATTGTTTGCAACTCTCCCAAAGGATTCTCGTACAAGCGAACAACTTGAACGTGAACTTACGATCTCCATTCATAAAGGAATGCAATATCACAATTTAAAGTAATGAACCGAGTCGACAAGTCGAACGGTTAACTTCACGGATTTGGCTTCGGAAATGCAATTTCGGACTTGCTTTTGCTTTTGGGATTTGTCTGTGAGCGAGTATTTCTTAATGAGAATTTTAGACTGGATTGAGGTTCAGTATTTGTCGATCTGAAAATCTTTTGGGAGGCCTATGTTCAACAGTGGACGTCCTATGGATGATGATGATGATGATTTATAGTGTTAGGTCAATTGTTTAGCCGTAGACAGTTTTGCCTACTTCTTCTCTTTCTTTGGCTTTCTCGATTGGATTATTATCACTGTTCTACGATCGACCACGTTACTTTAATCGTTGGTATTGACATTTAGTTCTATGGATGATGTGACAGTTTCAAAAACCAGCTTGCGTATCGTTTCGGTATGAGATTTGTGGATGTTACCTCTTCTCCTTGTAAATATCCGTGGGCGAAATTAATGCCATTTTCAATATTTGAAAAAAGAAACATAAAATTGAGTCTCCGTGGCGCAATAGCTGGCGGTGAAGCGAGATACCGCTGATTCGATCCCTAACCCTTGACAAATATTTATGTGGCCCTCTAATATTTGTTTTAGATCTGTAGCCCGAGCACGAAAAACTAATGTAAAAGTAAACTCGCTGCGCACTGATGACATTTGATTAATATTTCATACAAATTTCATAGACGCGCATCGAGCACAAATACATTTACGGTTGTCAGAAATTTTCCTGCTCGGGCTGCTGGTTGTAATGAGACCGAAAGTCTCTCGTAGCTCCTAATACCCATGACACAAGACTCGATATTAGTGTAAAGTCAGGACTATGTCTGTAATTGTTGGGTGTTTCTCGGACAAACAATTTATCGTATCGAATCCTGGATAATAAAAGTTAAGTATTTAAATATTCAATGGTTTCTCCAATTCAATTGCCTATTTAAGCTCCACTAACAGCAAGTAATGAGAATTTAAAGTATCGCTTACTTTTATCAGTACTTAACTGCCAATAATTCTTTCACACAGGTCGTTCCAACTTCAGTATTGCTTTTGAGATATTTTCCTCAACAATAAAGTTCGAAACTTGGTGTTACTGCCAAAAATCTATCATGGCCTCCATTTATAGCTTTACCTTGAGTGTTTTAACTAATTTCAAAAAAGGGGTACTCCATTCGACTGTTTATATATTTTCTGTGTACATGTATGTTTATCCATAACTTTTGCATGTGTAGGCTAATTGGGATAATTCTTTTTTTTATCTGAGCACGACAAAATGATTACACTTCACCTGTAGCCCGAGCACGAAAAACTAATGTAAATGTAAACTCCCTGCGCACTAATGACATTTGATTAATATTTTATACAAATTTTATAGACGCGCATCGAGCACGAATACATTTACGGTTGTCAGAAATTTTTCTGCTCGGGCTGCTGATGGTAAGCGCAGTGCAGTCGAAAAAAACAGCGAACACTGACAAGCAATGGGTTTATAGGTGGTCACGAGAATCATACCAGCCTATTTAAGATTATTTAACATACATCGAATACAAAAAGTATTTTGGAAATCGGTCCCCATTAGGCAGAGATATCGCGTAACATACATAAAAAATACAGACGAATTAAGGACCTTTTCCTTTTTGGAAGTCGGTCGATAAGGGGTAACTCATGATCACAAACGTTAAAAATCATTCGAATATTGGGATCGACAGTAGAAATAAATTACGATAAAATCCTTAAAATTACATACATTCATACATAAGCTCACGCCTGTATCTCCGAAGGGGTAGGCAGAGGCACACTAGCCAACTAGTACACCCACATTACGCCGAGCTTAATTCCGTCCAAGATGTGATAAGGGGCGAGCCTATCACCATATCGGGCACAAATTCCAGACTCCGGGCTGATATGGAAAAATCCAATATCACTTTGCCCGACCCGGGGATCGAACCCGAGACCTCAGGACGGTAGTCGTACCGAAATACAACCACGCCACCGCGGCAGTCCTTAAAATAGTTTTATTTCAATATTCGTCTTTGGTGAACAAAGTAAGCTCAAGTTAGTTATTGTCAAAAATACCTCTAAACTATAGAGGTACTAGCCCTTTAAGCAAAACCTAACTCAAAACACTCCTAATCTGTACTTTAAAATTTTACAAGTGAATTTGTAATCTTTGAAATATTATTTCAACTAATCCACTCAGAAACAATCGGATTATTAGAAACAAGACTTCGGAATTGAAGTTCGTCTGAGTTTGTCATTCGGGCCTTTGTAAATGCTTAGACATCTTGAAATGATGTAAATAACTAAATGTCACAAAGATTTAGGAAACTATTCATTTGCAAGTCGAAAAGGGATTGTGGATAGGTTTGCCAGTAGGGATTAGACAAGAAACTCATAAAAATAAATTTAAGAAAATGCTAAAGGAATATTATTTGGAGATCTTAGAATTTAGTTAGGTAGGTAATTAAAATGAACTAACGTCTACATTTTATATATGTATTTGGAGTTATGTAAGGAGACCAGCCTAGCCCGAGCACGAAAAACTAATGTAAATGTAAATGTATTCGAGTTCGCTGCGCACTGATGACGTTTGGTTAATATTTCATACAAATTTCATAGACGCGCATCGAGTTCGAATACATTTACGGCTGTCAGAAATTTTCCTGCTCAGTCCGCAGTAGTCCGAGTACGAAAAACTAATGTAAATGTAAATGTATTCGAGTTCGCTGCGTACTGATGACGTTTGGTTAATATTTCATACAAATTTCATAGACTCGCATCGAGTTCGAATACATTTACGGTTATCAGAAATTTCCTGCTCAGGCCGCTGAATACTCATTGGCGGTTTTGTGGGTCATTTGTATTATTTTTAATGTACAATAAGAAGAATTTATTAAATAAATAAAGAAGGTATAATTAAGCTACTAAGCTGACTAATAGAGTGTAGTGATATTTTCTCAAAAGTACAGGTTTCTCTCTCTCTTCTATGTTGCCGTGCCTGACAGGGTCCACGATTATGTACCTACCATAACCTATGTAAAAACCTCATTGTCAATTGTGGAGTGCAATAAATCTAGTAAATAAATTAAATTGAAAATTAAGTAAATAAAATTTGAGTGGTAGAGCCACGCTGTAGACAGTTAGGTCTACAGCACGAATGGGCCGGCTCGATCGGTTTGATACCACTGTCTCACAGAAAACGACGTAAAGTGGCAGCTTGCTGTCGCATTTCGTTCGGTGATTGAGATTTCCGGTGGCCCCTTTCCTCCCTCCGTTTCCCATTCCCTTTTCCCTCCCCTTCCATTCCCTTTTTTTAGCTTAGCAACGCACCCGTGATTCTTTTTTTCTTGGGTGTCTATGGGCGACGGAGATCACTTACCATCAGGTGACCCATCTGTTCGTTTTCTCTGCTATAAAAAAAATAAGCTAAGTCTGTATGGTAGTCGGATATGTAACGAAAGGACACTGCTTCGATTCTTGCACCGAAAAAGATTTTGGGATGAACGACACATATACATAAACATAGTATGATCGCACCTTGTGTTGTAAGTATCGTACAACGTAAATCTAAATCCAATAATGGGGAACTTGCACGAAAATTATAACGAGCAATTGTGTTGATAAATCAGTAAACAAAACCTTGAAATGTGCTATGTTGAAATTTGTACGATAAAATACTTGATATTTTACAAAATATCTTAATTAGAAATTACGTATAATGGAACGTTATTGCAAAACACAAGTGACGTCGTTGCATTTGGCAGTGTTTCCAGGTTGGGGTATTTTTCCCAATTTTTGCGGAAAACAGTTGTTATGTTTAGTATGGTGATTGATGAATGAGATTTCGAATGTCCTCCTCTTTCCAAATTCTTATCTTCGTGTAACTTTCCCATCGCTCCGCTCAAAATTCAAGAGTGCAACTTATTTTTAATTCGTTATTTAATGAAATAGCTTGTGGGGAATTTTTTGTTCGGTATGGGGAAATTTTAAACGATAGGCAATTATAGCGGTTCAAACGTCATTGTTGGCAATGTTCAAACGTCATTGTAGACGTCAGTGTCAACTGAGATGTCAACATAAAGCAAATTTTAAGCAGTGACGTCACGTCCTTTTTTGGCGCGGAGTTTTGAAAGTCATATTTTGGCTTGCGATAATTAAATGATTTGTGCATATTTAAACGTTTTTCTTTCTGGTGTGTTTATTCGAGGCCTAGTTCTTAACAATGAACTAAAAAGAAAATTACATGCAAGTTCCCTATTGGGGACCACACAAATCTGAGTATGAAAGTCGAACCTACAACCCCTCAATCCAGAACCCATTGGGCTATGGAAACCAACATAGAGGCTAGCATTATTCAAGGTTCAAATTCTCCTCTTTAAAGCACCCATGTTTTTTTGTATCTTGGGTGTCTATGGGCGGTGGAGGTCACTCAACATCAGGTGACCCACCTGTTCGTTTGGTAATCTCTGCTATAAAAAAACTACAAACACAAAAGCAAAAGACTTTTTAATTGTCACTTTATGACCACTCAAAATCCTATTCAATAATTCTAACAAAAGCTGACGTAAAAGCATTTGATGCATATCTATTTTTGCTTGTCAAAGCGTAAATGCTCATTTAACAGCGTTCACTTTCAACTCAAAGCAATTTTCAACTGATTCTAAAAGCTGTGAAAAGAACAGCCATATGCATAAAAATCCTTATATCCGATATTAATTTTACAAGCCTTTATTATTTTATTATTTATTTGACTGCCTCGGTGGCGTGGTGGTATTTCGGTACGACTACGGTTCTGAGGTCTCGGGTTCGATCCCCGGGTGTAGCAAAGTGATATTGGATTTTTCCATATCAGCCCGGAGTCTGGAATTTGTGCCCGATATGGCGATAGGCTCGAACTAAGCTCGGCGAAATGTGGGTGTTCTAATTCGCTAGTGCGCCTCTGCCTACCCCTTCGGGAATACAGGGGTTAGCTTATGTTATGTTATGTTATTTTACAAGCTTTTATTTTACTTGTCGTTACGTGTCGGCAAAATATAGGCAACTAGTTTTAAGCAGTACACTTTAATCTTTTATTCTGAAGCATCATAATGGTGAACATCTAATGGACACATGTATCACCTGGGAAGAACTTGCTCGCCAAAAACCTGACTGGCGAAAAGCCCTCCTAGCTGCAACAGACGCCTTCTAAACTGTCCGGTAGAAACAACGTGACACCATCCGCGATCATCGCAGACTCGTTCTAAGGCTACGGACAATTTTATTATATGTAGGAATGTACCGGAAATGTATACTGCTTCGCGTGTGACTGAATCATCAAAACGAAACTGTGATTCTCCAGCCATATCCAATCTCACCAAACATGGTAGTAAGAGTCGCCGTCGACGGATTAGGTCGTGTCATCATGAAAAAGCGAGTATATAATAGTAATATGAGTGGTAGAGCCACGCTGTAGACAGTAACGTCTACAGCACGAATGGGCCGGCTCGACCGGTTGGATACCACTGTCTCAAAGGAAACCGACGTAAAGTGGCAGCTTGCTGTCGCGTTTCGTTCGGTGAATGAGATTTCCGGTGGCCCGTTCCCTCCCCCCTCTTTCCCAATCCCTATTCCCTCCCCTTCCATGTCCTCTTTTTAGGTTGGCAACGCACCCATGATTCTTATTGTGTCTTGGTGTCTATGGGCGGTGGAGATCACTTACCATCAGGTGACCCATCTGTTCGTTTGCCAGTCTCTGCTATAAAAAAAGCATATATATACATACGCACATATATATAATAGTGTAGTCACTTTGCTTAGATAAAATAACAAGCTACTAAAGTACGAATTCATCTTTTCTGTCTTGAGTGATTTTGCAAATCCGCCTCCACTCGAAGAGGTCCAAGACTGAAGTTATCCCGCGTATTTACCAGCAATAATACAAGGGATAAACAAAAAAGATCTTGTTTGGACAAGCTGAAGGCTTCTCCTACGAGAGCGGCGAGGATTAAGCCGTAATAACATGTAAATTAGTCCCTCATTCCTTAAGTCTGGACTCAAGTTGGGAAATAAGGCGATTTTATATGGGTTCATTGGTGTGTTTGAGTTTAATAATGAGGTTTTAATGTGAGAGTCACTGTATCATTTGCTGGCGTATATTTTTATTACTAAAAAGAAGTATTAGTAGATATTGGTTTATGAAATAGAAAACAAACGAGTAGACGGGCTACCAGATGACCACTGCAAGGTTACCACCACCTCTTATAGCAGTATTATTATAATCGTTCTTCGTTTGTTTTGTACGGGAATCGGTACAAGTAAGATTATAATAATACTGTTGTAATAGGTGGTGGTAACCCCCCTGATAGATAGCTCTTACGACAAACAAGGTATACCGTGACGAGATTCATATCCACAGTCCATAAAATGTACCTATGGTTGCAAAATGTGCAGACGTTTATGTTTGTAGATTAGATTATAGTATTTGATTTTGTTTGTAGATTAGATTATAGTAGATTTCTACCCGCTTCTCTTTTCCAGATTGTAGTTTAATAAATGAGTTTTATCTAGGAAGAAAAAGTAGCACCGGTGTCCCCTTTGAAAATTTTCACCCGTCGCCACTGGTGGTTTTATCATTATTTTTGTTGTGCGACCAACTCATAATGAACTATCTCAACTGACAAATCTTTGGTTGCATGAACTTGGTTGGGGAATTGCATTCTATCTTTTACAGGCTTCTGGCCTAGTTTGGGAATGAGTAATCTGGCGAAATGTGGGTGTACTAGTTGGCTAAAGCGCCTCTGTCTACCCCTTCGGGGATAGAGGCGTGAGCTTATGTTAAGACTCGTAGGTTCGTGGGGCTGTACATGAACATCAACAACAGTGCATCAATTGATACCATTGTTTATGTAATTTACGTGTCAATACCGTCACCGGCCGCTGCTGAACGTAGGCCTCCCCAAGTGACCGCCAACCATCCCGGCCTTGCGCAGCCCACATCCAACCTTGACCTAAATGTGCTTTCTTTCCTATTGTGTAATTGCCTACCGCCACATCCCATCAATTACCCCACACCACCTCATACATAATTCAGGGGTTGTAAGTTTTACAGGTATACACACGAGGCGGTGCGGCCGCGTCGTTAGCCACATTAATTTATGCGCCTGCCAAATTGTTTGATGCGGTCATTGGCATGGATCTGATGTAAACTTATCATGGCCGTGGTTACACGTGCTTGCGTAAGATATTTAGTTCACGCATGTCACTAAGGGAGGGTAGATGTGAAAAGTAGGTTGCCAAGCAACCCTGGCAGTTTTATTGCAGAGACTGGCAAACAAGCAAGTAGGTTTTTTGAGTGGTAGAGACACGCTGTAGGGAGATACGGCTACAGCACGAATGGACAGATGCGACCGGTTTGATACCACTGTCTTACAGAAAACCGACGTAAAGTGGTAGCTCGCTGTCTCCCAATCTCTATTTCCCTTCTTTTAGGTTGACAACCCACCCATGATTCTTTTTGTCTTGGATGAGATCACTTACTGTCAGGAGAACTATATTCATACATATTCGGATAAAAAAAAGAGATCACTTAATGGTAAGTTATCTCCACCACCATAGGTGCCCACTGTATCAAAAGAATTATGGATACCTATGCAACCATACCATAACCGCTGTCTCACAGAAAATGGACTTAAAGTGGAAGCTCGCTGTCGCGTTTCAATGATCGACACTTTTGGTATCCCATATAACCCCTTCCCAATCCCTTTCCTTCTTTTAATTATGGCAATACGTCCTTAATTATTTCAAAATCGTAAGTTTCTAAGTGCATTGGAGATCATATACCATCACATAACCCAACTGGTAGGTTACCGCCGCGTCTTATAGTATTATTATAATCTTACTTTGTTTTTTATATTAGCCCTGTTATATTGCTGTTCCACTGCTGGGCACGGGCCTCCTCTACTAATGAGAAGGGGTAGGCCTTAGTTCACCACGCTGGCCTAATGCGGGTTAGTAGGCTTACATACCTTTGAAATTCTTGTGAAGAAATTATTTGGTATGCAGTTTTCTTCACGATGTTTTCCTTCACGGTTATAGCAAGCGATAATTTACAAAGAAAACACATCATGCCGTTTTTTTGGGGTTGGTCTCAAAACTCCGACACTCATCTCGGCAGTCCGTACCAATCCCAAATGCTTATGACTGCTTTTATGGAATCGGTACATTATTAATAATACTGCTACAAGATGTGGCGGAAACCCCCCTTCTCGTTTGCAAGCCTCCACAAAAAAAAAATATAGAGCGCTATATTACCTTGCATCAGGGCTTTAAAAACAATAGCGCCATGCCCAAAATCCATTACGCAACGTTCGGTTTAAAAGGATTTTTCCGCAGGCCCCGCTCTTAATGTATTTTGCAAGTGTCCGAAGCGATTGTAATGGTCACGCACGCCCTCCTATTTACATAAAAACAACCTTATGTGACCCAAATCTGACATTCGGGTTAGGTCGGTTCAGCGATATTTAATGCATGACAATCTGTTTAATTTGAAATGATTTACGTATCATCATCATCATCAGCCACAAGACGTCCACTGCTGGACATAGGCCTCCCCCATCTACGTATATTATATTATTACTATTGTCTTCTATTGCAGGTGGAAAGTGACCCAAGAGGATTTCTCTTATTGATCCTTTCCCGTTGCTTAAAGTTTGGCAACCCATTCATGATTCTTTTAGTATCCTGGATCTATGAGCGATGGCGATTATTTACCATTAGCTGAACTACCTTCTTGATTACTAGTTTCTGCTTTTAAAAACAGTTTATTTTATGCAACCAGTTACATTGCTGGAATGAAATCAGTTCCAGTCTCCTTCAATTCCTGATTTCCTTACGAGTAGACGGCACATCCACGATCATGCTAAGCTTTTGAGGTTTTTGTCTTTAGGATAGCTTATTTGTTCGTACAGATTTCTAATGTACAGATTCATTCTTTCTACATGCTCTTATTCCACCTTAATATAGGTCGGCGCAACACACTTTTTCAAGCGTGTTGCAGAAAGGATTTGGATTGGTTTTTTCGACCGGCTCCCTGTCTGAAGTCAATCTCACTTGGGCAGATCCAGTCCTAGGAACTTAGTGTTAGGAAAATACCTCGCCCGACCTGGGAATCGGACCCAAGACTTCCTAGTTCACAGTCCATATACACACCCACCAGGCCAAGGAGGCGACTTCTGCTGTCGAGAATATTTTGGTTATTATTTTTAGACTTTTTTTGTTAGACACGGTTTTGGGTCATCGGCTTGTCGGTCTCTTTACTTTAGCAGTCGATAAAGATTACGAGAGCAGGTAGAAAAAACTATTAAAAAGTGATTTTGTAACAGAAGTAGTACGCCATAAAAAATGGGAAAATGGATATCTATTGTTCGATGTAGTATTGTAACGTAATGGTCTCAATAAAGTTCTCCATTTGAAAGCTTTTAATGGACTCCTAAGGGCCCGTAGGAAAATGTAAAAACGAGCCCGTTTTGTGATTGTGTTTTTTTATAGTTCGAAATGGCCGCTTGTAATTGGCTATTGTTGACGATATTTATTTTGTTTTTCAATTTAATTTCGTATCTAAGTTTTCAATGTAGGAAATATTTTTTGTACGTTTATAAAACAAGAAATTGTTGTTCGGAGGAAATGATTATACTTATTATAACTATGCATTAATTACTACAGGCCAATTCTAGATGTTCGATCGTTATAGATTTTTCGTATGCTATTTAAGCAATATGCGTATAAAGTAGACTTCTAATTTTAAACATTGCTAGGAACTACTTAAATGGCTAATTTACTTTGTCTTTTTCTAGCTAAATGTCATGGTCCGCTTTCCTAATTATCACTGCCACTTTGCTAGATTTTCCTCTAATAAAGCCAGCTCTTAGTCCATTCGACAGTACCTCTAGCATAACCTAGTTTATTTCACTTGATGTTATCCCAATCCAATGATGCCAAGCTCTGCCTTCCTACTCAAACGCTACCATTTCGCCTGGTCTTGAGCTTCCTCCACAGTCAGCCTATTATTCTCATATCTTCTTCATGACTAGCCAGCGCTTTTCGAGTCATCCACGGGAACATAATCCTGGTACGATCTGCTCCAGACACTTGCGTCCTACTACTACGAGATCGCAGGAAAGCACTATTAGTGTAGTAGTTATTAGCAGGAAAGGAATAGATTCTCCTTTCCTTAAAATGTTCTTACTTCTTCTTCTTCTTTTAAAAATAATAGCTTCGTCGCATTTCCGATGATTTAGCCAATGTCAAGGAAAGTATAGAAATTATCAAGTTTTTACATTGACCGTGAGACCTAGATGTGGATGATCTTCCAGCGTGATGCCACTCAGATGACCTTCACTCAGCGAATCGTCCGGACAAAGCTGCTAACGCACCAAGCAAAACTCATCAAAGATCACCGATTAAAAAGTTTCCACATTATACTGTCCATCTTCGCTAAATTTTGGTGCATAAAACCATATCACATTAAAAGAACATACAACTGCAGAAAATAATATGAAATAATTTTAACAAGCGCCGCCCACCCTGTCAGACTTCTCGTCAAAATCCATGTTCTTACTTCTAGTACTATCTAGTGAAAATAAAATGATAAAAATGCAATAACTCAAATCACAGGAAAGCCATATAAAAACATATCTTTTCTATTCGACATGGTTTTAATGAAACGTGTTTCTATATTGAAATTTTTATACGAGGATGCAATGGAAACCCCCGAGGCATCGCACAATAAAGGGTACTTTGTAATACGCAGAGCTTTTGATGTGTGCGGAATAAATATTTGTGATTGTTTAACGTACGAGGGTGACGTCAGACAACCCTAGTTCATCCCAAAGAATATTTATGAAACGTTCGAAGTGAGCCAGATGTGGAAATCCAGTTGAATGAACTTTAGCTATCTTCAAAAATGTTTTTATAGTAGAAGTAATAACGGTCAATCTAATCAGAAATTATAATATTTTATTATACGTCCACTGCTGAACATATGCCTCCCCCAAAGATTTCCAGATCGACCTGTTGGAAGGGGTCTACATCCTGCAAACCTTATCAGGTCGTCGGTTACTTTGTAGTTGGATATCCTACGCTGCGCTTGCCGGTACGTGGTCTCCAGTCGAGAACTTTTCTGCCTCATCGGCTATCAGTAGCCCGAGCACGAAAAACTAATGTAAATGTATATGTATTCGAGTTCGCTGCGCACTGATGACGTTTGGTTAATATTTCATACAAATTTCAGAGACCCGCATCGAGCTGAAATACAATTACGGTTGTCAGAAATTTTCCTGCTCAGGCCGCTGTTCTCGAGCTATGTGCCCCAAATTATTATTATCTATACTCTTTTTGGAGTTGGTGTCATTATATTATGTATGTTATTGTTAAACACTAGTTGTTCCATGTGATATTACTGCGTGATAAGTTCAAAGGTGAAAACCACCTCTATATTAGCTATAACTGGGATGGGGTAAATCTATCGTACTGAAAGTATATACTATTATATCGGTTTAGAAATATAAAATAATTTTACCGTTTATAATTTTGTATAAATAGTGTAAATAATATTATAAATTATCCTATGTTCATTTTTTTACTAACCTGAGAATCTAGGATACCTTTCCAATCTATTGAATTACATTTAAGTAACGTAACGTTTACATCATGTTTCCCTTCATCTCACTGTATCAATTCAATTATTTTCATTAGCGCTTCATTCACGTTTTTACGGAGCTGTTAATTTTCCTTTCAAAAATTCGTTTTCATTGCGCCATCTCGCAAACGGTGCACATTTTACGACTTTCTCGATTCAACTTTTTTCATCGTGTTCCCCGCACAGTACACGCCATTGTAAAAATGTAGCGTCGTGTCTGTAACGAGATATGTCGTGGAAATTAATTGGTATCATGTACTTTACTGACGTATGAACGAGGTATACCGGTGCGTCAGTCCTCTCAAAACTAATGGGTAATATTTTCGACCGACTTCCAAAAAGGAGGAGGTCCTCAATTCGTCTGTAATTTTTTTATGTATGTTACGCGATATCTCCGCCAAATGTGGACCGATTTTCAAAATTATTTTTGTGTTCGATAGAGCTTATTTCAAGGGTAGTCCCATATACATTTGGTTACGATCGGATTTGAAGTCGGTTTATTATGTTATTATGTTATGTTATGTTTTAGTTTTTTTTATGTTAAAACTATTTCTTTTAAAGTATTATCAAAATCAATAAAAAAATAATGATAGATATGTAAGATTACTGTCTAACTTCTGAGCATGAACCATATTTACTAATGGGAGGGGTTAGGCCTTAGTATATCACGCAGGCGTAACATGAGTTGGTAGACTCACATACCTTTGAAATTCTCAGATATGCTGGTTTCCTCAAGATGTTTTTTCTTCGAGATTCATGTCATGAAATTCTCAGAGTTCCTCACGATGCTTCTCATCACCAATATAACCAGCGATAATTTATTACGAATACATACCTAGAAAAGTCAGAGGTGCATGCTCTTTTTTGGGTAGGTCCTGAACCTCGAACACTCGTGTCGGCAGTCTGTACCACATTGCTTAAAAAAAATCTGTGCAAGTAAAAAAAGTCGCAAGCGTTAGCTAGTCCAAAACATAAAGCCGCACCAGGTACAGCGAACCGAGCAGAAAAATCTGACAATCGTAAATATATTCGAGCTCGCTGCGCACTGATAACATTTGGTTAATATTTCATACAAATTTCATAGACGCGGATCGAGGTCGAATACATTTACGATTGTCAGAATTTTTCCTGCTCGGGCTGATGAATAGCAGGAGTAGCTTCTCCTAATTAATACTTCTATGGTGTTTTAACACGCGAGTTCACATGACTTGATTCATTCGGCATGGATTTATTTGTGAACAGGAACTGGTTCTGTTTGTTCCTGTTTCCTGCAATGATAAAAAGGCTTTTATTTTGGGGCTTAAAAATCGATGTGTCAAACGATGTTAAGTGGTTTCCATAGTCCATGACAATGATCCATCTTTAAATAGTCACGGGCTGCTCGGACTCCGGTGGCCCATACGCTTATGTAACATATACATATATGTGCCGCCTCCGACGGGTTAAAAGATAGTAAGGAATTGTTGTTATTTTTTTCTTTTAAGTGTTAGTTTCGAAGACGGTTTTTTGTTAAATTTTAATTATATAGAGGTAGATATTTAAGACAGCCTCCGTGGCGCAGTAGGCGAGTAGCAGGCTGTGAAACGAGAGGCCACGGGTTCGATTCCCGCACCGAGACAAATGCTTGTGTGGCCCAAAGATATTTGTTTTCGGTCAGGGTGTTGTGAGACCGAAAGTCTCTCGTATGTCCTGATACCTACGACACAAGACTAGTATCTTAGTGTGGGGTCAGGACTATGTGTGTGACTGTTGGGTGTTATTTATTTAATTAAATATAGCGGACCCGAGAATAATCTTGTGTATACGCCAAGCCTTAAATAGTCACGGGCAGGCTCGGCCTCCGGTGGCGCATACGCTTATGTAACATATTTATGTGCCGCCTCCGACGGGTTAAAACATCGCTTTTACTTGTCGATCAGGACTTCAAAGACATATTTCTTAGACGTATTATTCCGGTTTGACGCATCGCCAATCTCCCCAGCTCGCGTGTTCCGTGAAAATAATTTATGACGCCGAAGTGCGTTGGTACGACATTTTGTGTGGGTTATATCAGAAATTATGTGGGATAAGTTATGGGAGAAAAGCGTTCGTTTTATAGCATAAGCCGGTAAAGGAGTTTTTTGAGTGGTAGAGCCACGCGTTTTGATACGTTGTCTTAAAGAAAATCGACGTTAAGTGATAAGACGATTTGCTGGTGGCAGGATATTCGTATCCGACCTGATGGTGACCACCGTACACATGGTGCTAAACCTGCCATAGTGACTCACATTCCTTGAGTGGTTCACGTTCCAGGATCAGCCAGTGTACTTGCGTTTCTCTCGAAGGGCTTGCGGCATGACTTGATGGTTGGTTGGGACGGGTATGGGGGTATCCCTGTGTCACATTTGGCGGAGACAACCCGTAACATACATAAAAAAATACATACAAATTGAGGAACTTTTCCTTTTTTTTTGAAGTTGGTCGATAAAACAGCGCATTTTAATCAGAATTTTAATAGAATTTCCATTTTAATTATTCGAAAAATCGATCGACTGCCTCGGTGGCGTGGTGGTATTTCGGTACGACTACGGTTCTGAGGTCTCGGGTTCGATCCCCGGGTCGGGCAAAGTGATATTGGATTTTTCCATATCAGCCCGGAGTCTGGAATTTGTGCCCGATATGGCGATAGGCTCGCCCCCTATCACATCTGGGACGGAACTAAGCTCGGCGAAATGTGGGTGTTCTAGTTCGCTAGTGCGCCTCTGCCTACCCCTTCGGGGATACAGGCGTGAGCTTATGTTATGTTATGTTATGAAAAATCGATTTGGCAAATATTTTCTAATTTTTCGCCCAAATGCTGTCACTTGAACCATACTAGGGTTATAAGCGGCGTATCCACGCATAGTTCAAGGCTTTGAGGAAATTTGTATCTGGTAAGGAAATGAGACGGATATACGACACTATCGCATGTCAGAAGGAGATAGAAACTATTAAACGAATTGTCTTGTCGCGAAGTTTGTGCCATCATTCGAATTAAGATAAGAAAATTCTTTACTTTTTTGTTTCGCTTTTGGTTTAATTTTATAACAAGCTGATAGTAGATGTAATTGTGCAGGCATGAAGCATATATTGAAATTTTGAAACACACGTTGAAATTTAAAAGATCTGGGAGTTCTTCTTCTTCTTTTTAAAATAATGGCTTCCACGCATATAGGTAATTTAGACAATGTCACGGTAAATAGAGCAATTATGTTTTCACAATGACCATGAGACCTAGATGTGGATCATCTCATGGCCCTGCTGGGATTATGGCGGTAATTCCTTCCAGTCCAGTGCCCCTCAGATGAACTTCACTGGGCAAATCGACCGAACAAAGACAGCCAACGCACCAAGCAAAACTCATCGAAGATCACCGGTTAAAAATTTTCCACATTATACTGTCCATCTTCACTGAAGTTTGATGCATTTAACCACAACACTTAAAACCAACAAACACAGCTCTAGAGAATAATATGTATTAATTTTAACAAGCGACGCCCACCCTGTCAGACTTCCCGCCAAAATCCTCGATCTGGGAGTTACCAACACGTCTATTAGCAGAATTATAATATTACTTTGTTTTTTTTGTACGAGAATCAGTACAAATAAGATTTTGAAGAATTTTGTATTAGTCACAATATACGAGTAATATTTTTTTATCCGGGCACGGCAAAGTGACTACACTGTACCTGATGATAAGCGTAGTGCAGTCCAAAAAATCTAGCTATTACTGACAAACAATAGGTTTATCAGTGGTCGTCAGAATCATGCCGGCCTATTTATGCTTTTTTACACTTCGAATTCGAAGAGGGAAAAGCATATTAAGGACCTTGCGACAAGTCAGGCGGATGACTGATGCAGATACAAGGATACCCCCGTACCCGTCTCTATTTTTATAGCCCTTATAAACTGGCTTAATAGAACAGCGCCCTTATTTCCTTACACACTGCCCTTGAACCTTCAGTATTGGGAACGATGCCAAAACTGCTTTAATTACGGTCTACAGCAGCGTGACAGCATAATACAAAATATGTTTGTATGTTCTATAAAGGTCGCAGGAAGTCGCTGGAACCAGGCCGTTTCCAACAGGTCCAACAGCAGTAGACGTCCAATGGCTGATAATGATGATGATGATGATGTTGTATATATATTTGTTTTGGGTCTGGGTATTGTGAGACTAATAGTCTCTCGTAGTCCCGGATGCCCACGACACAAGACTCGATCTTAGGCTGAGATCTATAGAGCTGACTTCGACTAAGTCTGAGTCAAAGAAACGAAGTCAATGAGGTTTTGGAATTATCAAATCGAATTTCGACTTAGTCTGAGCCATTTTTTACAGGAAAACAGACTGACAGACAGACTAAGCAAAGATTTTCTTGTAATAATCACAAGTTTAAAAACTTAACAGACCGACTTCAAATCCGATCGTGACCAAATTATAAATATGGAACCACCCTTGAAATAAGCTCTATCGAACACAATAGTAATTTTGAAAATCGGTCCAAATTTGGCGGAGATATCGCGTAACATACATAAAAAAATACAGATGAATTGAAGACCTTCTCCTTTTTGGAAGTCGGTCGAAAAATGACTCGGACTAAGTCGAAATTCGCTCTATAGATTTCAGCCTTAGTGTGAGGTCAGGATTATTTGTGTTATTTATTGTGTTGTTGGGTGTTATTTATTTATTGATGTTAGTATGTGTTGATTTATCCATGCGTGCTATGCCAATGGGGACACAGGCCTGAGGTTTTGTTCGCATGGAAACTGTCATGCGCAAATATCTAGCAATATCTAGTTCAATACATAATTCTCGAAGCCGGACAATACTTTTGATGGCGTTCAAATTAATATATTCAAAAATTACTCATTGAATTGAAGGTTGAAGTATTATGCCATTTTTATGCCGAACCAAGATGGAATACTAATTTAGATTCGAACATTGATAGAATATTAAAATGTTTGAATGTTTAATGTATTGATTCACAAACTAGGTTAAGTACAACAAAAGGAAAACTGTTACGGAAAATAAATAACAAAGACTCTTTGTACATAACCATTAAACTCGGACAAGGGGCGAAAGACAAAAAACTAAGGAGAAGCGGTTAAGTGCGAGTCGGACTAGCGTATTGAGGGCACCATTTTTTTTTTATAGCAGATTTTGGCAAACGGGCAGATGGGTCACCTGTTGGTAACTGATCTCCACCGCCCATAGACACCCACGACACAAAAATAATCATGGGTACGTCGACAACCTAAAAGGAGGGAATGGAAGGGGAGGGAAAAGGGATTGGGAAAGAGAGGGGGGAATTGGGCCACCAGAAACCATAGAATAATATTAACTTTCAACAATTTATTTTTAGTTTAATATTAATGAACCGAGGACAAATTAAAACATGATTAGAAAAAATCAAATGAATTTATATTTAGGGATTACCAGAGACCAAAATTTAAAAAAACAGTGTAATTTTCATCGTAATCATCGTAATGACACCTTAAACCTCATCATAAAATAAAATAAAAAAGGACTTAACGGATCTACTTCCAAATTTCTCTGATCGTGACAAGAAGAATCTTGAAAATCGGTCCACATTTGGCGGAGATATCGCGTAACATACATAAAAATATAGACGAATTGAGGACCTCCTCCTTTTTTGAATTCGGTCGAAAATACAGACGAATCGAAAAAGGATGGCCTTTTGGTGGCTGTTAAAAAATAACATTCATAGCTCCATCTCACAATCTTTTGAATTTTTTAATTAAGTACCCATCAATTTATTTGTTTCTAAACTGCATTTACCCATAAGCTTAAGGTTGTTAACGTCTTTGTTTAAGTTGTTTGGTCCATGTTGTGGTTGCATATAATCAGAGTTGCAAATATGTATGTTTTCCTTACTATGCATGAAATATAGTACTAATTTAATATTGTAAACTCCGTCTGCAATCCTTAAATAAATTAATCTCTCAATCTGAAACAAAGATGTCTAATTTAGCACTACCCGGTATCTGCTTTTTTGTAACTTAGCACAATGATTGCCGATTCACGTAAGCACACCGCCCAGGGTGTGTCGTAAGGTTGTGCTATCTTCAGAGCCATTACATCCGATTGCAAGCACTGTAATCGCAGTAATTCCTAGTAACTGTTACTCGTACTGAATGGTACTCGTAAGTTTTAAGTTGGTGTGGGAGTACAGACATTTTACACCAGTCACTAGCATCCCAAGTTGTAATACAAATAAGTATGTTTTAAGCAGCGATATCTCAGTTGGGAATGGTACGGACTGCCGAGACAAGTGTCGGAGGTTCGAGACCAACCCCAAAATGGAGCATAAACCTCTCATGACAGCAAGTGCAGCATAGTTTGTGGGGCCTCCCCGCAGTCACATACTGGGTCTGTCTCACAGACTACTGTGAGACAGACCCAGTATGTGACAGACCCAGACCCAGGTTCGATCCTCGGGTCAGGTTAAGTGCTATTGTTATATACTAATATAACAATAGCACTTAACCTGACCCGAGGATCGAACCCGAAACCAGGACGGTAGCCCTACTGCACAAGAAATAAACTACGCCATTGCTTAAAACATAATAATATTATAATATTAGCTCTGTAATATTACTATGCTACTGCTGGACACGGGCCTCCTCTACTAATGAGAAGGGTTAGGCCTTAGTTTACCACGCTGGCCTAATGCGAGTTGGTAAACTACACATACCTTCGAAATTCCTGTAAAGAAATTCTCGAGTATGTAGGTTTCCTCACGATGTTTTCCTTCACCGTTATAGCAAGCGATATTTCTCAATGAAAATACACTTAACATAGAAAAGTCAGAGGTGTATGCTCCATGTTGGAGTTGGTTTCGAACCTGCGACACTCGTCTCAGCAGTTCGTACCATTTCCAACTGAGCTATCGCTGCTTTTCGACTGAACTGACTGAAGAATCACGTAAGACAATTTTAGTGTCTAAACATTGTGTCCGATCTTGTTCGCATATGTTTTATATACGCCTGAGTGACTTATGACTACGAGGTCACAACTTTTGGATATTTTATGTAGGTATATCTAAAGTATGAGAATCTTTCGATTTGACATAATTACAAGTTTAAAGACTTAACTGACCGACTTCCAATTTACCGATCGTGACCAAATTTATATGGGACCATCCTTGAAATAACATAAAAAAAATTGAAAATCGGTCCACATTTGGCGGAGATATCGTGTAACATACATTAAAAAAAAACTACCGATGAATTGAGGACCTCCTCCTTTTTGGGAAGTCGGCCGAAAATAAATGTTATCATCATACGGACTTAAAGCCTGTACCTTTCGATCCACAGATAGATCGACTGGTATCTATCCATAATTCCACTATTATAGAACATTTACCGATATGTCGATGACAGCTACAGGTGGTTATTGCGGTGGGTTCAACGTTTGACGCCATTATTCACTGGCTAACCGCAATGCTAAAGTTTTGGAACAACCCGGCTTTGGAAGAGCATGAAACTGTAACTTTGTTTCGTGACCTACTCTGCTGGAGTAGTTTTTCATCAGAGTGTCAGCTTAACAACACTATTCTATAAGCAGGATTCTCAATTAGTTGGTTAGTATTTTTAACTCTTCACGCAAAAAAAGGGTGTTATAACTTTAACACGTGTGTGTAGCAGATAAACTGCAGGAATTTTGTTTAAGGTATAGCTACGTTTTGAGGAAACCACGGGACTCCGTCGGCCGCAGGTGTCTGGCCCTGATCGTTTCAGGGGTGCGTTCCCGTGGACAGCCCAAAAAGCGTTAGATGGACGTTCTGGATGAAGATATGACAGCCAATTGTCTCACTATGGAGGATGCTCAAGACTGGGCGAAGTGGAAGCGTTTAAGTTGGAAGGCGGATCCTGGCAGAAGACCGAGATAACACCAGGCGAAAAGAAATAAAGTTGTTTGTATATTTATATGTTTGTCTGTGGCATTATATCTACACGGATGAACCGATTTACATTTATTTTCTTTTTTGGAAGGTGCTCTTATGTATGTAACCTAATATCTTTCGCAGACGTGGATTTTCAAGGTTGTATTTGTATTTGATAGAGCTTTCTTTAAGGGTGTCCCATATAAATTTGTCAGGATCTGATTAACGTTGAAGTAGACTTTTATGTTTTAAACTCTGTGATTATTTACTTGGTAAATACTTTATAACATAACACTCAATTTCTCAAATATCTTTCGATGATCTCGAATTTTATTCTTAAAGCTATTTCCAGGAATAAAATAGAATAAATGAATAAACTTATGTTTATAATAGGTTTGTGACCTAAAATCCTGCTGAAACTTTAGCCAATTATTCAAAATCTGTATAACATTATATTGAGCAGACTTTGTAGTGTATGTGAATTTTTTGCGTTTTTTGCAGCACGACTGGGCTAGCTCGACCAGTTTGATACCACTGTCTCACAGAAAACCGACGTAAAGCGGCAGCTCGCGGTCGCGTTTCGTTCGGTGAGTGAGATTTCCCGTAGCCCAATTCCGCCTCTATTTGCCAATCCCTTTTCCCTCTCCTTCCATTGCATCCTTTTGTTGGCAACGTATCCATGATTCTTTTTGTGTCTTGGGTGTCTATGGGTGGTGGAGATCACTTACCATCAGGTGACCCATCTGCTCGTTTGCCAGTCACTGCTTTAAAAAAATTTAAATGACATAAAGGCGGAAAGATTGTCTGTGATGCAGACTCTACGATAACTATTAAATTCTTAGAAGCAACGAAATAATCTTGAAATATCAACACGAGATATATTAATTTCTGCTATGTGTGTTGAAATATTAAACCTAGAGAAATTTAGGTGCGTCTCAAGCGTCTAAATTAATTTGGAGTCACTTCATCTAATAGATATTTGGAATACCGTTAACATGAGATATTCAGGCAGTACAGGCGCCTGGTACAATGAACGCTATGCCTTGAAGCTAGTAAAGTTCGGAGCGCTCTCGAGTGAAAGTAATTGAAGGAGCGGAATAGCTTAGATATTGGATTTTAATTGAGAATGTTATAAATAAAAATAATAATATCTTGGTGGATATTCGTATCCGACCGGATGGAGACCACAGTACACATGGTGCTAAAACCTGCCATAGTGACCCACACTCCACGTGTGGTTCGTGTTTCAGGATCAGCCAGTGTACTTCCGGTTCTCTCGAGGGCCTTGTGACATGACGTGATGGTTGGTTGGGACGGGTATGGGGGTATCCCTGTATCTGCATCAGATCATCCGCCTATCTTGTTGCAAGCCCCTCGATTGGATTCTTCCCTCTTTGGTTTCGGTGTGTGAAGAAGCATAAATTGGCCAGCATGATTCTGACGGCCACTGATAAATACAGTGTTTGTCAGTGGTCGCAAATTGTTTTGGACTACACTACGCTTACCATCAGGTGCAGAAAAAGTAAGCATATAGCTCGTAGAACTCAAAGCCGATGTGACAGAAATATTCTCAGATAGAGACTCCATACCTGCAGAGTTGCATGTCCTCCTGAAAGATGGTCAAACGACCTAATAAAGGTCGCAAGAAGTCGCTGAATGCTGTCACTTCGAACAAGTCGCTATGGAAATCTTTGGAGGAGGCCTATGTTCAGCAGAAAACGTCCACTTGCTGATCTTCTTGTAGTGCCGCTCCAACTAGTGAAGGTTTGCCGTCAGCTCAGCATATTTATTTTTATTCTTTGCGAGGCGAAATAGTTCAGCAGCGCTCGCAATCCCTGTCCACTCTCCGAGGTTCCACAGCCATGACTTCTTGGACCGACTTTCCTTTTACCCGCTACTGGCTGATGATAACTGACAAACAGCTGCCGCTTACATTTATTATCAAAATAGCTCCAATAATTGTATGATGCTTATACAGATTATAGTTTTTTAATTGTTTCTAATGAGGATTTAGACATTTATGTCAACGGATTTGTCAAGATAGTTTTTGCATCTATTCAAACAAGAGTAAAATAAATACGGTCCGCCCCGGGCACTTTGCTCGCAAACTTGGAGTAAACTTTTTACAAGTTTCTTTTGTCTGGTCTGTGAATGGGTAAAGCAACGAAATTCGGTAAAAGAAAGGAACGTAAGTGTATAAAAGAATAACGTTTATCTGATGAAAGGGATAATTCTGTTGATGGAAAACATTAGGTCACGACCCGACGCGAGGAAGATTGTGCGTTCAACCAACTTCGGAAAGAGGGTTTAAAATCATTTATTTTATCGACCGACTTCCACAAAAGGAGGAGGTCCTCAATTCGTCTGTATTTTTTTATGTATGTTACGCGATATCTTCGCCGAATGTGGACCGATTTTCAAAATTCTTTTTTTGTTCGACAGAGCTTATTTTAAGGGTGGTCCCATATAAATTTGGTCACGATCGGTAAGTTGGAAGTCAATTTAGTTTTTAAACTTGTGATTATTTTAATGTAGCTGTTGCCCGCTACTCCATTTGCGTGGAAATTTAGTTTTTCTAAAATTACTATCCGTCACTACAATTTTTGTTAAAATTGGTCCAACCTTTTCAGTTATTAGCTGGAATAAAAAATGTTAGCCAGTGTAATCTTTTACGAACAGCTGCCTGCATGACGTCATTCTCTCGGGAGATCCTATAAAGCCTAGTTCATATATACACACTTACGCCTGCATCCCAGGGGGGTAGGCAGAGACAATTAATTGGTCATAGCACCATTTCCGCACTCCTGAAAGTGACTGACGATATTAGAGCCGGGATGCAGGATACCAAGGTTACTGTGTTAACTTTGGTAGACTTTTCCAATGCTTTTAATACCGTCAGTCACGATATCCTGCTTTCTATCCTCTCCCGCTTGATGATCTCTTCTGTATCACTGGAATGGTTCTCAACGTATCTTCGAGGGCGCCAGCAGTCCGTGCGTCTCGGCGAGATTTCGTCAAGCTGGCGTGACCTTGTGTCTGGTGTCCCTCAAGGCGGTATATTATCTCCTTTATTATTTTCTATTTTTATTAATTCCATTACCGAAGTTCTTCAGTGTTCGTATCATCTGTACGCCGATGACTTACAAATCTATGCTCAAGCAGGCTTAAACGATGTGGCTGTAGCCATAGCCCAAGTGAACAGGGACCTGGACAACATCAAGAACTGGTCGGATCGTTTTGGTCTGTGCGTGAATCCTTTGAAATGTCAAGCGATGATTGTGGGTAGCTCACGCTCAATTAGCAGACTGGACACTGAATCTCTTCCCCCAATCAAATTTGATAATTCTGTTATTGCACTGTGTCCATCTGTTAAAAACCTTGGATTACTCTTAGACTCCACCTTAAGCTGGCAGGTTCAAATTACCTCCGTCTGCCAAAGAGTTACAGGTACGCTTCGCGCACTCTATCGCCTGAAGAACCTTCTCCCGTATAAAACCAAGACAATGCTTGTGCAGACCTTAATCTTTCCTATCCTCGACTATGGTGACGTGTGCTATTTTGATCTGAATGCAGACCTGCTCAATAAACTTGACCGTCTTCTTAATAACTGCATTCGATTTATTTTCAATCTTCGTAAGTATGACCATGTATCCTCTTATCGCTCCCAATTAAATTGGTTACCAATCCGCCAGCGCCGAATGCTGCGTGCCCTCACCACTCTCTATTCTATTCTTTCTTCCTCTAATGCCCCTTCTTACTTAACAAGCAACTTTCACTACTTAGGATCTAACCACGTAAGAAACCTTCGCTCTTCAAACAGCCTTCTTCTCCAATCTCCCTCTCACAGCTCCGATTTCATTCATTCTGCATTTACAGTGCAATCTATACTTCTGTGGAATGCGCTCCCACTCGATGTCAGGGCGTCTACCAGCAGGGTCAGTTTTAAATTCAAGGTACGAAGGCTCTTGACTGATAGTGTGTCAGAATCTCAATTTTAACAGATTCATAGTATTATTTATTTATGTATATATATGTATATATTTTATTTGTATTTATATGTAGTTTATAAAATATTATATTTTATAACACATTTATGTATGTTATTATACTGAAGTATGTATTGTTGTATTAATTGTCAGGTTCCGTCTTATTACCTCTATTTATATTTTATATACACCCACATCGTTTTGTCTCTGCATCACCTTAGGTAGACTGGTAGATAATGCCTTTGGCATTAAGTCCACCTTTATACAGTTTTGTATATAAAGCTTAAATAAATAAATAAATAAAATTAAGCGCCACAAGCTACAATACTGACACACCTTTTTGCCTCTTTACATTCATTAATCGTTTTATACATTTACGCCGGTTGAGAGTACTCCGCGTACTCCGCCGAATGCTCATACACTTAAGGTCGCCTTGTGTCGTTTAAGGCCACCTTATCTGTCATAATTGTATCATAATTGTAATCAATGTAAGATGCCGTTAAAGTTGAGTAGCGTTTGATCATTCGGGCGATATGATCGCGTCGTACGCCCTCTTCTAGGCGTGATCTTCGTTTCAAAAGACTAGTGTTCATACAAAAAAGTTTGTCGCTCGCATATTGCCCTCGTGACATCAGATATCGTTCAATAGTTCAATACGCTGATAAAATCCATACAGATTCGGGTTAAAAGCATTTCAAAGCGACGGAGTTTCGTTTATAAAGCACATAACGCTATCTCAATGGCTCGAGTACAAGTATCAAGATTCAGGTGAATGTGGTTATATCATATCACTCGTATACTTATGAGGTAGGCAGAGTAGAATCGAGTGCCTGTTTCTACAAATATTTCCGTAATTTAATATAATAGACTAAGTTTAAGTATAAGTTTTCATGATTGGTAGAGCAACGCTGTAGACAATTACGTCTACAGCACGAATGGGCCGGCTCGACTGGTTTGATACCACTGTCTCACAGAAAATCAACGTAAAGTGGCAGCTTGCTGTCGTGTTTTGATCGGTGAGTGAGATTTCTGGTGGTCCAATTTCCCCTTTCCCTTTCCCAATCCCTATTTCTCTCCCTTTAGGTTAGTAACGCATCCATGATTCTTTTTATGTCTTGGATGTCTATGGGCGGTGGAGATCACTTACCTTCAGGTGACGCATCTGCTTGTTTGCTAGTCTCTGATATAAAAAAAGCAATTTTGAAGTCAAATGACATAAAGACTAAGGTCCATATGCATTAATCTAAACTAAAATATTTAAAGGCAAAATCACTTAAAGCCAAAAATCAAAAGGTGAAAACATGTTGCACTGACCTCAAATATAATCAGGACCAGGGCAGGAGGATAATGATTACTTATATAGAAATATATTGCTTCAAAATTACATTAAAGTCTGAGTATCGTTTGGTAATACGGAATTGAGTCTGGCCGCCTCGTAAGATCAACTGATAATAGTATTCATTTTAAAATAAATTTTGTTTTACCTTTTTTACCAAGTATTATTTTATCAACCGACTTCCAAAAAGGAGAAAGTCCTCGATTCGTCTGTATTGTACTGTATTTTGTTATGTATGTTACGCGATATCTCCGCCAAATATGGACCGATTTTCAAAATTATTTTTGTGTTTGATACAACTTATTTCAAGAGTGAGACCATATCAATTTGATCACGATCGAATTTGGAGTCGGTCTGATAAGTTTTAAAACTTGTGATTATTATTAAAAGTTGCAATTGCAACACCTTTATTAAATTAATATTTGTGGACTACATGCAATTTAATACTCCTGAATTTGAATATTAAATATAAATCTTACTGAAATCAAAGCAAACAAAGCACTCGTGCCAAATCCTACATCTCATTCCGAAAATATTTTCGAAATCTAACACTGCACCGCGTTTCGATAGACAGTCCCGATCAGATTAGGCACTTGTCTTCCGTACGCTTGCCAAAGTAGGCGGCTTCTTGGCACCATTCGACTCGTTCGTTTTCCTTGAATGGAAATTAGCCACTTTTGCGCTGTGCTTAAAACATTAAAATTAGTCTAGTGATTGTGTTGAACATTATCGTCACTATGAGCATTTACACTCGAATACTGAATCGCGATAACTGCTTGAGATGAAAAAGCTTTGAAATGAAACTTATTTTTACGGAGAAATAAAACTATTAAATAGTTGTTATAATACATTGAAATAAAACTATTTAATAGTTTTATTTCAATGTATAATATTCGCGTAAACTTAAGAAATCAGTTTGTTTTTACGGATTTTATCGCAATTTGGTTTTGCCTAGATCGGACCATAAACTAACTTTTTAATTTTGTATCATTTTAAAATGAAGGTAGATAATGTAAAACTAACAATTCAGACAACTGACAACTGACTGTCTCGGTGGCGTAGTTGTACTTCGGTTCGGCTACCGTCCTGAGGTCTCGGGTTCGATTTCCGGGTCGGGCGAAGTGATATTGGATGCATTTTTTCATATCAGCCCGGAGTCTGGAATTTATGCCCGATATGGCGATAGGCTCGCCCCCTATCACATATAGGACGGAACTAAGCTCGGCGAAACATGGGTGTACTAGTTTGCTAGTACCACTCTGCCTACCTCTTCGGGGATACAGGCGTGAGCTTATGTTATGTGTGACACCTCAGTCCGACCCGTGACCATGAAGGCTTCGAAACGTCGAGCCTAAAAATAAAAACAAATTTCGATAAAATCCGTAAAAACAAGTTTCAGTTCAATGCATAACATTCGCGTAAGAAATCATTAACTTTATGTCAATGCAATAAGGGTGCTTTTTCAGATATGAGTGAGGTCGCCTCCTTAAGTCAAAAGTCTAGTCGAAACCGAAGTAAGCGTTTTCACACACGTTTTTATCATGTTGCTATAAGGATTTGGCTTAGATTTAACGACCAGCTGCTTGCCTGACGACAACCTCTGGAGATCTAGTTCCGGGCAAATCGAATTATAAAAATCGCTTTGCCCGACCTGGGAATCGAACCCAAGACATCCCGGTCCACAGCCCATATATGCTGCCACTAGATCAAGGAGACGACCATCTATTAATCTATTTTATCTTCATAATGCAAGACATCCAAATATAAGGTACCAGGTAATATTTCCCTTACTTAAGCCCTTAAATTTCACTCATAATAAACTGGTCCTAAACTTCAACCCTTCACGATTAGGTTGTGCCAACACAATATAACATTCATCCCTTAAAGATAATATTTGTTTAAATTATAAGGGATGTTTCGGTACGTTGACGTTAATGTTTCCTCCCCTTAAATAATATTATGCTTTGAATTTGCCTCTAGTTTTGAACAATAACGTTTTATGTGTAAGATGGTTGTATATTATTTTAGTAAATAGTCACGGGCGGCTTGGCCTCCGGTGGCCCATCCGCTTATGTAACATATTTATGTGACGCCTCCGACGGGTTTAAGGCTGCATTACTGATAACTTTTGTGTAAATATTGGAATGAAGTTTGATGAACGCGAGCTTGTTTCATTTAATAATCATGAGCATTTCTCCATATTTGCAATTCTACATCTCAAATGATATAAGTTATCAGTAATTTTAACTAAATTAATGAATTTTTACTAGCTGTTGGTGTTCATTATTAGTTTTCGACCGACTTTCAAAAAGGGGAAGGTCCTCAATTCGTCTGTATTTTTTTGTGTATGTTACGCGATGTCTCCGCCAAATGTGGACTGAATTCTTTTTGCGTTCGAGAGTTTATTCCAAGGGTGGTCCTATATAAATATATGTAATGTAATAATACGTATGACTGCCTCGGTGGCGTGGTGGCATTTCGGTACGACTACGGTTCTGAGGTCTCGGGTTCAATCCCCGGGTCGGGCAGTGCTATTGGATTTTTCCAAATCAGCCCGGAGTCTGGAATTTGTGCCCGATATGGCGATAGGCTCGCCCCCTATCACATCTGGGACGGAACTAAGCTCGGCGAAATGCGGGTATTCTAGTTCGCTAGTGCGCCTCTGCCTACCCCTTCGGGGATACAGGCGTGAGCTTATGTTATGTCATATTTTCAAATATTGCAATAGTTGTCAGTCTTGCTCCTTGGAGAATATTGAATGTTTTTCTTACAAACTTTTCTTTCATATTCTTAGATATCATTTAAATTTGTAAATGGGAATAATAAAATTGTGCATTTTCGGTTACTTCTTAGTGGCGTAATTGTATTTCAGTACTACTAACGTCCAGCAGGGCGATTATGTATCTTAGTTGGCAACAAACAACTGTCAAATTGCTAATTTGGTATCGGCTAACGTCGGTTATCAACTAAAATGACGTCACGAGTGCCTTTGAACATTGATTGGCACCCGTGACGTCACGGTGACTTTCGTAGCGTGTGAGTGTATATCGAAAAAGATAAATCGGTATTGGCTAAGCAAAGTGGACATCAAATCGAAAGTAACTGTGCCTATCAAAAGAGTTTTGAAAGACAACCTCGGAGCAGTGTTTTTGAGATGCAAGGTGATTACCACTATAATCCGGCTAGATAAATTAGTCAGTTTGGTGAATGGTAACATTGAAATATTTCAGATTTTGATTTTGTTAGGATTTTAGTAATTACAAAACTCTTTTTTGTGAGACTGCGCGAGTGTGTGCTTTATTAAATTTGTTATTAAAAAAAATATATAATCAACACATAATAATATTATGATTCCATATTATAAACAATCATAATCGCGTGATTGTGTGCTGTAAGCAGTGTGATTGTTTCCAAATTATGTTCCGACATGTGTTCGAATTGATTTTGTTGAGGCTTTAAGAAGAGAGAAGAAAGAAGGATTTTCGAATAGAAAGAAAATATATTATTAGTATCTATATATGAGTACCGCCGTTTAGTTTGCGCAATGTACCTATCATACAAGTGATTACTTGAGACTTTATTGCACATAAATAACGCAGGATTCCGACAAGGTGTTCAAAGACAGTGCTCAACGTCCGCCAGGCAAGATTGTGGCACGACGGAGGGGTTTCACAAACTTATAGCCATGTAATGAATACTTAGATCACATTGTGAAGTTTGTTGATAGTATTTGTAGCACGAAAGTCCATGTAATTAGTAATAGATACTTATTGTAAAATAAAACAACGAATTCGTTACAAAAACGAGTCTTAAATATTATTTTAGAGCATGGCAAAAGTGGTTAAAATCATACAAAAATATAGATTATAACACACAACTAAGATGTACCTAGATCAAATGTTTTTAGCTACTTTCCTCGTGCCAGTCGAAGTAATTATTTCACTATAAATCTACAAACATAAATCCTGAATTATCCCAATACGATTTTTACAATTCTCGCATAAATTATTTTGTCATTATCACTTATCAGTCAAAAATTTATACTGGAACGCCTTTATACTGGAACAGTATAAAGGCGATCTACTATCCCTTTTATTTATTAATTCAACGCGTATATTTATCTCTGTCACACAATGCCGATAGAAAAATAGAGATGTCAAGTGCTTGTTGAAAGGAACTTGATAGGCACTCATGGTGCATATATAAACAATGAGATACGCAATACCGATTTATCTTAAATCTCAGTTGACAACAAAGTTCAGTTGCCAACTAAACTTTGTTGCTCACTCGAAGTGTCAAAAATAGCGAATCGCCCCGCTGGTCTCGTATAGATTCCTGGGTCAGCCTAAGTGATAGTGGATTTTTTAAATATCAGCCCGGAGTATGAAATTTGTACCCGATATGACGATAGGCTCGCCATATCACATCTAGGACAGAACTAAGCTCCTAAAATCTGGGTGTTCTAGTTCGCTAGTGCGCCTCTGCCTACCCCTTCGGGGATACAGGCGTGAGCGTATGTTATGTTTATGTTTCCCTTCATAAATTTGTTGTTAGGAAGAAAAAGAAAGTTATAAGGTTACCATGATATATAACATTGTTACAGAGTCAAACAAAAGCTTTCATTAAAGTTACTCATGTTTCTCGTGACCTAAATGATACGACCTTGGTAGGCGACATGCGAACTCATTTCATCGGTAGCATAAAAGAAATCTCTTATTTTCGATAAATATAACAAAACCTCAGCACGAGCAATCATATAAAACCATTATTCGAAATTGTATTTTCAAATTGACTATTAGGCGCTGATCGACCTGTAGTAAACCTTATATTATATTGTTCGATTTATTTCACAAAATTAATAATAGAAGTAGAAAAATATTATTAAAAACAAGCTTTTATCTGGGATGATGAACTAAAAAGTTAAAAATAAATTCTAGTAAGTATTTATTCTATGTTCTTAAAAGCTTGGGGCACTAGCCGTTACAAGTTACAGATTAGGTACTGACTATACTACACAGGTCGATCTGGAAATCTTTGGGGGAGGCCTATGTCCAGCAGTGGACGTCCTATGGCTGATGATGATGATGATACTTTTGTGCCTAAGGTCTAATTTAGCTTGCAAGGTTTGATTACAGATAACGGGACAGGTGAAACTAAATAAAAGCTTGAAAAGTAGGTACCTCTTGTAGCTTACGAACGTCACGCATGGATTTTAGGCAAGCTTATTTCCATCCTATGATATGATAGGGTGCAAAATTAACGTTATAACGATCACAAATAGATTCCGGGCTGACACTGAACAGGAAATCTCAATATCACCTTACTCTGCCGATTCGAATATTGAACGCCAGGGCGGTAATCCTACTTCGTAATTAATAATACCAAGCCTAAAAACTTAACGGGCCGACTTCAAAATTTCGATCCGAATCCGATCGTGACCAAATGTATACGAGACCCTTAGAATAATCTCTATCGAACACAAAATAGCACAAGTTTAAAACTTAACTGACCGATTTCCAATTTATCGATCGTGACCAAATTTATATGGGACCACCCTTGAAATAAGCTCTATCGAACACAAAAACAATTTTAAAATCAGTCCACATTTGGGGGAGATATCGAGTAACATACCTCTACATAAAAAAAACAGACGAAGTGAGGACCTCCTCCTTTTGTGGAAATCGGTCGAAAATCTTGAAAATTGATCCACATTTGGCGGAGATATCGTGTACATACATAAAAAAATATATACAGACAAATTGAGAATTATCTTCTCCTTTTTAAATTCGATTAAAAAGACGCTATATAGGTAGTCGAGACCCATAATCCGTTTCAAAACATATTGTCTGTATTATACTATTAGTACCGTCTGGATAAAAGACCTATAACATCGCATTTGAATTGGATTTTTTAAGAAAATATTTATTTTGGTTTTTATCTTTCGACATTTCGTATCCTTGCTTATCGTTGTAGAATATTTATTTTGGAATACTAGTGATTAATGATCAAGAGAGAGATTAGGCTAAATTTATAGCCAGACTAAATGTCTCGAAACACCGAGTAAAAATATTTTTAAAGGCAATTTAAAACAAGTAAAACACAATGTATATTTGATGTTTTATTCGATAATCATATATCCAGTTTTCGAAAATCGTTAACATTTTCTCGCTCTAAAAAAGAACTCCAATATTTACACTCATACATCGAAATTATTCCTGTAATGTTCAATATTCAACCGTATGTCACACTCTCATTTCGTCTATGGCTGCTTGTGGTAGATTTGAGTGAAGGGCTGTTTTACCCCTTCGTAACGTTGCATGGGGTGCTCCCCTCCCTTCATCCCTACCAGGAGAATTCTGCCCCGTCGAGCCATTCGGTGGCTGGAATTTCTGCTGCCTCAACTCTTGAAGTGGAGGTGAATTATTAAAATGAGCTACATTCTTCGGCATCGTTGCATAGTTAGCAACTTGAGGGTAGCTTACGTTTGGAATTCTGAAGCTATTGCTCCTACTTCCCAACTTATTAGGCAGCATCATGTTGTCCATACTCAGTGTTGGACTTGGAGGTGACTTGGGCACATCTAAAGGGCCCTTAAAATTCAAATTCGCTAAATGAGCATCCGTGTTAATCATATGCTTCTTTCTGCTTTGTCTTTCAACGTCGACTACCAAGCTAGGTGCATGCGTTGGATCCATATGATAATGGGAAGGTTTCCCTGATATAGTCTCAAAATGCTTTTCATTGAAGCGATTCTTTCCTCTTGTTCTTGATTTGTCCCTTTGGTAATACACTCCAGCAAATATCAAAACATTTAGAATTAGCAAAGAGCATCCAATTGCTATTGTAACACTCAGTGCTGTGGAGTAAGCTGCATATCCAGCTGCTTCCAAATTAGCATAACTATTATCAGAATTATTTACCAACTGTAGATCTCTTCCACTAGGCATGACAGTAGCACAAGTAGCTAGGATAGTGTCTACTGTCGTCAAAGCTGTCTCCGAGTAGCTTGAACCATTTGTTCTTCGCATCTGGTCGTTGTCGTTGATGGTCCTTGATAATGGATCTGGTCTGACGATACCTTCGTACAATTCTTGTTCGTTATGGTTTCTGAACAGGTTGTGTCTCGCAGCAACGTCTTCCATGCCAGCTCGATGGAGTTCTGGGACCAGGCGCAACCAAACTGACAGTTGATGCGCTCGGTAATGGTTTTTCAAACGTGACTTCATGCCTGTGAACAAATAGTTTATTGAGTATCTTCAGTCCTCATACAGAACCTGAGAGAGAATTCTCTTAAAGATCCTTATTCAGTTTAAGATGATTTTTCATGGATTATTTAAATATCAAATTATTAAAATACAAAAAAGCTTATAAGAATAGTAACACAGTTAGAATTCGTAACAAAAAATTAGCACAAAGTACATTGTTCCAGATTTTATAAGAACTAATCTTAAAAAACATTTTAGAGTATTCTTATTTTGTTGTCCGCTGTAGGTACTAAAATTCTGTTTCAATGCTCCCCTAACAAACCAACTAAGCAAATTAACATTCTTTTTAGAGGACAATAAGACCGACAAGGCTCGTATCTGTACTCATTTATTACAAACCTAGTGAGTTATGTACGCCTAAGGCAAGATTCAGTCGTTAAGAAACCCAACTCTGTCGTAGTAACATATCATGTTATAATATTATTAAAGTCTCGCGATTTTATTTGTAATATACCGGATGTAGCAGAAATGTGTAGACTAATAACAATTCCATATACAGGGAGAACGATTTAACCATTTCTTTGGGGGAGGTCTATGTTCAGCAGTGGACGTCCTATGGCTGATGATGATGATGATGATGATGATGGTAATGTTAAATAATAAAAAAAAAATAACTTAATTTGTTAATAAATTATTACGTATAGGAATTTTAAAATCGGAAAGCAGTCTCTAAATCGTAGCAATTAGTATAAGAACGACTGTGTGTATGTCAAATAATAATTAATTACATCATAGACGGTTTGCAAATGTACTGCGGCTGACCTAATAGGCCAGAAACATTTTTTCGTAACAAATTCGTCACGAATTTTTAAACTTTACCGCTAAATATCTGGACGTCCTCCCTTTAATTATTATAGTTATTATTGATAACAACTTTTAGAAATTTCGCGTCTAAGATGATTGCCAGGATTGCTAAGATGATGGCCAGGATTGCTAAGATGATGGCCAGGATGCGCCATAACTATTGTATGTTGTAATGCATATCTTTAATTTGGTTCAGGGCGGGATTTTAATAACTTTTGTATGAGGAATAATAATAATATTCAATCCTCAAAACGTTAAATTGAAATTATCAGGTTATCAAAAAATATCCCTGACTCGTTAAGTAAAAGTATTTAAAGACTATGAATACTCTGACTGCCTGAAATGACTGTCTCGGTGGCGTAGTTGTATTTCAGTGCGACTACTGTCCTAGGGTCTCGAGTTCGATCCCCGGGTCGGGCAAAGTGATATTGGATTTTTCCATATCAGCCCGGAGTCTGGAATTTGTGCCCGATATGGCGATAGGCTCGCCCCCTATCACGTCTGGGACGGAACTAAGCTCGGCGAAATGTGGGTGTACTTGTTTGCTAGTGCGCCTCTGCCTACCCTTTCGGGGATACAGGCTTATGTTTTTATGTTCTCATATCCAACTCGAAAGTGCATTCGGTGCAACATTTTTCAAGCATGTTGCCAAAAGACCGATTTGCTTGACCTAGGATTCGAACCCAAGACTTTTTAGTCTACATCTCATAGTCTACTGTTTCTGTCTAAACAGCGAAATTGTTATAAATTAGCTTGTCTTGGGTCTTGACTGAACTTAATTGCAAAAGGCGGTAATCAGCTCCCGCATTCTAATCTAAAAAAATGTTCCGAGAGAAGTATCGTACTTCAGGCAGGATTTTAAACAAGAGCTAGACCCAAGACTTCATCCATCAACTGTCATGGCCTATCCACAGAGTCCGTTAATCATTCGATGCGAGTAGAATAGTGTTTAGTAAAGCAGTTGTAATTATTTCTTGTTATTTACATCTTGTAATCGTTAATTCTTATGTGTAATCTGTACAATATTCGCCTCTTAGGTCTAGTGGCAGCGTATATGAACATGTCGTGAGTTCGATTCCCAGGTCGGGCAAAGCGATTTTTTAAATTAAATTTGCCCGGGACTGTATCTTCCAAAGGAGGTTGACGCCAGGCAGGCAGTCGGTACTTAAAACTTAGCCAAATCCTTTCTGCAATATCCTAGAAAAAGCGTGTAGAAAAAAAATGCAGAAAGGAATTTGCTTTAATTTTATTAGGTGTTTGTGTGAACCACAAATATTTGTTTCGGATCTGGATGTTGTTAGACTGAAAGTCCGTAGTTTCTGATACCTACCACATGACACTCGTATTTTACTGTGGCTTCAGGGCTATTTGTGTAACTTTTAGGTGTAAGGCTGCGGACATGAACTCAGCGGGAGCGGAGCGGCGGTGGCAGCGGCGCGGGGAGCGGCGCGTTTTAATACATAGATTTAAATGGAACTAGCCTCGATGGCACCGGCGCGTCTACCGGTCTAGCAATAGTCCGCTCCCCTCCCCGCGCTGCCGCCGCCGCTCGGCTCCCGCTGAGTTCGTGTTCGCAGCCTTATGATAAAACAAAAAATATTTTACCTGAGTAAAGTAAAACTTACCTATCTCCAAATACTTCTGATGAGTGGAATCGTATACCTCCCAGTTAATGCCTCTGAATTTGTTCCTCTCCCTAGAGGCTGGGAGGAGGGCCTCTTGTCGGCCACTATCGTTCGGGTCTCTGGAACAATAAATAAGTATTAATGAGGCAAGGGAATGCCAGATAATAAGAGGTCAAGAGGATTAATTGAGAGGCTAATGTATACGAGCAAGTTGAATGAAGTACATTTGATAACATCAAGCTAATATATTTGGCGGATATACGGCGGATTTATTATAACGGGTGTTTCATAAAGTTGGTATGTTTAAAGAAATTTATTCCCAAAAAGACTATCAGTCACTTACATGAGAATAACATCGTTACTTAAGTATAAATACAAAAGTCGCTAAGTACTTAGTATGTGCTCATTTAATGTTAATAATGTTTTTTTTTCAACCGCCTTGCAATTGTTGGATATTTTATTTATATCATACATACTATGAGAAAAAAAGATACCAATAACAATTCCACATACAGGGGGGTTACTACCACTTCTTATAGCAGTATTATTATTATCTTACTTGTACCGATTCCCATACAAAACAAACGAAGAACGATTATAATAATACTGCTATAAGAGGTGCTGGTAACCCTGCAGAAAGATCGATTTAAAGCGAAATGGGTAAAGTTAAAAAAAAAAAATTGAACTTAATTTTTTTTATCCAGTTTTAAGCATGGGAGATATTAAAATCGGAATGTGACTTGTAAATCGTCACAATTAGCAGAGGAACGGCTTTATGTATGCTAAAAATAATTAATTACCCCATAGGTAGTTTGCAAATGTACTGCAGCTGACCTAATAAGCCAGAAAAAATGTTTCTTCACAAATTCAAGTTCCCATTATTTTGGTGGGGCGCACTTTTCCAAGTATGTTTCAGAATGGTTTTGGCTTAGTTTTTAAAACCGGCTGCCTACCTGACGTCAACTTGCTCTGAGGACTCCAGTCCCAGGCAAATTTAATTAGAAAATCGTCTTTGCCCGACCTGGGAATCGAACCCAAGACCCTATCGCCACATAGGGCAAATAAAAATTTTGAACAAAATACAAAATGAAGACGTTCTTAATTCGTCGATATTTTATACGTATGTTACGCGACATCGCAAATCTGGACATATTTCAAGATTATTTTTGTGTTCAGACTTTACTCCAAGTGATCCATATAAAGTTCAACATACTGTGATGCAATTCTAATGTGGTTTTTCAAGTACTGTGTATATTCATCATAAAACTTGCTTTGACAACCAAGGCAAACATCGTTGAGAAACTAGAATTTCACCACAAGAATTTCGCGAAAAAAATAAAGAAGGCTGGTGCAACATATGTACATACAGACTCACGCCTTTTTCTCATAGACAATGGGTTTCCACTTGCTACGATCCTTAGATACCTCTTTCGCCTCATTCAGTCTCATTACATTATTTATGCTGCAGGTCGGTTTAGGGTACTTTTAACTTGACTTTTCTCGAGTATATCTCTGACTTGTTTAGAGAAATTTCGTTGAGGTCTTCCAATTCCGACTCTACCATTCATTGGTGGTGCTCAACAGTGAGACCAGTGAATAACAGTGAGACAGTAATATTACAGGACTAATATTATCACTTTGAACCTAAGCGAGTATATAACATAGATACGAGTAGAGCCGCGAGAATTATCTAGTTCATAATCCAATAACCTTCAATAAAGCTATCAAAGCATAATCAGATCAGGAACACACTCATACTCATCCGATAATTATAAACATAAAACGATCGAGGGTCGATTCCCCGGAGGGCAATATTTTGTGAATGTTATTATTTATTCCGGGTAACTCTCGAATGTAAATGTATGAGCTCGTAGGCGTATATTGCCGTAGTGCCCGCTTGGGAATCGAACCCATATCCCTTACACTTATTCCGGGAACGATTGAGGCTATTGTTTGGGAACACACTATTGATGAAACCGAGTTACTTTTTGGAATTTGAGGCGTGTTTTCTGCAATTATTTTAAAAATCAATCTGGGTTTAACTAAACCCGCGTCTCCTGTACTAGTTTTTCTCAAAACAAAACACGAAATCATATACTCAAAACAATGATTTTCGATGTCTCCTGCTCACAGAACAATGGACCATAGATAAAAATGTGTAGCGAAACCAAGTTTTGTGTAATGTTTTAGTGCAGGAGACTTTATACAGCTGTTCGTCTCTTTTATTCTTTAACAATTTAAGATTTGAAAGAAAAAGACGAACAAGATCTTCTACCTTGAGGCCTACCAATACGATGTTAATATTACATGAATGGTATGGACTGCCGAGACGAGTATCGGAGGTTTGAGACCAACCCGAAAATACAGCATACACCACTGACTTTTCTACATATGTTATGTGTGTTTTCTTTGTGAATTATCGCTTGCTATAACGGTGAAGGAAAACATCACGAGGAAACCTGCATACCGGAGAATTTCTCCACAAGGATTTCGAAGGTATGTGAAGTCTACCAACCCGCATTAGGCCAGCGTGGTAGACTAAGGCCTAACCCCTCTCATTAGTAGACGAGGCCCATGTTCAGCAGTGGGACAGTAATATTACAGGGCTAATATTATATTATTATTATGTGTACAGTCGCTGTTAACCTGTGTTAGCTATTTCGGCTGAATTAAGGATCTTTTTCGCCTTACGAAGCTGGACTCATCCATAACATGTGACTTCACTCGCCAAAATGAAAATGAACCAGTTATTTCCTTATTTCCGTTCTATTTTGTTAAGTAGTAAAAATGCACTCAGGTTTATGAAAAAATAAGTAGACGCTAATAGCGAATATAAAACTGCCTTAAATGTACTTATAATAAATGTTTATTAGGCTTTTGGAAGCAAAACGATCTGAAAGGCTAAGACGTTTTACATTTACGGCGTAATCAAATTTGATCTTTATTACTTCAGCGATAAAGTCCACTTTATAATTACATGAAACTTGAAACAAGGTTTTAGCATCAGAGTTTTGAATTTGTCATTAAGAGGAAGTTCGTGTCGCGAAAACAATTACCTCTCTTTGTTCAAAGTTTTTTAGTCCTAATTGTGTAACTTTTGGATCGATTTAGTCGAATTTTCCACGTGTATTGTTACAGTCAATGGTTGTTTCATGTAATTTTGTTGCGATTTTCGGCGTTTTAAGTCACGTATTACTTGACCGTTGCAGGAATATAAACCGCCTATGGGAATAGAATAATCCCCTATCACATGAAGTGATCGAAATACATACATAGACTCCCGCCTTTTTCCCATAGTGGTAGGCAGAGACAACGGATTTCCACTTGCTACGATCCTTACACACCCCTTTCGCCTCATGAAAATAAAGTGATCGAAATAAACTTAACGAATTATCTGAACACGCCAAGTGATTATGACATAGGGCTCCTTACTTGTAAAAATATTTAAGCGCTGCTTATCTTTAACTAGAAATTGTCCCTTTCTTTTTTAAACAATGTAATGAAAGAAAAACAGTGCCAGGCTATTCTTAGCGAAAAGATAAGCGAAAATGTTTTTATAAGTAAAGCTCATGGTAAGCGCAGTCCAAAATTATAAGACATACATAAAAAATAGATACAGAGGAATTGATAAGCTCCTCTTTTTTTCGAAATCGGTTAAAAAACCAGAGGCGACCACATCACAAACAATTATTTTTTAAATACAATTTTGACGGAGAAGTGGCATTATATTTATTTTTATAGCAGAGATTGACAAACGAGCAGATGGGTCACCTGATGGTAAGTGATCTCCACCGCCCATAGACACCCAAGACACAAAAAGAATCAAATATGGCATTTGTCTAAAGGCTTAACTTTTCTTACCCAGTTCTTGCGAAGCTAGAGATGAACATCATGATGGACTCGGAGAGCGCCACCTCAGACTTGGTATAGTTCTGGGGGAAGTGGCTGAATCCATCCACGAGAGGTGCTCCGAACACGTAAGGTAACTCTTCGCCATGTACAGCTCCTGTTCTCTGAAGAAAGATATTGCATTAGAGATATTTGATTTTTAACTAATTTCAAAGGAAAAGTTTCTCAATTATCCCTTAGCTATACAGAAACTTGTTTTGCCTACTGTCCGACATTAACTCCTGGGATTCGAACATGGGAACTCCCGATACACAGGCCATATAACCTACTATAAAGCCATTTTCGTAAGAAAGCTTTTACAACGTTCGTGAAAATAGCGTTGAAATGGAACAAATAAGTTCAAGCATAGTTATTCATAACGCGCTTTTAAAACACGGTGTTTTTTAAACGACGGGCATGTAGTATATAGAATACACTCTTGTGCGAATGAGGCCTTAGAAACAAGACAAGATTGATTTTAAGGCACTCATTCGAACAGATATGTTAAGAACGTTTTTAAAGGGTCAAAATTGGTTTTCGACGCGACGTTTATTTAACTCTCGTGCGAATTAAATAAACGTTTTATTGTTATTAGCTTTTACAACCTGTAGCCCGAGCACGAAAAACTAATGTAAATGTAAATGTATTCGAGTTCGCTGAGCACTGATGACGTTTGTTTGATATTTCATACAAATTTCATATACGCGCATCGAGTTCAAATACATTTACGGTTGTCAGAAATTTTCCTGCTCAGGCCGCTGCTGCCTAACGTCAATCACTCTCTGGAGATCTAGTCCCGCGCAAATAGTGTTACAGAAACATACCACCTGTGACCCAAACTGGGAATCGAATGCAGGATTTCCCGATTATAACCCATATACTGTCATTACACCAAGGATGCCACTCAACTCGAGGAACATACTATATTATACAATATTATTCACCATACATTATGTGTTTACATCGAAGCGTTATAATCCTCAGAAATGGAAGCCGTTAAGTGTTTAATGGGTACATCTTGAATTATGTAGGGATGGTTTTGTTGTTGTGTACATTATGTAAGTATATTATTGGAATTAAATTCAAGGTGTGTTTACGAAATTAAGTCAAATATTATGTTAATGAGATATATTATCAAATGGGTGATGTTATTGCTTTATATGAGCGTATGGTGTTATTGTTCGACTGCCTCGGTGGCGTGGTGGCATTTCGGTACGACTACGGTTCTGAGGTCTCGGGTTCGATCCCCCGGTCGGGCAAAGTGATATTGGATATTTCCATAACAGCCCGGAGTCTGGAATTTGTGCCCGATATGGCGATAGGCTCGCCCCCATCACATCTGGGACGGAACTAAGCTCGGCGAAACGTGGGTGTACTAGTTCGCTAGTGCGCCTGTGCCTACCCCTTCGGGGATACAGGCCTGAGCTTATGTTATGTTATGTTATTCCATAAAATTCAGACTCAGATTGACAAATAGACTAAGCAAAGATTTTATGTAAAAAATGACTCGGTCTAAGACAAAGTTCGATTTTAAAATTCCAAATCTTCACTGAATTCGTTTCTTTGACTTAGACTTAGTCAAAATTAGCTCTATAGATCTCAGCCATAGTGACACACACTCTTTGTGAGGTTCATCACATCACAAAGTCAGTGTATATTCGGTTCCCTCGAAAGGCTTGCGATTTTACATGATGGTTGGTGGTGCAGATATGAGGGTACATTCGTATCTGCATCGGTCATCTGCCTGTCTTGACATAAGCTCCTCGATTTGCTTCTTCTTCGGAGTGGGAAGAAGTATAAATAGGCCGGCATGATTCTAGTGTCTATCGATAAACCCATTTATTGCTTTTTGTCGCTTGTTTTAATGAACTGCTTTGCGCTTACAATCAGGTATGGTGTCACATTGCCGATATAGACGGGACTACAGCACAAAACTTGTGATCCAAAAGTTATGACCTCGTGGTCATAAGTGGCTCAGTTTATTTGAAATATACGCGTGCCAGGCCGGCCAGTGTAATAATATTGAGAGAATAAACTTGTCTCACGTGATTCTTAACCATTCACAGAATATACTAGGGTGTAAATTGTAATAATCGCCCTCGCATTGTAATAAGTGGTTGATGTTGGTACTGAAGTTCGTGATACATTTTTTGTATGGAAACTTGCTTGATAGCCCATCTATTGCTTTGCCGTGCTAGCATAAAAAAATCATTTTACTATTTAAATCACCGTATTAACAAGTGACTGGGTTGAAACGCGAGTGGTTAATAAAATCAACAAGCGTTCCGAGCGCTCTACAACCACTGAAAAGCGTTGCTAAGTTGAAAACTGAATATCATAGTTTGGAAATATTTTTATATCGTGTATGTTAATTAAGTCTTAATTATTCTAGAATTGTAAATCAAGTGTGTGATTGCAAGAAACTTAGTTTTATTTTAGTTTAAAAAAAATATGCAATGATAATTTCCTCTCGTGGAGTATGTACTCGTATTGTAATGTATCCAAGGTTCCAAGGGCAATTAAAACGTACAACTAAGGCAAAAACTTCTATGTATACTACTAGACTGGCTGTTCGGTACATAGAGTGTGCGCACTAAGTCTCTGTTAATCGACCTCAACTCACTATAGAAATCTGCTCTTTTCCTTAGCCGTGAAACGTCAAACACTCGCCGTCATGTGCCACAATTTTACTTCGAAACAGCTTGTCTAGTAAATACATAGAAGTCTAAGCACTAAGGCATAACCCTACTTCTTAGTAGTTTAATAACTTGGGCTTGGTAATGGAACCGTATAGACAAGGCTCAAAAATATATCATTCAAACAATAACAATGTTAACAAAACGTTACTATCAAAATAATGTTATGCTAGAGTATACATTTTAAAAAATACTCTTTTAAAATATAGAAAAAAGGCTGCAATAAAACTTGGAGCCATGTATTTATTACATTGGGGTACAACTCGTCAAATATATTTGTCCAATGTCCATTGGCTCAAAGAAATTGGATGATTTCATCACACACGATCAAGGCTTTTGGCACAAAACAGTAAGGACCTGTCAAATAAATTTGATCTAACATGGGATAAAGAAATTGGAAAAAGCATTTTATTACTAGTTTCATCTATTAAAATAATCTCTAGACTTTTATCATTACAGTAAGCAAAATACGCATTCTTCAGATAATTCCTTTGTTAGGATTTATCAATTACACGATAAGTATTGTTGGCAGTATTTTTTTTTTATTCAATAAAATAGTAACCTTAAAAATAAGATTTAAAGCAAAATTTAGAAATTAAAACTATTTTCCATTTTAGTCCCTACGTCTCCGTTCATCTCGTGACCATGAAGGTTCAAAAGTCTCAAAATAACTAATTATGATGAAATTGGTAAAAAAGCTTTAATATAAGAAATCATCCAGTAAAATCTTGTTACCATTTCTGATAGTCTGGTAAATGTTTTACTAATAATGCATATTAGAAAATGTATTCATAATAAAACAATAATTATAGCAGTAAATATTCCTACAAATATAAAACAGCCATTTAAGAAGTAGTATTAAAAAACAATGAAAATACCAACTGAACTGCGATCCGAAAATATGACACAACTCAAAAAGAGGAAAAGTTCAAACTGTCATTTACTAGAATGGCCAGGGCAAATGCCAATGCATCACAAACACCGATACATGAAGCCTATAAGATTGGCACCGAGTCGCATGTCACTTGCCAACTGGCACCGTTCTCAACGGCACATCGGGACTGGAGGCTACTCGGAATTTCAAGTGTATTAGCCATCTATGATTTGATGGTGCAATAGATGATAGTTTTGGGATGTGTCCTGAATGATAAAGGATTGACGATGTTGGATATGAAGTTGGTTGACTCGTTAGTTTCATACCAGCGTATATGTGCTGTGAACCGTGAGGTTCTGGTTTGGTTTCTTGAGCGGGTGGGGTGTTTTTCTAACACCATTTGCCAAGGACTGGATCCCTCAGAAGGGAGTTAAGTTAGTCAGGCAGGCAGCCGATCGTATGAACTAAATCAAATATTTTCTGTAAGATTCCTGAAAAAGTGTGCTGCGCTGACCCCACCTTGAGTAGGAATAAGGGCAGAAGGAAATAAAATACAACAAACAACAAAGCTTACCTGAGGATAGTATCCATCTTTAGTCTGATAGTCGAACACATAGAAGAATGTCTTCGTAGGCCTCCGTGGTCCATCCTCATCATTCGGTGCTGGTTTTGGACCTCCACTAAGTAAATCTCCGCTCTGTACTAATGGAGCCACGTATTGAGCGTCTGATAATGCTGATACCGCCGCGTCTCTTGTGTTTATTGGATTCTGGAACAAACCATCTGTTCCGTAAAATGTATTTTTGGTAAATTATTTCCAGCATATCGCAGGCCAGAAACTCAATATAGGATTTTTTTATCCGGGCACGGCAAAATGACTACACTGCACCTGATGGTAAGCGTAGTGAAGTCGAAAAAACTAGCGACCACTAATAAACAATGGGTTTATCAGTAGTCACGAGAATCATGCCGGCCTATTTATGCTTCCTTACGCTCAAAATCCGAAGAGGGAAGAAGCAAATCCGACAAGAGAGGCAGATGACCGATGCAGACACCGGGATACCCCCATACCCGCCCCAACCAATCATCAAGTCATGCCGCAAGCCCCTCGAGAGAACCGGAAGTAAACTGGCTGATCCTGGAACGCGAACCACACACGGAGTGTGGGGCCACTTTGGTATGTTTTAGCACCATGTGTACGGTGGTCGTCATCCGTTCGGATACGAATATCCTACCACCAGCAAAATAATATAAAGCCATCTAAATTCAAGTGGTTGGAAAGACACATCGTACTTTATATAATAAACTGGCAATATAGCTTATCTCTATAAACAATCATCCCCTGTTTCACCCCTTCAAGGAATTAATGTACCATCTGCTCGTATAATTATGCCAATAAAAAATTAGTGTCAAAATAGAAACAACACCACGAATTATGGATAATAATACTCAGGATGTTACATCTCACAAGATCGCGGTTATGATTCCAAAGTTATTAATTATTAACGAAGTAACTTTTCTAATTAATTTCTCATGCTGTTGTTGAAGTTTAACAAAAACATTTAATCAAATCAACGGGGTTGTTAAGCGACAATATAGTGTTAATTTCATTTGCAATTTCAATTTTTTATAGAGCTTTAATTAAAAAAACTATTGTTTCCTGTTTTATCCGCATAAAAATGTGCTATTAATTTTTGATTTCGAGTTTCACAACAACTGTGAAGTGTCAACAAAAATGAAATTAAATATAAACAAAAAATGACTAAAGTTTATATTAATTTGTTACCATTTTTTGACATAATATATAAAGCAAAAGAGAAAAGTAAAAGTTTCATTTCAATTTCTTATCATTAAATTAAAAAAAAAAACAACATAAAAATATACTAAGAAATAATCCAAATCAAAGAAATTGTTTCAAAGCTTCGAGACTATTCCATTTCGAACTGGGATGAAATTAAATTGTTATTTAATTTGGAAAAGACAGATTTATGTTTGCACCAAACTTGTTTGGCCATGATGGAAATTGGTAATTGGTTCTCTGAAAACAGATCTTCTCGGGAAGTGGGTGATCTTTTAGATCGTGTTATTAATGATATTTTCCCAAGACGGCACCGCTCTTGAGAAATGTGGGTTGTGGAAATATAAAGTGTTTCGCCGGGTCGCGAATTGCAGAAAATATTAAGAAAATAAATGTAACATCTTTATAAAAAGAAATATTGTTTTGGAAAACATTTTTTATGAAAACTTAAAAATAATAGAACATGAAAATAGAAGAACGACTCGTGGAGGAAAATTTCTGACAATCGTAAATATATGTGGGAATGGAACGTGTGATGTCTGAGTGAAATGGAACTGAGAGTGAATGCATGAACGAGGAAGTATGATTGAGGGAATGAAAGGGGAGTGAATGGACGTTGGTTAGACGGTATCGACGTACGGTGTTAAGAGATTGTGTAAAAAGGAAGAATAAAAGAAATTATTAAGAAACAACGCATTTTATTGGGAAATTGATTTACCCGGTATTACATATATTCGTGCTTGAATCTATGAAATTTGTATGAAATATTAACCAAATATCATCAGTGCGCATCGAGCTCGAATACAGTTACGATTGTCAGAAATTTTCCTGCTCGGGCCACTGTAGATTCAACGCAATTATTATACTATACTAGGTGTTAAGGGATCGCTTTTCATATATTTTTTTTGGTTATATATAAATACATATAACCAGCTACAGTAATCAATAAGATAAATATATCATGCTCGTCGTAAGTGGAGATTTCGTCAAAATATATAGCGTCATATATAGCGATACAGTAACCGTGATTATTGATCGTCAGTTACATTGAATAATAGTAAAAAGATTTACCATTTTGATTGTACTTAAAAATAACGAAACAATATTTATTAACCTGAAATATTGCTTTGTACTCTACCTCTAGTTTCAAGGGTTGATGCAATCCAAGTTTATAAATCGTTAAAAAGTAATGAAATCATTTAATAACGGTGTATAATAATCAGTTTGTATCAATTTCATTCTATTCCAAATGCAAAATAACATATTTAAAGTTACTCAATTTACTCTTACGGTACTCTCCATATTGGAGCTAGTTTCAACCATTACACAGTCGTAAACTGAGTTGACCCACCGTTACTGAGCCATTTGAAACATCCTAGACTAACCGTATGTAATAGAAACTACAAATATTAATTTTAACACAAAATAACATAAGCACACATCTGTATCCCCGGAAGGCTAGGCAGAGGTGCACTAGCGAACTAGTACATCCACATTTCGCGGAGCTTAGTTCCATCCCAAATGTTTTAGGGGGTGAGCCTATCGCCATATAAGGCACAAATTCCAGACTCCGGGCTGATATTGAAAAATCCTATACCAATTTGCGCGACTCGGTGATCACAGGTATCTCTCAAGATGGTAGTCGTAACGAAATACAATTACGCTTTCGAGGCAGAGATAATGTACTATTTGGTATAGTTCCGCACTTTAAACCATCTTACAAACTTACTTACAATAAGAAAACAAACCTCTACCGTTTTTTCCCAATCGGTGTACTCGTTCACGATCGTGTAGAAAATTTCGCTCAAGTGGTAGGTATAGGAGTTTCTCACGTAGGTCCTGGAATGAAGGAATTAGGTTAGATTGTTGCTTAAATCATAGATTAAACATAATCTCATGTTATCATCTCCATAGGGTTAGGCAGAGGTGAACTAGATAAATAGATCACCTACATTTTAATGAGCTTATTTCTGTATTATTGTATATTGTGACAGATTGAGTGAGCTTTTTCGTGATAATGGACAAAACTTCAGATATAAAAATTAATTCAGGTTCAAAATATTTGAATTGTATTTTTTTTTTTGAGTTTCTGCAGTTATCTGTTTGTTAATCATAGCATTATTATCATCATCAGCCACTGGACGTCCATTACTGGATATAGGACTCCCCCAATTATTGGGTGTAAAAGCTATTCGTGTTTAGAACCCAGAGGTTACAAAAATAATATTTATTTCGACAAACATTGTTGCATATTGATTCATTTAGCCAATTTATATTAACTAAAACGTTGTAAAATTATATAATAAGAATATTTCAAACAATAATTAAAAGAGATTTTATATTATTTAAATATTTAAGTTGACAAAATTGAAGTTAAAAATAAAGCAAATACTATATGAAAAATAAAGCAAATACTATATGAAAAATATACGCACCAATAGCTTTATACCAACTCATAAAATATGAACGTAATATCTGAATAAATAATAATCTGATAGAAAATCGTGTATGCGCATTTATTCAAGTGAATTAACATGGATTGAAATACGAAATTTTATTTATCATTTCTGTTATCTGCAGTGAAACCGTGTAAACTGAATTAAACATGTCTATTTGCCTACATATCAATTAAATTACCAATTCCATTCGACGTGGGCACAGCTGCAATGAGCAGTAAACAATTTTGTACAATACTTAATAAGCAGCATAAAATAAATAGTAAAATCTATTGTGAAAACCGATTAGAAATTAGTTGAACAATGAGCACGCAAATGAGATTTTATTGATTATTATGTATATATAAAATTGAAAGTGGGAACTTTTTATTATATCCCTAGCTCAACTGCATCGTAATGGCCATTCAGGAACGTGACTTTACATCTCTATCTGTAGGTACATAGTTTATCCATCATGTGACAGTTACTCTTTCCTTGTTAGATTTTAATATTATTTTATAAAAAAATCGTTTGAATTCATCGATATAATAAAGAATCAAAGCCAACATCTCTATTACAAATACATACCTCAGCATCCTATCTCTTTTATCTGGTTCGATTCCATTCTGAACATCAGACGCCGAGAACTTCCAAAGAGCTTCACTAGTCACAACACCAAATAACAAATCGTATTTATTTTGAAACAATCTTCTTCCACTATCACTCCTCTTTTTATGTACATTAATATTTAAATTCATATTGTTCAGTGGACCAAAACTTGGAAAGTCTCCTGTCGAGTACATTGTTAAAAAATCTTTTCCAAAATCTGTTTTGATTACTACTCCATCCACTGAAGGTCCAAATGCTGTTAAAAAATTTGGAGGAGATATATCAGCTGATATTAGATCACCTATAGCAGCTTCTCTTAGACAGTCTACTATTATTTCATGGTCTTTCGATAGGTCTTCTGGTATTGTGCAGTTCATATGTTTGGCTAATTTCAATGAATAGTATACTGGATCATCTACTATCGCCCAAGAACTGAGAGCTGATCCTGATAATAATATAGCTCGATGAAACAGACCTGCAAAAAACGACTACGTAAGAAAACTGAATGAAACAGCTAGAATTGTTTCGCTCATTAAATATTTAGATTATGGATGTTTTTATTGATTTTGGTTCTTTGAAACCCTGTTTAACATGATAAACACGTAATGAAAATTTTATGTTCCTAATTTTCCATTCAGTATCAAAGTAATATATTCTGTTTTCTATTTGAGAATTGTCCATTCAAATTAGACTTAATAACACCAATTTGATATATTTTCAGTTTTAACAAATTAAATTTACTGTAATTGGAATCTAATAGTATACTCAAAACAATATTACTGTAAAGCAATAACACCAGCTATTCGCAAACTAATTAAAACATTGAACATAAATATCAGTGACTTTTTAAACTAATACGTCTGTATTATTGTGTCATTGCAGAACACTAGCCTCCTCTTCTAACGACAGAAGTCTGGCCTTAGCTAGATTGACAGGTTGATAGATTTCACATACCTTTAGAACTTATATTTGTTATTCTCATGTATGCAGATTTCCTTACAAGGTTTTTTTATCACCGCTTACAATAATTGTCAATATACAGTGTAGTTAGAAAAGTTTTTGCCAAACCAACCGTTTCGAATATTCTATTTTTGGTTCGACCGTCCTAATCACTCCTAATTGAGATATAAAGACTACATTTAAAGTCGATTTTTAATAGCTTGATAACTTTATTCTGAGAGATTAATTTTATTGCTTTGACGGATCTTCCAATTAAAAGTTTACTACCCTTATAGTTATTAAGATCTCACCTGGCATAACAGTAGGGGATATCATGAGAAAGTTGATGCAAGCCGCGCCTGATCCATGACCCATTAGTGTAATATTAGTAGGATCTCCTCCAAACAGGGCTATGTTCTGTTGAACCCAATGCAACGCTGCGATTTGGTCCATTAGTCCGTAGTTAGCCACACGAGCCTTAAATTGCGGCGCTGGGTTAGCGTTTAGGAAGCCTGAGGACAAAATTTCAATTAGTACTTCGTAGTATTCTAATGCTGATCCTACATTGATTACAACATTTTGGCTTTGCTTGTGTCTTTATTGTTCTTTCACTGAAGTTTTGGGAAAGGTAAAACCATTTTAGAAAGATTTTAAAGGGAATTAATTTCATTGTACTTTTTTTCCCTGGCGTTATCCTGACCTTCTGCCAGGGTCCGCTTAATTCTGAAAAATGGTGTGCCTAGATTTTTCTACTATTGGTCGTTATGTGTTATATTAAATTTATTTTATCGGTCATATTTAATGATTACTTCTATTAAGAATTAAGCAATCTGCTATTCAACATAAAATAATTACCAAACTCACGTTTTAATATAATACAATGCTTACTAAAGATGTTAATTCTCTATTTTCTAAATGTAATACCTTGTTCTTTGGTACTGTCTCCTTGAGATCACAACCAACGTTAAAACTAAAAATCAGGGATTCAGCACTAGTTAGGTCGAAAGAGGATCTCCGGACTAAATTAGATGCAAAGAGGTACAGGCTGCGCTGAACGGCGTATTTTTCGAGTATCATTCCTAGTATAAAACCAGTATGAAGCATGATTTATTCCTATGGAACAGCTACTCCAATTTCTTAATTGGTCTGCATCAATGAATAAAATATTTTAAAATGTCCTATGGTGACTTCAGAATAAGATTTACATTTAGCTGTATTTTGAATATTTAATTTTTTATTAACAAATGTGTAAATGAATAACTGATTCTTTTCCCTTTTTTAGTAGAGAATGCTAAGTGGCTACACTACAGCTGCTGGTAAATGTGCAGCTCAAGAACATTGCAGTAGCCCGAGCACGAAAAACTAATGTAAATGTAAATGTATTCGAGTTCGCTGCGCACTGATGACGTTTGGTTAATATTTCATACAAATTTCATAGACGCGCATCGAGGTCGAATGCATTTACGGTTGTCAGAAATTCTCCTGCTCAGGCCGCAGAACAAGCGACATTCGATAATTTGACATCTGGGTGTTGTGAAACCGAAAGTCTCTCGTAGTTCCTGATTCCCACGACACAAGACTCGATCTTAGTGTGGGGTCAGGATTATGTGTGTGACTTTTGGGTGTTATTTATTTATTTATAAAGAATGATTATATCGCTCCACAGAATCATGGCTCCATAGATCCTCACTCCTCTTCAAAGATGCTAAGTAACCTGCATTGCCTATAATACCTCTATTACCTTTAATATTTTGCTTACATTACAACCTTTTAATGAATACCTTTTGATTTTATAACAATAGCATTGACGGGTGTTATGGGATCATTAAAAATTGCACTTTATGTTATTAAAAAAACTGGTGAATACTCTACCAATATTACAAGCATTCATGATACCATGATTATATAATTATTAACGTAAAATAGTTCAACTATATTGAAATAAATGGAGAAAAAGACTTATCAAAATATATCTACACAAGTTTCCATTCCACAATAACTTTGATTTCTTAAGTTAATGTGAATGCTATTCATTGAAATAAAACTATTTTTACGGATTCTATCACGATTTGGCTTTCATTTTTATTCCCGACGTTTCGAAGGCTTTGCAGTCTTCGTGGTCACGGGTTAGACTGTCAGTCCATCGGGAATAAAAATCCGTAAAAATAGTTTTATTTCACAATAACTTTCTTCCAAGTTCCAGCATCGATTCAGCAGCCACTCCAACTCTGCTAAGCTTGAGTCTAAGTGGGTGAAGTCGCGGAGCAAACTAACTGACAAAAGCCTTACTTTCCCGCAGATCGATCGCGTCACTACTCACTACATTATGCACTAGTACAAGGGTTCTCAACCCGGTCCGGACTCCAAACCAGGTCGCGATATTCATGTGGCTAATGGTTCTTTAATTAATTAAAAGGGATTTAAAGATGTGATCTGATTGATTCCTACGACGTGCCTACATAAGTTCTAAAACCGATAAAACTTAAGTTCCTTTCCATTCTATATTACAGCTTGTAGATAGTCACGGGCGGCTCGGCCTCCGGTGGCCCATACGCTTATGTAACATATGTATGTGCCGCCTCCGACGGTATGGCGTTCGGATTATTATCATTATGACATTAACTATAAATGACAATATTTTATTTATATCAGAGACAACAAACTAACGACTGGGCCAACTGATCATACCCACAATAACAAAATAATCAATGGGGGCGTTACCAAACCTAAAAACAAGTAAAAGGGTTTGGGAAGAGAAAGTTGATTTGAACCACAAGACATCATACTCACCAAAGGAAACGTAAAAACTAACTGCCACTTCACGTCCTTTGTTGAGCCAGCTCGTTCATGCTGTCCAAAAAATATTCAAATCTTACGTCAACATAGGGTCAACGCAACACACTTTTTCGGGATGTCGCAGAAATGATTTGGCTAAAAGACGACTGGCTGCCTGCCTGACGTCGAACCACTCTGAGGGATCCAGTCCCGGAATATCGTGTTAAAAATGATTTTTTTACACACACCATACACAATCAGTGAAATCTCCTAACTCGATCTAGGAATCGAATCTAGGACCTACTTCTGGACTGGAGCCTAAATACTGGCACTAGATCTAGCCGACTGAAATACACCTATAGTCTGCTTGTCATCCCTCGGTGTGGATTCACGATGCATGGTAATTAAGGTCGTCGGTCAAAAAGTTTGAGAACCGATGTCACGAGTACATACCGCGACGTTACCAAGTTTACAATGGACCCTCGCAAATGGAAAAGTTCTAACATTTATACATACAAATAGGGAATTTGTTATTTGCATTGTACCATCGAGTAAAGTAATCTACGAGTTTGTTAACTTAGAAGATGGAATTCACTTGATTATTCAAATGGAATGGAATAGTTTTTTTTCTCTTCGTATTCAATTTGTATGTATATTGGCACTCTGGGAATTGATTTTAAGTTATATTTCATTTGAAAGTGTGGATTTATAAATACATTCGTCTGGGTCCCGACCACGCTTCGATAAACCTGGTTTTTCAATAATGATTAAGTGAAAATTCAACATCAATATGATTCAAATTCGATGGAATATATTACAATGTATGCTGTAACTGAATTAAAAGAATGTTACACTTCTATTCTATTCAAGTTGAATAATATTGTAATACAGCCTCCGTGGCGCAGTGGGCGAGTAGCCGGTTGTGAAGCGAGAGGCCGCGGGTTCGATTCCCGCATTGAGACAAATGTGTGGCCCACAGATATTTGTTTCAAGTCTGGGTGTTGTGAGGCCGAAAGTCTCTCATAGTTTCTGATACCCACGATACAGGTTATACCTGTGTGTGGGGTCAGGACTAGGTGTGTGACTGTTGGGTGTATTTATTATTATTATTTAATAACTATTGATTGCCCATGAATTGAAGCTTAGTTGAATTCAATTGAATGAATTGAGAAGGATCGTATATTGGTCCAGTCAGAAGTATCCTAAACTGTCGTGCATGTATTGGGACTGAATGAAGCAAAAGAAGTGGGCAAGAATTGTAATATCCGTTGGCTCTGTTTATAAAAAAAAGGCGTGAGAACTTTATTCGTATAAGACATTTTATTTTAGAAGTATATAATAGATTATAGATTTTTTGTTTATAGCAGTGACTGGCAAGCAAGCAAGTTGTGTAACCTGACGGTAAGTGATCTCCACCGCCCACAGACACCCAAGACACAAAATCATGGGTGCGTTGCCAACTGAAAGCAGAAGTATAAGCATTGGGAAAGGGAGTGGGGAATTAGGCCACCGGAAATCTCACTCATCGAACGAAACGAAACAGCGGGCTGTTACTTTACGTCGATTTTCTGTGAGACAGTGGTATCAAACCAGTCGAGCCGGCGCATTCGTGTTGTAGGCATTACTGTCTACAGCGTGGCTCTATCACTCAATCAGTCAAGAATAAGTAAGACGAATCAAGAATATCAATATCAAACGTTTACAAAAGAAATACAATACTAAAGTATAGTCAGACACTACAATATAATATTACTCAATAATTGAACACTCTATTATAGGCACAATAGAGTATTCAACGTATTATACAAATTCATACAAAAACATTGTCTATATACACAGTGTAATGTCAACACAGACTTTCTCACGAACGTTTCAATGAAAATCAAACATTATCTGGTAATAATTAAAACAGTGTTTATTCACACGAGGCTTTACTGCGCTGTTGGTACTTCATTTAAAATTATATTGTATTGAAACGCTGAGTAATAGATATTAGTTCAAATGCCCTAAAATTAAAATACTCTTCACAAAACCCGCCACGGTGCGTTTGCGTTGAAAAGTTATTTCGACAACAATTTTACTAAACAAATATTTAGAGATAAAACAATAACAAAACATAAGCTCACGCCTATATCACCGAAGGAGTGGGCATAGGCACACTAGCCAACACACCCACATTTCGCCGAGCTTAGTTCCGTCCCAGATGTGATAGGGGGAGAGCCTATCGCCATATTGGGCACAAATTCCAGACCACGAGCTGATATGGAAAAATCCAATATCACATTGCGCGACCTGGGGATCGAACCCGAGACCTCAGGACGGTAGTCGTACTGAAATGCAACCACGCCACCGAGACATAATCAATCTATAAACACTATACACTGTCTACAACAAGAATTGAATCTTCAATACAGCTGACTCACAGTAAACTGACGTGAATTTGCAACTTGCTGTTTCGTTTCTTTGCGTGAGTGAGACGTTTGATGACCTAAATCTTCTTCTCTTTTCTAATTCCTATTCCTTTTTTAAAGATTGCAAATAATAATAGCCCTGTAATATTACTGTCCCACTGCTGAGCACGGGCCTCCTCTACTAATGAGAGGGGTTAGGCCTTAGTCTACCTCGCTGGCCTAATGCGGGTTTGTAGACTTCACATACCTTCGAAATTCTTGTGGAGAAATTCTCGGGTATGCAGGTTTCCTCACGATGTTTTCCTCCACCGTTATAGCAAGCGATATTTCACTAAGAAAACACACTTAACATAGAAATGTCAGAGGTGTATGCTCGATTTTGGGGTTGGTCTCAAACATATCCGTAATTATTTTTACATCGTGGATATCTGCTTGTTTGCCATGTTGGTAATAAAAAGTAGTGAATGCGAAAATAATATTGAAAACAATATTAGCTTTAGCTTATTCTATCAATTGTCTGAGAGCAAATCTCATTTCAAAAGACACGCTGTAAAAACACAGAACAAGAAAAAATAAATGACACAAAAATAATTTTAATTGGCACAGCGTCGACGAAGAAAATTCAATTTCATTTAAATAACAAAATGAAACTGAAGTTATAAAGTGAGGAGCTGCTCTAAACACCGGTTCAACGGCCTCCGGCGCTCGACTGCCAAACGTAATCAACTTCCAACCGGGCGCTTGAGAAATCTTAAAAAATCTTCGTTTACAGAAAGTGTTGACACTAAGAAAGATGCACAAATTCTTGTACATCTATTTGTTGATTTCAACTTGGCTGGTTTATTTAAATGCTTTAATGAGAATCCTGAGCGAAGTGGAAACGTTTGGGTAGGAACGCGAGCCGTTGCATTAATCCCGTATAAACCCAGGTAGGAAGAAAGAACATGAACTCTGAACTAAGACGCTGTTTTACACTCTAATTATATGGGGTTAAGTAAAGATCACGGTATTACCTATGTAACTTATTATCAGTTCTACTAACTGTGTACGTGTATTAAGTGCATGATGAAATTTGTAAGTGGATGACGGCGCGCGAAATTTTAGGTTATTTCTAAGTCGGTGCAGTCTAGCACTTAACAGAACACATTATGATAATTTTTATTTCGATAGTTTTAAAGATGTATTTTAAAAAAACTTACGACGAAATTGCATTAGCTACTTTCACATATTTTTTTTATAACCTGAGTTAAAAACGTATGCAGAATAATTTTTTATATCGAAATTAAAACATTCTAGTTTTCACATCGCTCATCCAGCACTTACTGTCAATCATTCTTAGTAATCTACTCGTGATTTGTAAATGCAGTGTTCAGTCATGATAATTTACTCATGGTTTTCAGTCTTTAGAATAAAGCCTTTTGTTTTCTGTCCCAATGTCTCCAACTTACCCAAAACTCCAAGTCTGAAGTTCAGCGTCACCACAATAAGGTCAGTGTAGCTCGCCAGCATAGCACCATCGTATGGATGGCTCGAGCTGGTGGAATACGTCTCTCCATGAATATACACCAGCACTGGTAAGGCCAGCTTTATTTCGTCCACTGCAACGAGTTCACTGTTAATATGGCTATGGTTATCCTTAATGGTATTAATAATTAATTAACGATAAATAATAACCGCAAAATTTGATAATTTGACAATAAAATATGGTAAAGTTGTGACCTCATAACTTATTATGTAATTAGTATGTATGTAATTAGTATCTTAATACTAATTTGGGGTAACTACGACATATTTCCTATCTCATAATACTTGCTTGGACTTGAAACAAATATTTATGCACCATATCACCATCATCATCATCATCACCATCAGTCGCAGGACGTCCACTACTGGACATAGGGCTTCCCCAAAGATTTTCAGATCGACTTGTTGGAAGCGGCCATACCCACATTAGAAAAATCTACACCGTGACTGTTTCTTACACAGCCAGCTACTCGTCCGCTACAACGAAGGTTATCAACTAAATATGTCTGGTGCGGCTTATGGTAGAATAATGACTAAACTTATCTTTAAATAGACCTATCTATATGGCTTTTTTTATTACACATAGGTACATTAAATCACACCTGTCTCTGGCTGGTGTAGGCAGAGACTAAGAAGCGTCAATTGCTTCGGTTCAAGCACACCTCTTTCGCTTCTTCCACAGTCATCAGTCTTTTCATGCACGATCGTCGGTTACGAGTTCTCGTAGTGACTGTGGCCAAATAAGTTTATTTGGCCCTTTTTTAAGAGATCGCCAATTTGGTCCATAAAGGTACGTCTAGGACGTCCTCAGCCGACGCTGCTATTGACTCGCTACATATTTTTTTCGTCACTCTACTTTCATTCATCCTTTCAACGTGGCCAAACCACCGTGATTATTATACGTCGAAATAATATTACAAAACCAACATACTTCCTTCTTTTTCATTTTATTATCAGCAATACATCAAACTTCCTTCCCAGTGGCAATATACTTGGCTCGCCGTCTTTCATTACAAATAAACGCGAAAATATCTAACCCAATTTCTGTCGTGATCTAATTTTTGACCAGACGTGATAGGTCGCTAGTGGATGCTCCAACCGCGTCGTCTCCAACAATATCGATCATTATATCAAAATGTGAATTATTTTGGTATTTTGGTAATAGAAATTGAGTAATAGTAAACAAATATCTATAATAATATGAATTAGAACTACATCTAAAACAATATTCAATTATATTTGTAATAGAGTTTCAAATATTTTTTAATATATCGTTTTAGCTAGTTTCGTATTACTTTGTTATCAAACGGAATAAACCTAGTTTAAGCACTGGAAGTATGTCTAATGATACATTCGCTTGAAGTATTCGTGAGCTTTAACATAAAATAAGCTCACGCCTGTATCCCCGAAAGGGTAGGCAGAACTAGAACACCCAGATGTGATAGGAAGCGAGCCTATCGCCATATCAAGCACAAATTCCAGACTCCGGGCTGATATGGAATAATCCAATATCACCCTGCCCGACCCGGTGATCGAACCCGAGACCTCAGGACGGTAGTCTTACCACGCCACCGAGGCAGTCAGTTCGTAAGCGTTATTATTCTAAAACGTCATAAATTCATCTCTCACCTAGATACAACAAAAAATGTACTTATCGAGTATTTATACATAGTACGTCTTCACATAGCATATTTATCGATGGCATATTTGCTACTGCTCAACATTTATGTATAGCGTATTAAGAAACAACTTTGAACTTTGTGTAGCGACATCTTAGAAGTTATCTTCACTCGTTTGATTTAAACTTACAAGTTGCAATTTCCTTTGACTCATGCCTGTTTGCGTCAAACACATACAATGCAACTTGCGAGATTAAATACTTGTCTGAAATTACTGATGACCATCTTTTTAATTCATACGTCTTGTGCAAAACTTGTGTTGTTCTACGCACATGCATGAAATCTCACTTGTAGGTTGAATTACTTTTGGGATTTAATGGGTTTTAAAAATACGGTCGATTAATGAAAGTGGAACTTACTTTGAAATTAAACTATTTTTACGGATTCTATCACGATTTGGTTTTAATTTTTATGCCCGACGTCTCCCTGGTCCTCCCAGGTCTGACCCGTGACCACGAAGGCTGCAAAGATTTCGAAAAGTCGGGCATAAAAATTAAAACCAAATCGTGATAGAATCCGTAAAAATAGTTTAATTTCAATGAATAACATTCACGTAAACCTAAGAAATCATTATGGAACTCACTTTGTAAAGGAGCAAATATGTTCAAATACAAACAATCTTCGCTTTGATTCTTAAGATAAGGCATCAGTCTTTTTATGTACTCTAGTCTCCCTCGGGGCATCTTCTCCAGCAAGCTTCTCTCGTCGTCCAGGTCCGGCAGTTTCTGGGGGCACGCGGGCCCCGGCCGGTCCGACACCCTCACTCCGTCCCATGGGGATGGAGTCCTGGTGGGACTGAATCTAAAACAATCATATTTTTTGTAAAACGGGGTGAATAGAAACGATATTTTTAATGTGATTATTAAATGGATAGACCAATATTAAACTTAAGTATAATTATTTTCCAAGCATCATTCGTGTCCAAAATTGATGCTATTTTTTTGTTGTTGTTAATAATTAAGCCAGTTTAGACTGTTCAAAACATCAAACCAATTTATTTCTATTTCCTCGCGAGTTCCTATTCACCCCATTTTACGGTACCAGAGTATGCTAAAGTAAGATAAGTTGCAAATAGGTTAGCATGATATAAAATGCCATTCATTGAAATAAAATTATTTTTACGGATTTTATCACGATTTGGTTTTAATTTTTATTCCCGACGTTTCGAAGGCTTTGCAGTATTCGTGGTCACGGGTTGGACTAGACCACGAAGACTGCAAAGCCTTCGAAACGTCGGGAATAAAAATTAAAAATTAAAACCAAATCGTGATAAAATCCGTAAAAATAATTTTATTTCAATGAATAGCATTCGCGTAAACTTAAGAAATCAGTATAAATTGCCATGCCATCCTGATATAGGAGTTACAGTGGCGGGTTTGTAATCGAGTTATTTAGCAAAAAGGACCCACAAAAAACTTATTGATAGTGCTGTTGGCCGTGGTTCCAGTCCCGTGTTGTCTTGTCTTGGAATTCCACATTTTTAATGATAAAATATAAGTACACGTTCTGATTTCTTAAGTTTACGCGAATATTATACATTGAAATAAAACTATTCTTACGGATTTTATCACGATTAGGTTTTAATTGTTATTCTTTTTTCTCTCTTACATCGGACAAACAAAACGGAATATAGGGACCCGCGTAAAAGAACATATAGCCGACGTAAAACACCGACGCTCTACGAAGTCTGCAGTTACTGAACATTCAGAGGAAGGCTCCAAACATTATCTTAGATTTGATAAACCACAAATCCTCACCAAAGAACACCGATTCCTTTTTAAAATAGAGTAGAGTTTATTTATTACTAATTAGATAACAAAAAACTTCTTTCATTATGATAATAGTTTAAGGAAACCTATAATTAGATTTTATTGGTGTCAACTGTTATAACTGTATAACAGTTGACACCAATAAAATCTAATACTGCAGCAGCCAAATCTATCTTTAGCTTTACCATTTGTAAGAAGCCGTATTACTTAGAAAAAGTATCTTATTTTATCAGTAGCTATTCACGACCTACTTAATATTTGTCTCTCCATTTCTCAAGGGTAGTTGAAACGAGCTTGACATAATTTTCAAGTATAATACTTAAGTGGCTCATAATACCAAAGTTCTTCTCAGTTTTTAAATAGTTAATTCGGGTTGGCATAGTGTACGCTCAAGACATTTTGGCAACAATATTGTAAAATTACTTGAGCGTAAAGCGATATTGCTTATTATTTGGGAAAAGTTTTGGGGGAAATTTTGTGTTAAAGAAAACTCCTTGTATTTTCTTAGTAAAATTATCATTTGAATACACGTTTGGTGTAGGCCCCCGGTTCTTGTTACTCCAAATATAGAAACATGATTACTGAAATATTTTGGTAAATAAAATTATTTGTTTATAGTAGTAAATTTTTTCGAAGAATCGGCTGTTTATATTATTAAGAACTTAGTATCGATTTTTGCCGCAGTATCTATCGCGATGTGATTAATTTGTGAAGAAATTCCATAGATTTTATGGTTCTGATATCTTATCTGAAGGATGTTGCACTTCATATAAAAAAATCACGATTACGACAGTCTGATCTCTCTGCAGGTCGATTCTCTAAGGTTTCATTTGTGAAACCAACATTGCGGCAACGATATTTTCATTTTTGTATTTAGCAAGGTACAAAACGCACGCACTAGCGCTATGCGTGATGACGGCGCTTATGCGAACTAGCTCTCTCGAGCGAAGCGTTTGACATAAATGTATGGAAAATGGTATTCTCTAAGACCCAACAACGTTGAACGCTCCGTCGATCTCAACGATGTGCGCTGCGGGAGCTCGTCGTTGATCGCAACGTTGTGGCATTTCTTAGAGGATCGACCTGCAGATTTATCACGTTACTGCATTATCTAACTTTAGAGATTTTCAAATAAATATTAAAATAGAGATTTAGGAAACAAAATATATTTCACAACATCTAAAATCTTTATGTAAATTTTGAAATGATGAACGATATGTAAAAACAAATTCCAAATTGACTCACCTATTTGATCCAACAGGCGGTGTCGCATACGGCACTCCCAAAAACACTTCCAATGGACTAAGATATCGATGCTCATCCATCCCCAACACGATGCCCTGTAACTTCCCGTACTTAGTCTGAACTATCCTACTGCTTATCTTAAACTTAGCATTCGACCTAGGCAGAGGGTTTGAAGGATTCAAATAAAATTTCTTATAATCTTCATAATTACTATACGCATTGTTATCGTTATTATAAAATTTCTGCATAAAATCCTCGCCGAACGCGTGACCGAAATTCGCTTTCGCATATTCGATTTCGCGTTCGGGCTCTCGGTCTTCGTAATTGTCGTCCTCTTTCCCGTTTCTATTCATGTTAGTTGTGTCCGAATTAACAGTAGTGAATGATATACATGTAACAACGAAAATTGTGTACAAATTGAATATGACTAGTCTTCGGGCGGGGTTTCGGTTTCGCGTTTCGTTTTCGCCATCGCACCGACAGCGCATGCTCGTTCCGCACTCAGTCCCTTTCGCATCGGACTGATTTTGTAACATAATTCATGTTATCATTTTTGTTACGTTGATTCTGTTACGTTATTCGGATTCGCATTTTTTCGCCTCGCCATCTGTAACAAAAGATTGGAATTAATCTTCTTTAATTGATATTAATGAATGTTTTGATGTTGCGTTACTTTTGATGAAAGATAATAACGTTTTATTAGTAGGTATTACATTTTCTGCCAAAAGGTTATTTAAGGCAACGACATTCATTTATTAAAAGAAGTATTAAGACATCTTATTAAAGACGCTATAAGCGACGATTCATTAACGGTGAAATCGGGTCATTTTTATTTTATTTAGTAGTCAGGTTATAATGGTAAAGCAGCGATAGCTCAATAAAAGCAGCGATAGCTCAGTTGTGAATGGTACGGACTGCCGAGACAAGTGTCGGAGGTTCGAGACCAACCCCAAAATGGAGCATACACCTCTGACTTTTCTATGTTAAGTGTATTTTCATTGTGAAATATCGCTTGCTATAACGGTGAAGGATAACTTCGTGAGGAAACCTGTATACCCCAGAATTTCTCCACAAGAAATTCGAAGGTATGTGAAGTCTACCAACCCGCATTAGACCATAAGCTATCCCTGCTTCATTAATAATGCTTCATTTTTATGCAGTTATGCACCGTCCTCCTATTTTCTAGTCATTGGTATTTTGGCAGTAAGCTAACGGATAAATAAATATGAAACCACAAGTCGTATTTACCGTAATGAAGCCAAATACATCGGGTTAACATGTTGATCATTTTAATTTGATTGTATGCGTGGTATCTGATCTGAATAACAATCCATTACTGTAATGAACGGAAATGTTATCTGAAACTAGTGCATGACGTGGCTTTAGCTGCGTTTATTACTATACATAAGCTCACGTCTGTATCCTAAAAGGGGTAGGCATAAGCGAGTTAAAGTTATGAGTTATATTTTTATAGCAGATACTGGCAAACGATTAGATGGGTCATCTGATGGTTAGTGATCTCCTCCGCCCATAGACACCCAAGACACAAAAAGAATCACGGGTGCGTTGCCAACCTAAAAGGAGGAAATGGAAGGGGAGGGAAAAAGGGATTGGGAAAGGAAGGGGGGAAAGTTATTTCTTTCTATCTGCCCTTATCCCACTTTAATTGGTTTAGTTTTTATGACGTGGCCTGCCTAACTCAACCCCCATCTGGTGGATCCATTTCCGGGAAAATAGTGTTAGAAAAACACCTCACCCGAGCTGGGAATCGAACCAAGGACCTCTCGGTTCACAAAAAGTTCAAAAAAAAGCAAGTCGTTCCCCCAACACAACAATCATTTTAATCGACAGGAAGGAAAACGGAATAAATGAATTTGGGCTTCTAGAAATCTCTTATGGAATACCCAAAAAACTTATTCTCCCTAAAAGTAGATAAGGTTTTTCCTCAACACCCTCGTCTAAATTCATAATATCTATTCAAAAATATTTACGGCATCCACACATTAGAGCCCATCGTATATCAAAAAGTATTTGATTTATACAAGTGCGCGGAAACGCCTGTTGTGTATGTCCTTGCATGGAAAATGTATGAGAAAAATATAATGGAGCCGAGGGACATTTATAGCTGTTTCAAGAGTTTTACTGCCTCGGTGGCGTGGTTGTATTTCGGTACAACTACCATTCCTGGGGGGTGACTCCTGACGCTCGATTCGATTGTGATTTGGTTTCATTAATCGATTTAAAATTCTACCGAAATCGACTTTTAAAATGCGCTAATGTTGCATAAATTCGAGAACTTATCATGTGATAATTTTTAAAGTGACATTAATGTACTTGTTAACTGGATTTCGGTGGAATTTTAAGTCAATAAAAGAAACCGAATCGAATTCAAGTTCGAATCGAGCGTCAGGAGTCAACCCCTAGAGGTCTCGGGTTCAAACCCCGGGTCGGGCAAAGTGATATTGGATTTTTCCATATCAGCCCGGAGTCTGGAATTTGTGCCCGTTTTGGCGATAGACTCATCCCCTATCACATCTGGGACGGAACTAAGCTCGGCGAAATGTGGGTGTACCAGTTGGCTAGTGGGCCTCTGCCTACCCCTTCGGGGATACAGGCGTGATCTTATGTTATGTGTCAAGAGTTTTATGGATGAGTTACCACAACTTTATGCTGCCTACTATGCAACCCTTTAAGCGATAATCACAAGTTTAAAAACTTAACTGATCGACTTCCAATTTACCAATCGTGAGCAAAATATATGGGACCACCCTTGAAATAAGCTCCTTCGAACACAAAAAGAATTTTGAAAATCGGTCCACATTTGGCGGAGATATCGCGTAACATACATACAAAAAATACCGACGAATTGGGGACCTCCTCCTTTTTGGGAAGTCGGTCAACAATCACGGACGTAAAGAAAATAAGGACATCATCTCGCCTATAGTCAAATGGACGCACAGAGTAGCCACGCACACAGAAGGGCCTGTAGAAAAGTGCCTTACACACGCCATTACAAGTCCATAAATCGAATAGGCCGAAAACTCTGCTTCATTTGAATGTTCCTGGCGCTCCGTCCATCTTTTTTTTACGTCTGTGGTGATAATTAAGAGAGAAAGAAAGAAATAATTTAACTCAAACACGTCCCTTGAAAATAGCGAGAGTGAAAATACCTAACACTGTTTAAGCGCCGATAAAAAATGTATAAATTTGGGAAATGAATAACTTCCAGAGGTCTTGTATTCGATAGATTCAGGGTAGAGACGCATGTTTTTTGGCTAAACATCATCCTAAACATATGATAGGTACCACTAGACCAAGGAGGTGGCGGATTTCAAATGAATTCTGCTTTCAAAATTATCTTAACGTTCATCCCCCATTACATCCCTTTAGGGGATGAATTTATGCATGCATTATGCATATAAACCTTCCTCTTGAATCACTCTCGCCCGAATGGTCAAACGCTACTCAACTTTAACGGCTTCTTGTATTGATTTTCACCATACAATTTAGACAGATAACGCGGCCTTAAATTACATAAGGCGACCTTAAGTGTATGAACATTCCGCGGTAAATCTATTAAAACCGCATTAAAATCCGTGGCGTAGTTTTAAAGATCTAAGCATCCATAGGGACAGACAGACAGCGAGAAGCAACTTTGTTTTAAACTATGTAGTGATTGGAAGAATTTTGGCTTGTTGATGCGAGGTTTGGTCGGGAATAATGTATTTTCTACCGACTTCCACAAAAGGAGGAGGTCCGCAATTCGACTGTTTTTTATGTATGTTACTCGATATCTCCGCCAAATTTGGACCGATTTTCAAAATTCTTTTTGTGTTCATCATCATCATCAGCCATAGGACGTCCACTGCTGAACATAGGCCTCCCCCAAAGATTTCCAGATCGACTTGTTTAAGCGGCCTGCATCCAGCGACTTCCTGCGACCTTTATCAGGTCGTCGGTCCACCTTCTAGGTGGACGTCCTACGCTGCGCTTGCCTGAACGTGGTCTCCACGCGAGAACTTTTCTGTCCCATCGGCTATCACATTTGTGATGAATTGATGTTTCATGATTTATTTCAGCTATTCTTTTTGTGTTCGATAGAGTTTATTTCAAGTTTTAAATTTGGTCACGATCGGTAAATTGGAAGTCGCTCAGTTAAGTTTTTAAACTTGTTATTATCTAAAACATTGCGTAAAAATACAGACGAATTGAGAAAATTTTCCTTTTAGGGTCGGGAACAGAAGAACCAGGTGTTTTAGAAAATGTCTCGATTTTGTTCATCATTCTGTGTTAGCGAGCCGCTCTATCGAATTTGTTTATTGCAACTATTATAGGTTCTCCGATCGGTTGAATTGCTCATTATTTTTGTTAAAGTAAAATATAGTATAGTTTACAGTAATGGGGCTAAAATTGCCTACTGGCTAAATTAAACTTTAAAAGTACCCATTGTTTTTATTGGACATAAGTGAATTACGTGAACGTCTCTAAGCTCAATACTTGAGGACTTAATATTAACATAACATAAGCTCACGCGTGTATCCCCAATGGCGTAGGCAGAGGTGCACTAGCGAACTAGAACACGCACATTTTGCCGAACTTAGTTCCGTCCCAGATGTGATAGAGGGCGAGCCTATCGCCATATCGGGCACAAATTTCAGACTCCGAGCTGATATAAAAAAATCCAATATCACTTGCCCGTCCCGGGAATCAAACCTGAGACTTCAGAAGCAGTCGTTTAATATTATTTGCAGCGAAACCTCGATGTAACAAAGAAGGATATAAAATATTCGTTATATCATAAAATTCGGTACGTGGTTGTTTGTTTTTACAAATATTTTTTATGTAAAGGCATAGTTGGTATTAACTACCGTTCTAAGGTCTCTGGTTCGATACCCGCTCTACGCAGTATTAGTCCGTAGTCTAGAATTTGACCTGATATGGCAAAAGGCTCCCCCACTATGATATTCTGGACCAGAATTTCTTGGCTTAAAATGAGTGCATTAGTTAAAATCTTCCTCGCTTCAATCTTAAAATAAAATAGGCGTAAAGGTATATTTATGTAATAACAACTGTTTTTATAGCAGAGACTGGAAAACGAATAGATAGGTCACTTGATGGTAAGTGATCTCCACCGCCCATAGACGCCCAAGAAACAAAAAGAATCATGGGTGCGTTGCCAACCTAACCTAACCTAAAAGGAGGGAATATAAGGGAAGGGAAAAGGGATTGGGAAAGGGAGAGGTAAATCCCACTTACCGAACAAAACCCGACAGTCGAGCCGGTCCATTCGTAGTCGTTATTGTCTACAGCGTGGCTCTATCACAAAAAAGTTTTCCCTTTCTTCTGTCTCTAACTCAGTTCATTACTTAGTACATACACCCCAAGACCAAGCGAACATTATTAGATAACCAAACAATTAACCCCGATTTAATATCACAAGATCTTGGCGATAACACCCCCATAAAACAGTGTCAGTCCTCACGACATACGCACAAAACCTCTGCTCCGAATGCATTACTTATTTCCAATCAGCATTTCGCCGAAACGTCCAACAGACGCGGCAACGTACTGCGTCTGCGAAATTGAATCGATGTATCCAGAAGTAAATGTATGGGCGGAATCTCGGTCGATCTTTTTCCAGTGTCAGCGTATATATTACGTTGAATTATCGTGTCCCGGACCCTTTGGAGCGGCAGATGACCGGGGCAAACAGTTACAAGACGTAGAAACATATATTTAATTATACAAATATTTATGTATTTATGTATGTGCTTAAGTAAAACTTAAATGTTCCCCCAAGTCAATTTTGCCGAAGCTAACTTGAGTTATCTTTGAAAACAAAGTGGCCGAAACCTTCAACAAAAACAAAATAAAGACAAAACTGGCCGTCTCGTCCATCACTTTCGTCTAAACAATCCGAAAGCGTGTTTCAATTCGATTTGCCCCGGTCATCTGCCGCTCCAAAGGGTCCGGGACACGATAATTCAACGTAATATATACGCTGACACTGGAAAAAGATCGACCGAGATTCTGCCCATGGCGTACAGACGCCAACACACTTGTGTCAATAAATAATTCTTTCTTTCTCTCTTTCTTTCACTATGAGGGACGGAGAGTTCTTTTTCTCCCTTTTTTTTGTTAACATGGGGGATGGGGGGAGGGTATAGACGTCGGTTCTGTGAGACAGTGGTATCAAAGTCGAGCCGGCCCATTCGTGCTGTAGACATTGCTGTCTACATATATATTCATAGAGCCACGCTCTATCAATATATATGTAGAATAAATTGCCAAAATATAATTATCTTAATGTGTGACCAAAGACGTTAAAAATGTAATATTCCCAAACGATATACTTTAAGAACTAACCCCCGAATAAACTCATATAGCAAGGATTCAAGGTATGCAAGCAAAACGCCAAGTTCGCTTTATTAAACTCTCTTATTAAGTTTGTAAAAAGCAAAAGACCTCGTTTGGATGAGATAGGCGATTGCGGAATCATCTTTGTAGGGTTCCTTAGGAATATTTCATAACTTAAAACAGGGGGCTGACTTTTGGCAGTCAATTCGAATTTGACTTCGAATCGACTTCATTTAGTGACTTGAATTCCACCGAAATAGGACCTTACTTATAAAAACATTTTCGCTTAACTTTTCGCTAAGAATAGCCTGTACCTTTTTCCTTGCGTTACATTCTTGAACGGCCGGTTTCAATAAACGATCTCAGTTTAGAGTGTAGATGGATCGCGATTATGAACCAATCAAAACACGTCATTTGACGAAGTCATGTTCAAACTGTGTTCTTATTGGCTAATTTTTGTATTCTATCTGCACATTCAAACTGAGATTGTTTATTGAAAACGGCCGTAAAACAGAAAGGGACAACCTATGGTTAAAGATAAGCAGCGCTTAAATATTTTTATAAGTAAGGGGCAAAGAGTTCCAAACTACAGTAATGTCACGTTAAAAATTACCAATGACAAGTTCTCGAATCTAATGCAACATTAGCGCACCTTTTAACTCGATTTAGGTGTAATTTTAACTCAATAAACGAAACCGAATCGAATTTAAATTCGAATCGAGTGTTAAGATTCAGGGGGCAGAATTGTGCTGGTGGTAGTTATCCCACCGGATGGCGACCACCGTACACATGGTGCTAAAACCTGCCATAGTGACCCACAATCCGTGTGTGGTTCGCGTTCCAGGATTAGCCAGTGTACTTCTGGTTCTCGGGGAACTTCCGACATGACTTAATGGTTAGTTAGAGTGGATGTATCTGCATCGGTCACCCGCTTGTCTTGTCGCAAGCCCCTTGATTTGCTTCTTCCGTCTTCGGATTCGGAGTTTCAAGAAGAAATAAATAGGCCGGCATGATTTTGGCGTCCACTCTGTCGTGTCCGGATAAAAAAATATATATTACTTCTCCACACTCGGCTTAACATGTACCGTAGGTATCAGAAATTACGAGACTCTCCATGGCACAATATCCAGACTAGAAACAAATATCTGTCGACCATATAAACATTTGCCTCAGGGCAGGTCAGTCAGGCAGTGCAGGTCTCGGCTCGAGAGGTCTGTGGCCTGAGCAAGAATCGAATTCATATCGATCTCTATGCTTGTCTATGACAATCGTATGAAATAATCTCCAAACGTCATCAGCTATCTCTATAACAATTCGATTGTAAAAAATATTTCTGCTCGGGCCGCTGATTTGTGTAAATAATAATCAGAAGTTTAAAAACTTAACACAAGACTTCAAATCCGATTGTGACCAAATTTATATGGGTCCACTCTTGAAAGAATCTCTATCGAACGCAAAAATAATTTTGAAAGTCGGCCTACATAGGACGGAGATATCGCGCAACATACATAAAAAATACAGACGAATTGAGGACCTTCTCCTTTTTGGAAGTCGGCCGAAAATGATATGTTTTAAATTGTGAGTGGTTCAACAACACTTATAGGATATTTGATCTCGGAGTTCATACTTCAATCCCGGGATCCCTTACGACACGTACTACCATCGTTCATCGCCAGAAAATAACTACGGGTACTGAACCCTACGCGTACCATAGGCTTACGCTTGACCGAGTTCTTGGATCTTTTGTAATTTTACGGTTTAGCTTAAATAGTAATTCGCGTGCTCAATTCGCCTGTAGACTAAGCATAATAGTGTTATATAGTAGAGCCTTTTAAAATTTCGGCTTTGTGGTTCGTTACATCATTTACATAGCTTTTTTTTTACTTTATTTAATAAGTCTATAATTATGGATTAAGGATTTTTATAACATGTTGCCAGTTTTCATATATTCACGCCTGTTATACCCACAGGGGCAGGCAGAGCTGCACCCACTTTTGGGTAAACTTATTTCCGTACCATGATGTGATAGGGGGCGGAGGAGGCTATCTTACATCAGGAACGAATTCCAGACGCCAGGATAGTACTTAGAACGACTTCATATCACTTTACCTGACCCAGGAATCGAACGCGATCAACGGTAATCGTACTGTGAGCAAAATAACACCTATGATATGATTAAGGTGATACACAAAGGGGAAACAGGTTTCATCAAAACTCTTCTTCCTACCTGCCCTTATCCCACCTTAATATGAGGTCGGCGCAACACACTTCTTCAAGCATGATGCATAAAGAATTTGTCTACGTTTTTACGACCGGCTGCCTGCCTGACGTCAACCTCCTCTGCGGGATCCAGTCCCGGGCAAATTAAATTAGAAATTTCGCTTTGCCCGACTTAGGTATCGAACCCACGACCTGCCAGTCCACATATATGCTGCCACTAGACAAAGAGTTTTATCAAAATTTTTATCAAAAATATTGAGTGGTAGAGCCACGCTGTAGACAGTAACGTCTACAGCACGAATGGGCCGGCTCGACCGGTTTGATACCACTGTCTCACAGAAAACCGACGTAAAGTGGCAGCTTTCGTCGCGTTTTGTTCGGTGAGTGAGATTTCCGGTTGCCCTTTTCCCCCCTTCCTTTCCCAATCCCTTTTTCCCTCCCCTTCCATTTCCTCCCTTTAGGTTGGCAACGCACCTATGATACTTTTTGTGTCTTGGATGTCTATGGGCGGTGGAGATCACTTACCATCAGCGGCCTGAGCAGGAAAATTTCTGACAACCGTAAATGTATTCGAACTCGGTGCGCGTCTATGAAATTTGTATGAAATATTAACCAAACGTCATCAGTGCGCAGCGAACTCGAATACATTTACATTAGTTTTTCGTGCTCGGGCTACTGGTGACCATATGCTCGTTTGCCGGTCTCTGATATGAAAACTAATAAATAATATTATCTCATCCATTATAATTTTGTGGCTCTTATCGTTTAACATCGCATTACTGCCTAAAAGGAGCGAGGTGATGTCAAATTAGTGTCAATGAACGCCCGTCTAGCCTAACCAAGTATTTTTAACTTGACTTGTAAAGTAACGTTTTATTATGTCAAAGATGTTTAATATTCGTGGAGTATTTTGGACGTGGAGAGTGTTTTGGTGAAATGCTGAAGTGGAATAATAATATAATAATAATAATAAATAAATATACGTGATATTTATTGGGGTTATGGAATCTTTTGCTCAAAGCTTTTACCATTTGGAAGACCTGACGTATGTCTGCCATAAGATAAGCCTCTATATCATAAATTTTGTGCAAATAATAAATCTTCTAAAATCTATTTTTAAATGTGAAAAACTATCTTTCCTTTTCATATGATCTGCATTCATGCATTCATGCATCTGGCCCTGGTGCCAATTATTTTTGAATTTTTTAAGTCGTATTAAACTTCATTCTACGAGCGAAACGTCAGTTATTTTAAAAATCGACAAGCTTTTCTATGGTATGTGACCGACTCCAAAAATACTCTTTTAAATAAATAAAAATAATCATAATCGATTCACGAATTTCGGATTTTTCGGTGAACTAATGGTAATATACAAATCGGTCGAGCCATTTTTGAGTTTTGTAATACTTTGAATAGCAGTTGATTTTATACAATATTTTATGCAAATTTTATGTATGTATGTAGATAAATGTCTGCCTCGGTGGCGTGGTTGTACTTCGGTACGACTACCGTCCTGAGGTCTCGGGTTTGATCCCAGGTCGGGTATAGTGATATTGGATTTTTTCATATCAGCCCGGAGTCTGGAATTTCTGATATCTGGCTCGCCCCCTATCATATCTGGGACGGAACTAAACTTGGCGAAATGTGGGTGTTCTAGTTCGCCAGTGCACCTTTGCCTACCCCTTCGGGGATACAGGCGTGAGTTTAGTAGATAAATTCTAAATTTTCTTAGTCCTATTTAGACATAAAAGAACAAATTGTTCCTCCTAATAATTTAGATAAATTGTACAAAGATAACAAAGATGACGTACAATCCAATTGGGAAAGGGGAAGCGTTTGTTCCTCAAGATAGCACCTATCGTGTGATGTGCAGGGAATCTCATTGTCTCCACACCAATCTGAAATGCACTTTACATGCCAGAACACGAGGTTGAAATTAGCAAAGCACGACGCTATCTCAGGTCGGTATCCGAGGAAGACGTTAAGACATGTCAAAGTGTCTTATACAAGATTAAAATCTCTCTGAAATGTGTTGAAGGGCTCTGCATTAGATGTGGAGTCGGTAAAGGTGGAGTTTTTGGGACCGCTTTTAAAGGCATTTTGTCAGCCATTAATTCTATGGGGAGTTACTTCGTTATCTTGAATGCCTTTGATCATTTTGAAGACTGCTCTTTTAAAGGGATTTCCATTACTCTCACCTTTTTGACATTATTACATAGCGATTTGCGTTGAACAGTTTCTAAAACTATCAAGATCTATCAAATAGTTTTGTTATTCTTCGCTTAGCTCGCGTAGAAGGTCTGTGCTTGAGTAAAAAAAATCAAATCACTAACCGATACTGTGTTTTTAATATAGAATCTATTGATTTGAGAGATTTTCTTGAGGGTTCGATTCCCGCATTGAGACAAATGTTTGTGTAGCCCACAGATATTTGTTTCAAGTCTGGGTGTTGTGATACCGATAGTCTCTCATAGTCTCTGACACCCACGATTCAGGTTATACCTAGTGTGGGGTCAGGACTTGGTGTGTGACTGGATGGGTGTATTTAATGGATAACTAATGGAGTAATGGATTTTCTATGATACATGTAATAAACAAGTATTTTGTAGCCCAACAGGCTACAAAAGTGACGGATGAAAGAAGATTGCATGTAGCGGAAATGCGAATGCTGAGACGGATGTGCGGTGTAACAAGAATGGACAAGGTGAGAAATTAGTATATCAGAGGAAGTTTGAAAGTGGCGCCAATAACGAAAAAAATTAGAGGGCGTCTATCATGGTACGGTTATGTGATGAGAAGGGATGAAAGAAATTCTGTAAGGAGAATTTGAAGGATGGGTGTAGAAGGTATCAGAAGTAGAGGAATACCCAAGAAAAGATGTATGGAATGTGTAATATGAAGAAGAATAATGATATGAAGAATAAGGGAGTGAGTGCTGATATGACGGCTGATAGAAGTGGAAAGAAAACATATGGTGCGCCGACCCCAAATAATATGGGATAAGGGCAGGCAGATGACATATAATAAACAAGTAACCAATTTACCCGTATTAGTACATAGTATTAAATTAATCAATTAATAAATCAATTATTGGTAGTTGTTAAAGCCTAAATCTTCATATTACTAAATACTTACTAGTGGCATTGTACCTCTATAATATATACATACATAAACTCACGCCTGTTTCCCGTTGGGGTAGGCAGAGACTAAGGAGCGCCAATTACCTCGGTTCAAACACACCTCTTTCGTTTCTTCCACAGTCATCAGTCTTTACATGCACGCTCGTCGGTTACGAGAACTCCTTATTTGGCCCTTTTTCAGGAGATCTATAATATACTCTTTTGATAAATAATGTGACCATTCGTTTATTTACAAAATTGTATCACAATCATAAAATTGTATTTAATAAAGCTTGCATTCAACACTGCTTAATTAATATTATTTTTTCTACCTGCCCTTATACCAACTTAATGTGGAGTCAGCGCAACACTTTCAAGCGTGTTTTAGAAAGGATTTGGCTTAATTTTTTATCACCGGCTACCTGCCTAACGTCATTTAGATATAATTTAACATAGAGATTTTAAACATTCCGTTGTTAAAAAAACTCTCAATTTCCAATTCCCCCATTCAAAAAGTAGTGTTTATGGGCGGCGGTGATCACTTGTCATCAAGTGACCCACTTGTTAGGTTGCCCCATGTTCTATAAAAAAATTAACCACTCGCAAACAATTTTCAAAATTTCCAATTTATGCCTACTGAAACATGTAGACCAATGTTGAATACCCGTCTACATAAAACCTCACTTTACAATGTACATAGCGCCTGGCGATCGAACCAGCTGAATTTCAGGTCACGTAAGACGGAATCTATTAAAGAGTCGTTTGAGATGTTTACAGAGTTTAAAGTAAGGTTAAGCGTGATTTGCAGAGTCGAAGCTTGGTTTAGTTTCCTGAACAGCTACAGAATGAATTAGATTCACAATTATTTTTAATAAGGTTTCTATAAACTGGTGGACTGCCTCAGTGGCGTGGTAGTATTTTGGTACGACTACCATCCTGAGGTCTCGAGTTCGTTCCCCGGGTCGGACAAAGTGATATTTGATTTTACCATATCAGCCCGGAGACGATTGGCTCGCCCTCTATCACATCTGGGACGGAACTAAGCTCGGCGAAATGTGGGTGTTCTAGTTCGCTAGTGCGCCTCTGCCTACCCCTTCGGGGATACAGGTGTTATGTTATGTTATGTTCTATAAACTTGCTGGTGGTAGGATATTCGTATTCGACCGAATGGCGGCCACCGTACACATGGTGCTAAAACGTGCCATAGTGACCCACACTCCATGTGTGGTTCGTATTCAGCTCCAGGATCAGTCAGTATGCTTTCAGTTCTTTCGAGGGGCTTGCGGCATGATCTGATGGTTGATTGGGACGAGTATGAGGGGTCTATGTCTGCATCGGTCATGCCTGTCTTGTCGCAAGCCCCTCGATTTGCTTCTTCCCTCTTCGGATTCGGAGTGTGAAGAAGCATAAATAGGCCGGCATGATTCTGACGACCACTGATAAACCCATTGTTAGTCAGTAGTCGCAAGTTATTTTTGAACTGCACTACGCTTACCATCAGGTGCAGTGTAGTTACTTTGCCGTGCCTGGATAAAAAAACCTGCAGGGTTCAGGTCCACCTCTTATTATTATAATCGTTCTTCGTTTGTTTTGTATGGGAATCGGGACAAGTAAAATTATAATAATACTGCTATAAGAGGTGGTGGTAACCCCCCTGACTTAAGTTTTGCAGAAAGTAACGTTACTTAGCTTAGCTAAAAAAATTATCCCTAAAAATTAAGAAAGCTAAATTCTTTAATTATAAATTTTACGTTATAATCGAACTCAGACGTTATCGAGTCTTCGTATTGTTAACTTTAAAATTCTTATCTTGTTGTTTTCTCCGTATATTAGATGTGGGATAAGGACAGGTAGAAGGAAAATTAAACAACAAAATGATTGCCAAATTGATGGCCAGTTGCAATAAAGGACATGTAGTAGTACTCTAAACAGACGTCAATAAAAATATTGATGGAAGTATTGAAGTGGAATTAGTATGTGATTATATGAAAGTAGTATCTGCCTTTGAAAACATGCTTACTATGACGTATATTATGTATATATTAGCCACGGGCGTTATAACGAAAGCGGTTTAAATAATATCAAATAATATTTTTAAATCTATAGTAGTGGCGATTTTGAAATAGCTAGCTACTAACGTTATTATTGAGAGCTTTTTTATTGAAATGAATCACCAACAAGAATCTCCGAAACAAAATATTACATTACAAAATTATTGTTATTTAAGTAGACAAAATAAAAAATGTATCATCATCATCATCAGCCATAGGACGTCCACTGCTAAATTCGAAATCCACCTAATCCAAACTAATAAACAATTAATAAAACTTAATACGATATGGCAACCACATTGACAAAACGACCACAATTTACAAAGTAATATTACATAGAAAAAACGCGTTTAATTATAAAGCTCACAGCTATAAAGATAGCTGCGGCGATTCAAGAAGTCGCTATGTAAAAAGTAACTCAAACGTTACTAAAACTGCGCGGCGAATATAGCTCCGTGCTTTAAATAGCAACTTAAAATATTAGCTTTGAAAAAAAGCCTAAGCGACATAACCTAATCACAAAAACTAGCTGTTATTTCCAACGCTAGTATAGATACATCTCTATTTACTATGTTTAAGCTAAATGTCGATTTAACATCATCCCTCGCTAAGTGCTCAGCACTCGTAATCCTAATGTGGCAAGGATTATGTAATACTTTCGATGTATTTAGGAACTTGTGTATCCTGCGCTAATGTATGTTAGACTAATGAACACTGTTTTCTATCAGTATACATATAAAACCTCTCTTAAAGTATTAATTTACATAATCGGATTTAGTACTCGGGATTATCGGCTTTCCAACTAAATTAGTTCGATGGGAAATCTTCATACTTGAAGTTTGAGGCGCGGATTTGCTGCAAGTTTTCGCTTACTTTAATATAAAAGTATTAGGTAGTAAGAACATGGAAATACAGATTAATCCATCCAAACTCTCGCATTTATAATAGTAGTAAGAGTCGGAGTGATCGCTCAGTTGGGAGTGGTACGGACTGCCGAGACGAGTATCGGAGGATCGAGACCAGCCACAAAAAGAACGTCCTCTGAATTTTCTATCTTTAGTGTATTTTCTTTGTGAATTATCGCTTCCTATGACGATGAAGGAAAACATTGTGAGGAAACCTGCAAACCCGAGAATTTCTTTACAAGAATTTCAAAGGTGTGTGAAGCGACCAACCCGCTTTAGGCCAGCGTGGTAGACTAAGGGCTCACCCCTCTCATTAGGGCCCCCGGCAGTGGAATAGTAATATTACAGGGCTAATATTATATCATAATAGTCTTAGTGCGTGGCGCAGTGGGCGAGTAGCCGGTTGTGAAGCGAGAGGCCGTGGGTTCAATTCCCGCATTGAGACAAATATTTGTGTGGCCCACATATATTTATTTCAAGTCTGGGTGTTGTGAGACCGAAATTCTCTCATAGTATCTAACACCCACGATACAGGTTATACATAGTGTGGGGTCAGGACTAGGTGTGTGACTATTGGGTGTATTTATCATTATTAATATCTACACAGACTGAATCAATGTATTGTTAGCACTTCCAAATCTTTAAAATTTCACTCCTTATTTAGCATCGTAAGCCGTTTAATAGCCCCTCATAAGTAACTCTCAGACCGATTAATGAAATCTGGCGCAAAATATTATAATAGCTCAAGTTCCCGCGTGGGGCCAACTACCAATAAGTTTTCACTTTAAACCCAGCGTCAACACGTACTGGTAGTAAAAAATAATTGGCGTTCCACTAGAGGGCAGACTGAGGTTACATTTCAGTTTTATATGTGGTTTATGTAACGAGACTGAATGAGGCGAAAGAGGTGTTTAAGGATCGTAGCAAGTGGAAATCCGTTGTCTCTGCCTACCCCTATGGGAAAAAGGCGTGAGTCTATGTATGTTATTTTAATTCGTTAAATATTGTGCAATATACAGAATGGCGCCAACATACGACATTAAATGTGATAATGAGTATAATGTAAAATAGGTATTCTTAAAATTCGCCGTACCAATAAAAAAATTGTAACATCAATATTAAAAAAAACAAATTGTCAAACAAAAATGAATAAAAAAAGTCCGCTTACTAAATATCACATCATGTATACTGTATAAAAACGGTATCATACGCGGACAAACCTACATGTAGGTAAACTTCAGTAGGTATGCGGCACGGTCTTCTTCCGATTCACGCCAGACAGGTTCGTTCACGCTTGTTATCTACAAAAGTCTTTGACCACTAATATCAGCTGTTTTAGGTCACTCGAAATATACATCATGTGCAAAAATTTATAAAACTAAAAATCAATCCTATGACTAAACTATTTCACCTATTGGACTCGTTTTTGATACAGGGTCTTGCAATTTGGTAAGGTATAAGTGGTATAATTTAATGTCGTTATGTCGGCGCCACTCGGTATAATACGTATAGCAGATATTTTCAATACTTAGATTTTTTTCTGGGAAATACTTTGCCGTTTTAACAAATAACTCATTTGACAGCCTCCTGACGACTGCCTCGGTGGCGTGGTTGTATTTCGGTATGACTACGGTCCTGAGGTCTCGGGTTTGATCCTCGGGTCGGGCAAAGTGATATTGCATTTTTCCATATCAGCCCGGAGTCTGGAATTTGTGCCCGATATGGCGATAGGCTCGCGCCCTATCACATCTGGGACGGAGCTAAGCTCGGCGAAATGTGGGTGTTCTAGTTCGCTAGTGCACCTCTGCTTACCCTTTCGGGGATATAGGCGTGAGCTTATGTTATGTTATGTTGACAGCCTCCATGTGACGTCATGTGAGTGGCCGGCTATGAAGCGAGAGCACGCTGGTTGGATCCCCCCACCGAGACAAATATCTGTATGGCACACAGATATTTGTTTCAGGTCTGGATGTTGTGAGACCGAAGTCTCTCGTAGTTTCTGATACCCACGACACAGGTTATACATAGTTTGAGGTCAGGACTATGTGTGTAATAGTTAGGTGAGTTTATTTATGTGTTTTGAACGCTGATGGATATTGTAACTAACATCGCATTTTTTCTCGTTTCTGTGGTTTAGCTAAAAATCATCATCTAAAATTAAATAAAAATATAAAATAAGAATTTCATTGAATAAAACCAATGTGCCAATACTCCATGAGATCAATGAAATGTCTCATTGCGAAGGCGTTTCGAAAGGGTCGAAAAGAAACATGAACAAGGAACAGTTTTCCATCAAATTACCCCAATGTTTCCACATGAATAATTCTCAAACTATTGAAGTCCAACGAAAAGATGCTTCCACTCGACGGGACGGTAATAAACATCGTATAATTTGCACCAAACGCTTCAGGCAAAGGAATCAATACTGCAGAGCCAATATAAATAAATACCGCGAGGGCGAGGCAAACCGATACCCAGAGCTTATTACGTATCTTATGATAAAGCGATAGAAACTATAACACAACGGTGTTATATGCTACCATGCTAGCAACGAAGCTTGTAGGAAATAGATTTTATAATGAAAATATTGTGCTAGAAGATAGACAGGGTGTTTCATAAAGTTGGTACCAATAACAATTTCACATACAGGTATATCGATTTAAAGCATAATGGTAAAGGAAAAAAATAAAAATTGAACTTATTTTTTTATCAATTATTATAGAAATACTTAAATCGGAATTTGACCTGTAAATCGTCGCAATTAGCATAGGGATGGCTTTGTGTATGCTAAATGTAATTTGCACTGCTTTGCGTCAGGTAGACAACTTACCTTTTGTGTGAATTCAGTACAGGTAAAACGGAATAAAATAATGCTTAGATAAGATAGGAGGATCTTAGGTAAGGGCAGGTAGAAAGAAAGAAGTACTAAATTTTGGAGAAAGAAATAGTGAATATCTAGTAAGGCAATAATGAAATGTAAGGGACTGATAGACTCTTACATAAATTTAAATTTTTCTTTTCTTACATTGGACACAAGTTGCCTTGTTGAACAACAGACAACTACACAAAAACCTGAAGATGGGTTAAAACGGCGGATAAAAAATTGAAGCCAAATATATACAACCATCAATGTTACAAGTATGGTGTAAGTAATATATAATATTATAGCAGTAGTACCTATATAACTATTTTACTATTGAAAAATACGTAATAACCTTTCAAATAACGTCTGTGATTCTATTACAGCAAACGGAATGCTTTAAACTTTTGGTTACCGATGTTTGCAAGGAAACATTGATGTGGAAGAAAAATTACCTGTCTGTTTGAAATAGAAAAATCTATTGGAATTCGAAACGAAATTTAAAAGCTTTGGCGGTGTGATTTATGTTTGTTATGCTTTACCTTTGATTGATTTTGGTAAACTTCGACTAAGTGTGAGTCACAGAAATGAACTCAGTGGGGATTTGGAATTTTTAAATCGAACTTAGACTTAGTCCGAGACTTTTTTTACAAGTAAAACAGACTGACAGACAGAATAAGCAAAGATTTTCTTGAAAAAAATTACTCGGACTAAATGAAAGTTCGACTTCAAAATTCCAAATCTGAGTTCGTGTTTCTTTGAATTAAACTTAGTCGAAGTTCGTTCTATAAATCTCAGCCTTAAACTCAAGCAAATTCTTTTAATTCGCTAGTGCGAATCTTCCATCCCCTCGGGGCTATGGGCGAGAGCTTATGCATGTATGTTTTTCTGGAGACTGTTAAATAAGGAGAAAGGTCACCTTGGTGGTCCCATGATGGTAAATGATCTCCAACGTAGACAATAGACACTCATTATATTAAAAGATTGATTATCAACCTTAAAGAACGGGACAATTAATTTGGGCCACCAGAAATCTCACTCACAGAACGAAACACAAATGCGGGGTCGAGCCAATTAGAAAGCCATTTTAGAAACTCATTAGATACGGTTCGATTTGTACCACGCGCCTTTTATTTGCTATCAATTAATAACTCTACTGTAGTCTCAATAACTAACAAATGAAATACTATTTTCCATTTGTCTCTATGAAATGCTGGCGCTGGAACAATAGTGCACAATGCTCTACAAGAACCAGTATTATTGGCTACAATTATTTTCCAATGCTGGTGTACACTGTGCAGTCAGTCATTGAAATGCACGATTGGTTTACAATTAGAGTGCAAGATTGTGTTGCTTTCCTAATGACTACAAAAGAAAGATTTTGTACCTTTAGTAAAGAGTGATACGAGTTTGAAAAGCTCTTTTTGTGAAAAACGAGATTGATCAAGATTATACCGTCTTTCAACCAACTACAATAGGAAGGTTCTCAATTATAATTTACTTACTAATTACTCGTCTCTGGTTGGCCGTTTTAGGGGAGGATATGAGAGCCAATGGTCTCATTATGGAAGAACCTTAAGACCGGAAATGGAAGTGCTTAAGCAGGAAGGCGGACCCTGGTATAAGGCCGGGATAGCTGGGTAGAAAGGAAGACTCTTCGTCCGATTTTTAAAATTCTTATGTCAAACCTTGTGTCATAACATAAGCTCACGCCTGTATCCCCGAAGGGGTAGGCAGACGCGCTCTAGCGAACTAGAACACCCACATTTTGACGAGCTTTGTTCCGTCGCAGATGTGATAGCGAGCGAGCCTATCGCCATATCGGGCACAAATTCCAGACTCCGGGCTGATATGGAAAAATCCAATATCACTTTGCCCGACGGAGATTGAACCCGAGACCTCAGAACCGTAGTCGTACCGAAATAACACCACGCCACCGAGGCAGTCAGTCGCTGCATGTTAAAGTTTTATTATTAGACCGAAAGTCTCTCGTAGTTCATGATGCCTACGACACAAGACTATCTTAGTATGGGGTCAGGACTATGTGTGACTGTTGGGTGTTATTTATTTATTATAAAAATTCTTTATAATTCTCGTAAATGCTTATTTCGTAAGAATTATTTTGCGAAACGTCATGGTTGTTTATTTTAACGACAGAAAAAATGTTGACAAGGATAACTGGCTTGAACAATCTTTGGATTCATTTGTTAAAGCAGAACAGCTTTTATAAAAATAAGCTATTACCATACCCCTCAGAGATATTTAATCTTTATTTAGTTTAAAGTAACAATAAAATAATTTACTAAGAAAACTATATTCGATAGTAAATACAGCATAGCTTACCTCTATAAGGAATACTTTCTATTACACTTTTCAAGCATGTTGCATAAAGGATTTGGCTTAGTTTTTACGACCGGTTGCTTGCATGACATCAACCCCCTCTGAAGGATCCAGTCGTAGTAAAATTAAATTAGAAAATTGTTTTGTCCTGACCTGGGAATCGAACCCAAGGCATCCCAATCCACAGCTCATATGCTGCTGCCACTAGATCAAAGAGGCGAAAAAGAATACATTAATTGTAATTAAAACTAATAGAGGTATAATAACATTACCAAAATGATTAATGCGTTTGACAAAGACAACGATGGTATTTCTAGGAAAAATATGGAGTAAGCGATAATTACGGAGGGGAAACTTGTGTTTAACTCGAAACTAACTGTGGGATGATGATTTATTACCCATTCCTTGTTTCCTGAATTACATTATTACGTCTCATTTAGATGGATCATTTAATTTTATTACTATTATAAACGTGAAAGTTTGGAAGAACGGCTGAACGGGTATGGATGTAATTTGGCACAAAGATAGATATTGTCTGGAAGTACATGGGCTGCTTTTGATCCCGGAAAAATCTACGGTTCCGTGACATATATGTTTTTTTTGTGGTACAAAAATTTAAATAGATATCATTATGATTTCTTAGGTTTACGCCAATGTTATTCATTGGAATAAAACTATTTTTACGGATTCTATCACGATTTGGTTTTAAGTTTTTATGCCCGACGTTTCGAAAGCTTTGCAGCCTTCGTGGTTACGGGTCTGATCCGTGTTTATTCCAATAGATATCATTATATTTATTTTTTTATCAGGGTTATTTGGCGCTTTGACGGCTAATACTGAATTATCGCTTAGATAAGAATATCTGACTATTTAATAATCCATCCTTAAATAAATAAATACAGCATCTTACGGTTTAAGAAGATAACACACACGCGTTATACAGCCTCGACGCTAATTGCTCCATTTGTGTCCTTTTCCTGTATCGTAATAGATACAGAGAGACTATGTACCGTTTAATATAACAACTAAGGGACGACAATTCGCCGATCGGTATTGATATTAATATTATTACTTACGACCAAAGTTCTAGCATCAAGATGTTTTTGAGTGGCAGAGCCACGCTGTAGACAGTAACGTCTACAGCACGAATGGGCCGGCTCGACCGGTTTGATACCAATCTCTCACAGAAAACCGACGTAAAGTAGGTTGCTGGCGCGTTTCGTTCGGAGAGTGAGATTTGGTGGCCCATTGCCCCCATCCATTCCCAATCCCTTTTTCCCTTCCATTTCCTCATTTTAGGTTAGCAACGCACCAATGTTTCTTCTTGTGTCTTGGGTATCTATGGGCGGTGGAGATCACTTACCATCAGGTGACCCATCTGCTCGTTTGCCAGTCTCTGATATAAAAAAATAAATAAAAAAACAAAAACATTATTTTTTTATTAACAAGCATTTTAACTTTCTCAAATCTTAATAATTAAGTTATCATGCACAATACTGTCGCTACATCGACAGAAAATGTAATCTCGAGGAAACCATATTATATTTTGTGTTATACATAATTTGGAGGTGTATCCGAAATACCGGATTTCATTGCCTAAATAAACTCATCGTGGACATTCGGATCCGGAATATTGAGCACAAAGGAGAGAAATATTTGTTCTCGAAAACGCTGTCAATCCGTTATAGAATGTCCAAATAAAAGGCAATCGATACAGCGCGGCGCGGTGTCAGAACTGTTGTTGGATTTGAGCATAGGAGTAATACGCTAGAGGGCGGATACCAAGGCCAGCTTTATCAATTAATTCCCCGGTGCAATATAAATAATGATTTTTTTTTTTGAACAAGTCGGACAAAAGTGTTGCGTTTTCGACGAAGTTATGATTCATTCTTATTTCATCCTTATTTTTGTGAAATAATCTATGTAATATACCATTACACCGTTCCAACTGTTCATAATCACATGTTTAAAAACTTTACGAACTGACTTAACAATTTATCCGATCGTGACCAAATTTATATGGGACCACCCTTGGAATAAGCTCTATGGAACACAAAAAGAATCTTGAAAATCGGTCCACATTGTACCGACGAATTGAGGACATTCTCCTTTTTCGGAGACGGCCAAAAATCTAAATAATATATTTTATTATTTGAAAAATCTATTGTATAATCGCCTTTGGTAATTTGCTATATCAATATCATTTCCGAATATCATAGTATTTCCGTCCAGTTTTCTTATTCTACGTGTAGAAGGATCCTCAAATAATATGCGACACTTGTAGGTATAATCACTTTATTTCTAATTAATTTACTTCAACCTTACACTATACTGACAGAAGCTAGAACACGAATCCCCCAATGAGCCGCACGCCGGCGTTTATATTGAATTGTCCCCACCATTAGCCGTACTGGTGTCAAACCAGTATAGTGATTTATCTTGTAACTACCCGATAAACTATAACAATTGTTACAGTCGGCCATCCGTCAATAAACGAGTCCCCTCGTTTAACCCTGATTCAGAACGATATAGAAGTAATAACGACTGACACTATAACACTTAACTTCTAATTATACTAGTTGATCTGATCCTCCAATCGTCAGACAAGATCAATAAGTAGAACTCGGTTTAAGGAAACAAGACATTAACCCATTTGGTCCAAGCAGGTACAATATTATGTAGTACTTACGTTATGCCATTAATATTTTTTTCTCTGACGACTGGAAGAGATTCAATTGTATTTTAATCCTAAAATTAATCATTACACACTATCTCGGTATATCCTTATACTTAAGACATCACAGCTTGTAAGCTGTGTACCCTGTGTCATGATTATAAATCATGCTCCATTAGGTAGTACTCAACTCATCAAAATAATCAACTACTGAGCATTGTGTGAACGTTACAGTTAACGTCGTTCGTAGAATTTACTCAGAGGGGTTTTCGTCACTAGAGGCGTCGTCGGTCAGTTCATTGTCAAAACTAAGCCACGGAAATATTTTGTCAACAGATACAACGCCTTCATAGCGTCTGCCTTTCCTAGTTAACGGCGTATCCTCAATCACAAAACGATCGTTAGGTAGTATCTTTTTTATTCTATAAGGCCCTTGACATTTAGATTCAAGTTTTCTTGACTGTCCTGAAACCCCGATTATCGTTTTTATTACTCTCACAAGGTCACCCTCGTTATATTTAGTAGTCTTTTTCCTACGCCTGTCGAATCTTTCTTTACTAAGCTTTTGGTGCTCAATTATTTGTTTACTAGCCTGACCCCGAATTTCATCAAAACTTTCAGTTATGACGCCACTTCCCATATCGTCAATAACGTCGTTTAAAATACTTTGAGATGGATTAGTTATTTTTCTGCCAAATAATAACTCTGTTGGTGTTTTCCTAGTAATTTCATGTACTGAAGAGTTTATCCCCATTTGAACATCCTGAACATTTTCGTCCCATTTTGCAGGATCTTTTCCGTGAGACATTGTACTAAGAGCAGATAAAATAGTGCGGTTATACCGCTCGACTTGCCCGTTTGCACGAGGAGTGGCAACCGAATTCAATACATGTTTAATACCAAGTCTTTGTATAAACTCTTTAAATTTCTTACTCGTGAAACTAGTCCCTCTATCTGTTATTAACCGAGTCGGCGTTCCGAAGTAACTAAAAAGCGTTTTGAAAACTTTAATGCTGGCCTTGGATTTGGTGCTTCGAACTGGCGCAAGGTTGATATATTTAGAAAAAGAATCCACAATCACCAATAAATAAGTGTTTCTCTTTTTGCTACGTATGAATGGCCCCAAATGGTCGGCGTGTATTGTATGGAATGGAATTTCTACCTTTGGAATAGGATGAAGTTCTCCTTCTTTTGCTCCAGCTGGTATTTTATGGTGCGCACATTCCAAACAGGCGGATACATATTTCTTTGTAAATCGTCGCATTTTTGGAAACCAGTAATATGACTGTAAGCGTTGCAAGGTTTTCTCAAACCCGAAATGTCCTACGTCATCATGGTTGGCTTTGAGTAATTGCCATTGAACTCCCCTTGGCACAACCCAGCGCATCGTATTCTCATCTATCACTCGGAACACTCGGCCATTCTTAATTTTATAGTCCCTTTTTATATCGGCAATTTTGGCAGATTCCGGATCCTCCAAGATGTCTTTTATACGCTTGACTTCAGTATCTCCAAATTGGACAGTTGCTATCCAGTCATCCTGTGCGACTGATAATACATCTAGGGTGTGTGTTTGTATATCTGCATCGAAAATGGGACTTCTGCTTAGTGCATCCACGTGTGCCATTCTATTTCCTGCTCGGTATTCAATATCGCAATCATATTCTAGAAATTGTATCCACCATCTTGAGATACGTGGAACAAGATCCCTTTTAGAAAAAGTTGAACGTAACGCGTTACAATCTGTGACTATTGTGAATCTAACGCCAAGTAGATAGACCCTAAATTTGTTAAGTGAACTAACCACCGCTAGAGTCTCAAGTTCGAAAGAATGCAGCTTTTGCTCGTCGTTAGTAGTTTGTCGACTATAATAAGCTACAGGATTCCAAGGGTTTGTACCAGTTCTCTGTAGCAAAATACCCGCTAAACCTAATTTGCTTGCATCCGTATGCAAACTGTGTTTCCGCAGTGTGGTCATACAACGCAAGTACTGGTCGTTCAATTAAATGACACTTTAAGGTGTCAAAAGCATCTTTCTCGTCAGACCCCCATTTCCACAAAGTATCTTTCCTCAAAAGGGCCGTCAACGGTCGTGCTATTAACGCAAAATTCTTGACGAACCTCCTGAAGAAACTCGCAAGCCCAAGAAATCTTCGAACTTCGTGTTGATTGGTTGGACAAGGGAACTTTGACACAGCTTCAATCTTTTGCAAACCGGGTTTGACGCCTTCCTTGCTAATCTCAAATCCCAAGAAGTCAATTTTAGATTTAAAAAATCTACATTTCTCCCTTTTTAGGGTAAGACCGCTTTGTTGTAATACGTGGAGTACCTTTTCCAGACGAGTCAATCCTTCTTCTAATGATACAGCTGGTATTAAGATGTCATCCATATAGATGACCACATATTTAATATCGCGAAGGATCTTATGCATCAGCCTCTGGAATACAGCCGGGGCGTTGGCCAATCCAAAGGGCATACGTGTATATTCATATTGCCCGTCCGGAGTAACAAACGCAGTCTTTTCTATAGATTCTTCGGCAATTGGGATCTGATGATATCCAGATGCCAAGTCGAGTGTGGTAAACACTTGGTGTCCCGATAAACGATCAAGCAAATCTTCAATTCGAGGCAGAGGATAATGATCTCGCTTGGTTCTATTATTTAGTGCGCGATAATCCACGTATAGTCTCTTCTCACCAGACTTCTTGTTTACTAAAATGATTGGGCTCGCATACGGTGATTTGGACTCACGAATTATCCCACATTCCATCATGTCACTTATCATCCCCTGCACATGTCGTCGCTCTGAATACGACAATCGGTAGGGGCGGTATACTACCGGTTCAGAATTTCTTAATTGAATCACCATTTCTGTTTCGGTGGTGTAGCCTAAGTCGTGTAAGCCTGTGGAGAAACAAACCTGATATTTATGTAATAGATCCTCTAACCTCAGTCTTTCATCAACGGAGAGGTCCTCTCCGCAGAAGAGTGTTTTATCAGATTCTCTATCACTCGTTACATTTAGAACGTTCATCACTGAACCCAAGAATCTGGCTCGAGTAACAAGTGTTCCCTTCGGTAAAGTCACGGCCTTTGAACCTAAATTTTGAATCAATAATAAGCATGTGCCTCTATATATCTCATATTGACCCGGCAGCAGAAAATATTCATTGCCAACGCATCCTCTCACTGATCCGACAATATGTATGGTCCCAGTAAACTGGTCACTAGTATTAACCCTAACAGTTTTCATTTCACCTATATTGATGACTACGTCTTGTTCTGTAAATAGCAATATTTTAGTTTCATTACATTGATCCATTCTTTCAAATTTTAAATATGTTGCGGTCTTTATAATTCGTACGTTTGGTCGCTCAGTAAAGGTATGTCCTAACAGTACAGGACTATTTATCAAATGGTCATCAACAATAAAAACGTCGACTCCATTTTCTACAATGCCATTGACATCTATATCGACTCGAGTCTCGCCTATTGGTACGTAAGGTACATTGCCTAATCCTCTCAATGTTGAACTTATTGCCGTTTTCCATTCTAACCCGAGCTTTAATGCGTCATTTCTTCGAATTAACGTAGCCTCACTACCTAAATCAACCTGACAAGCTACTGGCTTGCCATTAAGTTGTATGGTTATCTTATATTTGCCGTTGGTACCATCGTAAATCGAATTTTGTGGAGTACTTGCGTCTAAATCGGGCATACTGTGTTTTATGCTCTCATCTAAAAGAACTCTTAACACATTTTTCTCCGTCGACTCAGGCTTTCCGTTTTTCTTGGGACATTCCCTGTTTGTGTGGCCCACCAAATGACAATACGTGCATCTAATTAAAGGTTTCGGGCACTTTGAACAAGGATGTCCTTTTTCTTTACAATTAAAACACGTAATGTTTTCAAGACCTTGTCGTTGTGCATATGGAGTCATAGTATCTGCTTTGGTAACGGTTCGGCTTATTGTGTTTGAAAGTCTTTTATCTCTTTTAGCATCAACGTCTTTTGACTGTGGTTTTAGACTCTTGAAAAATTGTAAAACTTGCTCAGTTTTCTCAAAACTTGCTGCTTGGGCTCCTACTCTTACTCCTCTATCCTCAACACCATGGATCAAACAATCAATCGCTTCCTTGCCAAAAATTTTGCAGCGATTTAGCAAGTTTATTTTAAGGAAATAATATAATTCAAGAGATTCTCCGAATCGGGCTTTTGTATTTAACATCTCTGTTAGAAGCTCCGCGTAATTTTCAGATGCAGGGAAAGACTCTGTCAAGAGTAACTTCCAATCACACCACGTTCGTTTGAGAGAAGGTAGACCCTGATACCAAAGTTTAGCGTGGCCTGTAAGTTTTGGCAAGGCGTAGTGGATGGTCTGTCTATCGTTCCACTTATAAATTTCAGCGCATTCATCAACTTTTCTTAGCCAAACCGCGATAGTTTGCGCTTTTTGTAAGGGATCAAATTCCGGTACAACATTTATGATTGGAAAACTGTCACGTTCATTATTTTTCATAGCTTTAAGCATTTCTTTAAAAAATGATGGAGTCGTGTCATACCTGGACCTCTCGGCCTTCAAATTGTCCCTACCTGGTCTCAGTCTCTGATTGCGATGCTCTAAATCTCGTATACGTTCAAGTTTATTGGTAATTTCAGTTTGTCTTAGGCGCAGACTCTGACCTTCAGACTCCAATTCTTCTCGCAGCTTATGATAATCGGTCGTGATAGTACTGTGCCTGCAACTGGCTATACGACTCTGGTCACGTCCTCGATCGCGGCTCCGGCTATCGCCTCGATCGCGGCTCCGGCTCTCGCCTCGATCGCGGCTCCGGCTATCGCCTCGATCGCGGCTCCGGCTATCGCCTCGATCGCGGCTCCGGCTATCGCCTCGATCGCGGCTCCGGCTCTCGCCTCGATCGCGGCTCCGGCTATCGCCTCGATCGCGGCTCCGGCTATCGCCTCGATCGCGGCTCCGGCTATCGCCTCGATCGCGGCTCCGGCTATCGCCTCGATCGCGGCTCCGGCTATCGCCTCGATCGCGGCTCCGGCTATCGCCTCGATCGCGGCTCCGATCACGCCCTCGATCACGGCTCCGATCACGCCCTCGATCGCGGCTCCGATCACGCCCTCGATCGCGGCTCCGATCACGCCCTCGATCGCGGCTCCGATCACGCCCTCGATTACGGCTCCGATCACGCCCTCGATTACGGCTCCGATGATGCCCTCGATCGCGGCTCCGATTAGGTGTCAAAAGAAACCTCCGTGGTCTGTAATTCTGTAGGTTCCTTTTATTTATATCGCGTGGTGGATCATGAATTTCTACCATAGTCCTAGTTCCCTTCAATATAGGACTTATTTGCCTTATTGTTTCGTTTGCATCAATAATATTATCCATTTTGAATACTCAAATATGTACCAGTACTTCCAGAGGCTGTGGTCTTTATCCCACTTCTGAATTTGTAGAAGGATCCTCAAATAATATGCGACACTTGTAGGTATAATCACTTTATTTCTAATTCATTTACTTCAACCTTACACTATACTGACAGAAGCTAGAACACGAATCCCCCAATGAGCCGCACGCCGGCGTTTATATTGAATTGTCCCCACCATTAGCCGTACTGGTGTCAAACCAGTATAGTGATTTATCTTGTAACTACCCGATAAACTATAACAATTGTTACATACGTGTACTATCTCTATGGATTAGTGTGGAGAGAACAAACGAGTGAGATATCGGCGTTGTGACATGACGTGCCGTTAGAGGGTAGACGAATTTGCAAGTAAAATCATAGTATATAGCTATGTACTGTGTATTCAAACCCAGTGCCGCTAGAAAACTTCTCCTAAAATAAAATACTGATCTATTTTGCTTGTTGGTCGCAAGCCCCTCGATTTGTTTCTTTTTCGGATTCGGAGTGTGAAGAAGCATAAATAGGCCGGCATGATTCTGGCGATCACCGATAAACCTATTTTTGTCAGTGGTCGCAAGTTTTTTTTGGACTGCACTACGCTTACCATCTGGTGTAATCACTTTGCTGTGCCTTGTTAAAAAAAAATGCAGTGATTTCCCAACCTAGGAAATAAATCCAGGACCCAACGGTTTAGGCCTAGAATACTGCTCTTTGGCATAAGCTGACCCTTTTAAACACCACCACCTTCCTACCGAGGCAGTCGGATAAAATATGATCATCATGAATTCCGTTTTCACCGTCCACTATTGAATGTAGATCTTCCCAAGTGAAAAAAATATATAACAAAAACATATTATGTTGGAACTGTTTTGTACTTTTGAGAGGTAGAGCCACGTCCAAGACGAATGGACCAGCTCAATCTATTTGATGCCACTGTCTTACCAAAAACCGACGTTAAGTGGCTGCTCGATATTTTGTTTTGAAACGTTCGGTGGCTAAAATCATTCAAAATTTATTCTCTTCCTTTAAGATTAGTAAGATATCTATGATCTTTTTTGGTATCGTGGGTGTTAATGAATCATCAGGTGTTCTGCTCAGTTGCCAGTCTCTGTTAAAAATATAACAACATAAGCTCACGCCTATATTCCCGAAGTCAGAGGTGAACTAGCGACCCACATTTCGCCGAGCTTAGTTCCGTCCCAGATGCTGATAGAGAGCAAGCCCATCATGGCGATCATTGGGCATAAATTCCAGACTCCGGACTGATAATGAAAAGTCCAGTATCCCTTTGTCCGACTCGGGGATCGAACCCTCAGGACGGTAGTCGTACCGAAAAACAACCACGCCGCCGAGGCAGTCAAATAAAAAAAACTTGAAATCACTTATCATGGTTAAAAACACCATCCAATGCACGAACAATTCAAATATTTGCATTTCAAACGACAAAAGACATTAAGCGGTGAAATCGAAACGAAAAAGAATAAGATGAGAGGTCGAAATGTAAAATTTATTCATCGTTACACTCGAAAAAGCTCGTGTCCGTGACAAAATGGCGACACCGGAAACTGTGGAATGAAACGTGAAATTAAAACTTGGATATCTTTGGGTCCTTTGCGGATATGGCCTTGAAGAGCAGGCCTTTTTTGGGCTTAATATGTTAACCATTGTTTTAGGTCGGCTTAATTATTTTTATAGCAGAGACTGGCAAATGAGCAGATGGGTCACCTAATGGTAAGTGATCTCCACCGTCCATAGACACCTACGACACAAAAATCATGGGTGCGTTGTTGCTAACCTAAAAAGAGGGAATGGAAGGGGAGGGAAAAGGGATTGGGAAAGGGAAGTGGGGGAATTGGGCCACCGGAAATCTCAATTACCGAACGAAACGCATCAGCAAGCTGCCACTTTACGTCGGTTTTCTGTGAGACAGTGGTATCAAACCGGTCGAGCCGGCCATTCGTGCTGTAGACGTAATTGTCTACAGCGTGGCTCAACTTTTACTAAAATTCATCTCGCCTCACCTCCTTGGTAAAGTAGTAATGTAAATGGGCTGTAAACCGGGAGGTCCTGGGTTCAATCCCCAGATCGGGTGGGTTGTTTTTCTAAGACTATTTACTGTACTGGATCCTCCTGGGTTTACGTCATATAGGCAGTCGGTCGAAAAATTAAGCCAGATCCTTTCTGCAACATGCTTGAAAAACTGTGTTGCACTGACCCCACATTAATATAGGATAAGGGTAGGTGGAAAAAATACTTTAGGTCTTCCTTGATTTGACAGCCTTCGTGAAGCAGCGGGCGAGTAGCCGGCTGTGAAGCGAGAGGCTGCGGGTTCGATCCCCGCACCGAGACAAATGTTTGTATGACCTACAGATATTTGTTTCGGGTCTGGGTGTTGTGAGACCGAAAGTCTCTCGTAGGTTCTGATACTCACGATTCATGTTATACCTAGTGTGGGATCAGAACTACATATGTATGTGACTGTTGGATGTATTTATTTATTTAAGCAGATATTTTTACTCCATTGCCTTCCATAACTACATCAGTCCAAAGCAAGCTCTGAGGAAATCTTTTCTATTATTTTTCCATTATGCCATCAGCTGGCGGTTAACTTAAAGCTGAATGTAAACTGAAATAACAATACGACTTTCCGACTCCTTTAAAGCGGACGAATAAAATCTCTCCCAAGAAATGGTACAAAAGCAGGAATTAAATATTAACTAATAAATGTTTAGAAGTTAAACCGACTTGGATTAATGTAACAAATATTGTTACATTAGTTCAAGAATACAATGAATGAAAAGCAAAGGAAAAATGTTTTGTTTATATTCTAATGCAAAGCGAAAGCGATCGAGGGAAGTTTTTTTATATGAGAGTTCGCCTTGGTTTGGGATTTCAATCAAATAAAATACATAAACATGGTAAAGCACATAAGCATTGCAAAATGTTAGATAACTAGGCCCACCATGAGTTTTTATGACATTTCTCATACATACATACATACATAAGCTCACGCCTGTATCCCCGGAGGGTTAGGCAGAGGTGTACTAGCGGACAAGACCACCCACATTTCGCCAAGCTTAGTTCCGTCCCAGATGTGATAGGAGGCGAGCCTATTGCCATATCGGGCACAAATTCCAGACTCCGGGCTGATATGGAAAAATCCAATATCACTTTGCCTGATCCGGGGATCGAAACCGAGACCTCAGGACGATAGTCGTACCGAAATACAACCACGTCACCGAAGCAGTCTTTGACATTTCTCGCAAATTAAAATATTTTTATGAAACCACCCGAACGCCTCTAGCGGTTACATGGGGAATTGATGTTATTCATACAAATTATATTACGTAGTCGCCATCGCGAAATATAAAAAACTTGAGTGGTAGACAGTTACGTCTACAGCACGAATGGGCCGGTTCGAACGGTTTGATACCACAGTCTCACAGAAAACTGACGTAAAGCGGCAGCTTGCTGTCGCGTTTCGTTCAGAGAGTGAGATTTCCGGTGGCCCAATACCCCCCTCCCTATACCAATCCCTTTTCCCTCCAATTCCATTTCCTCCTTTTAGGTTGGCAACGCATCCATTCGTATTGTGTCTTGGGTGTCTATGGGCGGTGGAGATCACTTACCATCAGGTGACCCATCAACTCCAGCCAGTCTGCTATAAAAAAAACTCATGGTTAATCCTCAACAGTAAAAAGGCCATCGAATCGTACTACGCGTTTCAAAACCGCACCAAACAATCAAATATCGACAAAAAACAAAAAGAACCATCTAAGCCCTATCAAATGATTGCCAAACCATGTTCCAATACAGCAATGGAAGACTAAAAAGGCGAACATTGGTACAATGATATTTTTACAAACACTTGGGACCAGTGTTTTTAGGGATCCGTACCTCAAAAGGAAAATACGGAACCCTTATAGGATCACTTTGTTGTCCGTCTATCTGTCTGTCATGACCCTTTTTCTCAGGAACGCGTGGAGGTATCAAGCTGAAATTCATATCAAATACTCAGGTCTACTGTCCCTTAGAGCTGTGAAAAAACAAACTTCTAAGCCAACGCAATAAAAAATACAGCTGTTTATGCCGCAAATTTTCGACACTCGCAAGGGAATCAAAACCTATAGGATATTTCCCGTGAACTTACAATCTTGAAATTTGGTACGAAGCAACGTCTTACAGCACAGATAAAGGAAAAATTGCCAAATTCATTATATACCTACAGGTTTGTACGGAATCCTCGGTGCGCGAGTCCGACTCGCACTTGGCCGGTTTTTGTCTACAAAGACCGCTTAGCATACGAATGGGCCGGCGAACGATGAGATTGTCTTTTAGAGAAAAACGTCGAAAGTTTTTTGTTATTCTAAGAGTTGTTCTTAAGTTCAATGGTCAGGGGGCGAGACAATTTTGACACGAAACAAGATTGCAAGATAGCAAATTACATATAGGACTTTCGATAAAAATATTTTTGATCAAAATAATGCAGTAAAGGTTTCTTTCTATCAAATAAGATGTTTGTAATTTGGAATCGAACAAATGTCTCATTATTTTTTCAAAACACTACGCTTTTCAAAATATTGGTTGCTAGTTTTTTTTTGGACAGCACTACGTTTACTATAAGGTGTATTCTGTATAACATAACCATACGAGTACTTTACCGTGTTGAAAAAAAAATGTAGTTAAACAAATGGTTCCTTAACCCGTCGGAGGCGGCACATATATAATATATATTATGTTACATATATTATGTTACATAAGCGTATTGGCCACCGAAGGCCTAGCCGCCCGTGATTATTTAAAAGGATATTAAGGAACAAAGAATTCTACACGTGAAATTAAAAAACACTATACATATAAAATTCCTATCAACTGCAATTTAATGCCGTAATTAAGTCAGATTTCAATAAAAATGGTGTCTTTTCAAACATTAAGTAGAATTGTACCTAAGCAATTTTCAGAATGGTCCGTCGAGACCTGTTTTTACAATTGCTTTGAGAATCCCTACTTTGGAATTCAATACAGTTTTGAAACATCAGCTACGGAATCTTGCAGGGTTTTGTTAAGGTTTTCCAGAAATTCAGGAGCCAGACTCATTTTTTGTTATCCTGATATTTAAAAGTTAATGAATCGTTTCAATGAACCATGATTTATTTAGTTTTTAGGAACGCGTCTTCTATTAAAACTTTAACAACTAAAAATCTACATATTTTCCAGTCGGGAACATGTTTTAAATAACTTCTGGCCTAGTATAAGTTGCGTAACTATTGATTTTGACTATTTTGAACCGACTTAAAAAAGGAGGACATTCATTCGACTCGTATGTGTTGTTACAAGTGCACGATATTCGTGTATGTTAGTCTATAGTGTATATTTATTATGTAAGAAAATTAATTAATCAGGTAGTAATTAGTAATAATGTTATTTGTTTAAATTTTATTATTGTTGGTGTTGTTAGATTTAAGTTTATTATATTTTAGATTATAGGTAATGTAAAATGTAAGTGTTTTGGCAAAGTACTGTAAACTTTCTTTTTTTTTTAAATAAATGGATGTATGTTGGTCGACGTATATATCAGAAACTATAAATCGTATTACGATGGCTTTTTTTATTTAACTAGGTATCTTATAACTTAGTGAATAGTGTAAGTTTCATAAAAATCGGTTGAGTAGTTTACAACCGGGAGGTCCTGGGTTCGATCCCCAGGTCGGACAGGATATTTTTGTAATGCCATTTTCTTGAGACTGAATCCTCTAGAAGAGGCAGGCAACCGGTTGTAATGCCATGCTTGAAAAAGTGTTACACCAACCCCACATTAGGGTGGGATAATGACAAGTAACAAAAATCCAATATGCGTTCCGTTACGCGTATGTTTAATCCTCATATAGAGGTAAAAGAGGATAGAAGACGTGGCATATCTACGAAAAAATTAAGTATTCCTAATCTATGGAACGAAACCAAAATGGCGACGCTCGATTCGAATTGGGCTTCGATTCGGTTTCGTTTATTGACCTAAAATTCCAAAGAAATTAAGGAAAAAAGTGCGCTAATGTGTCATTAGATTCGAGAACTTGTCATTTGGTCATTTTTAACGTGACAGTGCACTTTTTAACTCTATATCGGGGGAATTTATATTACTAAATGAATTCGAATCGAATTAAAATACGAATCGTGTCAAGAGTCTGCCCCCTGGTCCTCTATTTTTTTCTTTACAACAACATCAACATACATAAGCTCACGCCTGTATCCCCGAAGGGGTAGGCAGAGGCGTACTAGCGAACTAGAACACCCACATTTCACCGAGCTTAGTTCCGTCCCAGATGTGATAGGGGGCGAGCCTATCGCCATATCGGGCACAAATTCCAGACTCCGGGCTGATATGGAAAAATCCAATGTTTTTCTTTAATCATTGGTTTAATCGAAGGAAAAGAATATTTCCCCTGAATTCTTGTTATGACCGACGTGTGAGCTTCTATATGACAACAGCCGTTGATTTTGTTCATGGAATGTGTATCGAGCATTTTCCTCGTTCGTTTAGAACACGATTTGATGTATGATTGGGTTAGTGTGTATGGTTGTTCGGCAGTTTTGTTTGGGAAAACTTGGATGGTAACGTCGAGCGAGAAATAAATTGGATCGAATTTATTTTCGTAACCGACGACAAAAAGCAGGTTCTGACTAAGGTTATTAATGCCAAGAACAAAATAATAATTGCATAAAGCTTTAAATGCCGAAAGATTTCGACCTTTTTTTATCACGTTTCATTGTGGGGTTAACGCAACACATATTTTAAAATATGTAGCAGATAGGATTTGGCTTTAGTTTTTGGAACCCGCCTATCTGACATCAACTGTGTCTAGAGTCTAAAGGTTCCAAAAGTTTGGAGGATTAAGATTAAGGGCGACTTGCAGCACTATTACTAATCTAGAGTTAGGCCTAAAGTCGATTTAACTTTCATTTTATTCGTATATTTAAATCGAGATTTAAGATAAATTGAGATTTATCTAAGTGCTGCGATGCAAATTAGACTCGTATCACCTAAAAGCGTAAAATTCTTCTTTTAAAAATAATGGCATCCATGCATTTGCGATGATTTAGCCAATGTCAAGGTAAGTATAGCAATTATCAAGTTCACAATGACCATGAGACTCAGATGTGGATAATCTGAAGGCCCTGGTGGGATTATGGCGGCAATTCCTTCCACCGCGATGCCCCTCATATGACCATCACTCAGTGAATCGACCGGACAAAGCCAGCCAACGCACTTAGCAAAACTCATAAAAGGTCACCGACTAAAAAGTTTCCACATTATACTGTCCATCTCCCTGACTTTTGGTAAATAAACCAAATCACATTAAATAACATACACAACTCCAGATAATAATATGAAATAATTTAAACCAGCGACGCCCACCCTGTCAAACTTCCCGTCAAAATACAAACGTAAAATTAAAAAGGTTAAAATATTAGTGAAGTAAAATAACATAATTTTGCTTACAACAATGGTTACAATAAAATACCACCAAAACAAAATCAATTTATAGAAACTGAAAATCACACGTTTAGATGGAATATTCTAGAATTTTCGCAGAATACAACCTACAGAATATGGACAAAACTTCCTTAAGAGGTCTTGACCAAAGTGCTTACTCAAAAAATATTCCATGCCCTTCAAATGAGGTCTATAATAACATTGCCCTTTCGTGCGTGGGTAGAAATTGGGGGAAACTAGTTTCTACTAAAATACGAGTTCTGATTACTCATGCCGAAGTATTATATTTAACCCAAAAACTATTAAAGTTTCTCGGGTAATGTCTAATTTAAATGCTAATGGATGTATAGTACTTCAAAACTTTTATAAAATCTGATATTAGTTGGTGATACCATGAATAAATTTTCATTTATCAATCTTTATCGCTTAATGGTTAGACAGATGTAACTTTGAGAAGTTCGAACTTGCAACTATAATGTGATTTTGCATTTTATCTAACGTATATCTTGTGATTTGAGCAACTCGGAATCCGAATCTCGAATTCCGAGTTGCTCAAAGAGTAATGGAGCGCATCATGCTTGGTATTACGTTATGAGACCGCAAACGTTATGAGTGGATTCGGCTCAAAACTAGAGTAACAGACGTGATGGCTGTAATAGCAAAGAAGAAGTGGACATGGGCGGGACACATTGCAAGAATGGATTCGAGCCGTTGGGCTAGGACAATACTCGAGTAGAGAACTAGAGACAACTCCAGAAGGCGCGAAAGACCACCACGACGCTGGGTAGATGACATCAGACGATTTGAAGTATAGGACTGGATGATCCGGGCACAAGACCGCTGGGAATGGATGAGAAGAGAAGAGGCCTACGTCCAAGAATGGACCACGAACAGGTCATGATGATGATAATGATGATGATATCTTATGATTCATTTTAAGCTATGGTTTAATATTATGTTTTTGGTGCTTGTGCTATGGTATTTTACACATACTACAAAGAAAAATATATGTAGTATTTTAAATCATACAAGAAATTTTAGTGAACATCAAACACTTTAACACATTTTTATACTGTGCCTAAACCGTGTTTTATTTTCCATTGACTACGTAACATTTGATTGACAGACTCTATCCACCGTTAATAATTCAATGGACAGGGTATAAAGCGTTATCCATGCATGGGATATTGTGGGATTTTTAGTTTATTGTGGTCGGATATTTGGTGGCAGTTTTTACGTTTAATAAACTGCTCTTGATTGCCTGCCTGGACTCCCTCTGAGGGTTCCAGTCCTGGGAAAATTGTGTTAAAAACATTTTCTATCTACCAGGGGGGTTACCATCACCGCTTATAGCAGTATTATTATAATTTTACTTGTACCGATTCCCATACAAAACAAACGAAGAACGATTATAATAACACTGCTATAAGAGGTGGTGATAATCCCCCAGGACCTCTTTATCCACATCCCATTGATAATAATATGTTGCCACTACTTTAATTACATTAAATTGCCTCATATTACATTAAAGACATATCAAAAAAGTAATTTTTATTTATTAAAAAAACATGGTTAGTACGCGTTATTTCTTTCTGTCTGCCCTTCATCATCATCATCATCATCCCTTATTCCACATTAATTTGAGGCGCAACTCACTTTTTCAAGGATGTTGCAGAAAGAATTTGGCTCAGTTTTTACGACCGTTATAATGTTTTATTATTTGTCTTCCGAAAATACATGTTGTATTACTGCATCTTACCATTTTGTTATCTACACGAAGCTCAGAAGCTTGTAAACAAAGTGACTAATGTCTATCAAAAATTATAATTTTCATAACTGTGATGGTAAGAAACGACCAGTCATTTCTAAATAAAGCCAAAAAAAAATCCCCATTTAAATGAGCCATCACTTTCACAATATTCGGGCAGACCCGAAAATCCTCACATTTATCGTCCAAACGATATTAAGGCCAAAGGAATCCATCAAGCAAGTACTCACGAAATTAAATAACAGAAAAGTCGCCGAAAGACACCGATTATATGCGAAAAATGGCAGAACCACCTGGCGGAGAGAAATGTATTAAATCCAAGGTTATCCCATTCGGTAAGCCTCTTAAACTGTCAGCCTAAAGGTGGGGCCGTACAGAGAGCTTTGTAATTCAATAATATTTTTGTAACTATATTTACTGAATAATAAATTTAATATTTTACTGGGAAAAGGCAGGTGTTGTGTTTTAACATTTAGGTATTTTTAGATATTCCTGGAATAAATCCAAGTAGTTAATCAGTATTACTAGGTATTTTGTACCATTAGGGTATTTATATATTAAAAATTCGTCGTCAGTCGAGTCCATTCGTACTGTAGGCAAGATTGTCTACAGCATAGCAAAACAAAATGGTCGCCAATTTTTTTCAGTTTTTGTATCGGATTGGTCTTTTAGAACTGTTGTCCAGCTCAGATTCCGATTTTGAAGTCAATCGGCCATTCTTTCTTTCCATTTGCCTTTCTCTCACTCTAATGTAGAGTCGGCGCAACACACCTTTTCAAGCATGTTGCAGAAATAATTAGTTTTTTAGTTTTTATCTTACATGCCTGATGGCCCCCTCTGAGATGCAGTATCAGGCAAATCTTGATAGAAAACCCATTTTGTCAGATCTGGGATTCGAACTCAGGATCTCCCGGTCCATAGGCAAACGCTGCAAAGAAACCAAGGAGGTGACATAGAGTATGGCTCTACTCATAAGTATCGAGATGACAGTGATACACTACATATTTCTACTGCTTATAAATCATAAAAGCAGCGATAGCTCAGTTGGGAATGGTACGGACTGTCGAGACAAGTTTCGGAGGTTCGAGACCAACCCCATAAAAGAGCACACACCTCTGACTTTTCTATGTTAAGTGTGTTTTCATTGTGAAATATCGCTTGTTATAACGGTGAAGAGAAACATCGTGAGGAAACCTGCATACGCGAGAATTTCTCCACAAGAATTACGAAGGTATGTGAAGTCTACCAACAGACTAGCATCGCTCCCACTGTGTAGGATCACAACCTGTCACCGTAACTCAAAGCGAGCGATTATGAGACGAGGCAGATGCTGCCGAAGGGTAAACGTACCCGGTACGGGATTACGACCCGATGCCCAAACTGTCATGTGAGATTTACATTGAAAATGTAAAGCACTTCGTGATTGATTGGCAGGATATTTTGGTAAAGAATATGTTTAGTATATCCACACTGTGGACAGGTTAGGGAAAGTTGGATAACATAAGCTCACGCCTGTATCCTCGAAAGAGTAGCCAAAGGCGCACCAGCGAACTAGAACACCCAATTTCGCCAAGCTTAGTTCTGTTTCAAAAGTTATAGGGGGCGAGCCGATCGCTATATCGGGCACAAATTCCAGACTCCGGACTGATATTGAAAAATACAATATCACTTTGGATCCGGGGATCGACCCCAAAATCGCAAGATGGAAGTCGCACCGAAATACAACTACGCCACCGAGGACGACAGTTGAATTTCTGGATGAAATCTTTCTGACTGGCACTATCACAGCATAATGCCAGGGTCTGCCTTTCTACTTCCATTTCGCTCGGTCTTAAAAATCCTCCATTCTTGAGAAACTTAGCTCTCATATCGTTCTTTTTAACGTCTAGCCAGCTCTTTTTGGGCCGACCACGCAGACGCATCCCTGATACGATTTGGTCCAGACTCAAGGCACATGCGAGCGACGTACTCCTGTGATGGATAGGCATCGCCCTTACCAATTTTAATTTTTTTTGTATCCTCGGTAGGTAGGATTGATTGTGCTCTTCGCATAGCTGATGCACATGGTCGATGGTAACTACTTACCATTAGCTACACTGGAGATGAAGTCGTTTTTACGAGATTTACGATACAAAGTTTCTTAGTCAATAAAATATAATATTAGCCCAGTAACATTACCGTCTCACTGGTGGAAACTGGCTGCCACTACTAATGAGAGAGCATAGGTCTTAGTCCACCATGATGTAATGCAAGTTGGTAGACTTCACGTACCTTCGAAATTTTTATGAAGCAGTTCTCAGGTATGGCGAAAACCTCACGATGATTTCTTCACTGTTGTAGCAAGTGATAATTCCTAATGAATACACCCACCATAGTAGTACTTGTAGCCCGAGCACGAAAAACTAATGTAAATGTATTCGAGTTCGCTGCGCATTACATACAAATTTCATAGACGCGCATCGAGCACGAATACATTTACGGTTGTCAGAAATTTTCCTGCTCGGGCTGCAGGTCTTATTAGGGTTGGTTTTGAACCTGCAATACTCATATGGGCATTCTGTATCACTCCCAACTGAGCTATCGGTTCTTACTCAGTAACATCTAATGCTTATACCACTACAAGGATATTATATCAGAAATGTACAAATGAGAATATATTACACCGAAAATTATACCCATATGGGTCTTAAGCCGTCAAGGGGCACCTAAAAGCGGACCTCAATTAATTTCAAGAGGCCCAGGTGGATCGTGACGTAATGCAAGGGAGACGTAAGTTGCACATTAATTATTTTCGACCCGAGACGTTTTCTAAAGGGTCCCATTTGAGATGTGACACTAAATGTAGGAACATTTGTTCATTTGAGCGACGTAGGCTGTGACTTTCGGGGATTTCAAGGGATTGTTAATGTATCTTTGGAATTACGGAACGCAACCGATTTTTTTAGTGGTAGAGTCACGCTGTAGACAGTAACGTCTATAGCACGAATGTGCCGGCTCGACCGGTTTGATACCACTGTCTCACCGAAAACCGACGTAAAGTGGCAGGTTGCTATCGCATTTCGTACGATACGTGAGATTTCCAGTGGTCCATTATTATAATTCCGGTCTTATATTTGGTTATGATTTGATGATGAAGTATCAGACAATTAAAAAAGAAACGCAAAATGGTTTATTCAAAATATATAGTTTTTGGTTTTTAATTTAGCTGTATTTTTTGTCAAATTCAAATTTGCTATAGATAACTTTGTAGCCGCCTCCTTGGTCTAGTGGCAGCAAATATGGGCTGTGGACCGGGAAGTCCTGAGTTCGATTCCCAGGACGGGCAAAACGAATTTTCTAATTTTATTTTTCCGGGACTGGATCCTTTACAGGGAATAGACGTCAGGGAGGCAGCCGGTCGTAAAAACTAAGCCAAATTCTTTTTGCAACATGCTTTAAAATGTGTGTTGCGTCGACCCCACACTAAGGTGGTATAAGGGTAGAAAGAAAGAAAGAACTTTGTAATAAAATATCTATATTGAAATAAAACTATTTTTACGGATTCTATCACGATTTGGTTTTAATTTTTATGCCCGACGTTTTGAAAGCTTTGCAGCCTTCGTGGCGACGGCTCACGGGGGTCATGGTTTTATTTCAATGAATAAATAAATAAAAATAAAATAAAAATGTTTATTGATCACGTAGGCATGTAAAAAAGCACTTATGATAAGTCAACACAAGCAAATTTTTAAATTAAGATTAATATAATTTACATTATATATTTAAATTTGATGACAGGCAGGGAAGTATGTACATAATAACGATGGGATGGCTAAGATAGGGTGATAAGGGGAGATAGGAATAGAGTGTAAGGGAATGGGTTGTATGGGAATGGCATATGGCAGGAATGGTGGCAGGAGATTGACTGGAAATATAATAAATAAATATAATGAAAATATTACGAATAACATTTGCGTAAACCTAAAAAACCTGAAATATCTTCAACTTAATACATACTTAACTACAAGCATAAGACATCGGCGTCTCTTGACTCAAAATCCATTAATATCGGTCGGATTGGAAACCGCGGCAATATTTCAATTAGAAAGGTAATATTTCAGGAGGCTCAAATCGCTACAGAAATTGCTAGAGACCACTCATTCTTGATCAGATATAATTGAAATTTGGTTTGGTACATAATCAATTGTTGTATGCAAAAGTGTTTGTAACATTTATATTTATGAACTTTATAAAAGATATATTGGTTACAGAATGAAAACCTAAAATAAAAGTTGAAAAAGACAAAAGGAATTTTTAATTTAAAGTAATTATTCTCGGAATCGAACCCGGGACCTCACGGTCCACAGCCCACATATGCTGCCACTAGACCAAGGAGGCGGCTAGACCAAGGAGGCTAGGAACTCATTCATATTCTGAATTTAAATTAAAAAAAAAAATATTAAGTAGATTTTATTATCACAATTATTACAAATTAACTATGCCATAACCCGGACAAGGCGTAATAGCAAAATCCCTGGCAAATTATGATTGAAAATTACGCGGGCGGGTAGAACCTTCCACAGAGTGAATAACTTAATTTAAATTAAAATAAGAGATGACAGCTGAGGAAGTCCCCCACCTCCCCTCGAGATAGAAGCATTATTCGACACCATTTTTATTTTCTCATCGAACAACGTTTAAATGAAGGCTGCTCTTTTATTTTTGTTCCTAATTTTATTTTTCATTAATTACCATAATGGGATTGGGGTGAAGTGGGGAGATACGGAGAGTGTATTAAAAACACTTTAATTTCGTTTTTTTTTATTTCACTTGTTTAATCAAAGGCTTATTGCCTCGTTGATCTAGTGGTAAAGTATACAGACTGTGGCTGAGATCCTGGGTTCGATTCCTAGGTTGGGCGACGCGTGTTTTTCTAACATGATTTCGGGACTGAGTCCTCAAGACAGGAAAGCGGCCGATCAAATCTAAAGCCAAATCCTTTCTAAAAGATGCTTGAAAAGTTATGTTTTAACCACATATAAGAGTAGGATTAGGGCAGATGGAATTTTTGGGGGGTGAGGTTCTGTGGGGATTTTGGTAGTGACACGATTGGTACTGATTCGATTCCTGTATCGAGATATAACAAACAAGTAATGTGAGTTAAATCCGAAGGGGTAGACGGAAGTGCAATCTTCCATTTTTAGCAAAGGTTATTTCCGTTCCATGATATGATACGGGGCGAGCTTATCTCCATATTTGGCACAAGTTTCAAACTTCAGACTGATACCTACTAAAAAAAATCACTACCCGACCCGGGAATCAAACTCGACACCTCAAGACGTACGATATACGCAATTTTACTACACCACCAAGGATAATTATATCATGCTGAAACCTTTTGTTTGTTACATAACTTTACTTTGAAGGATGCGAGCTTTCCGTATACCAGATATCCTGTCGCATTATTAGTTTAGTTACGAGATTTAGCATCGAGATCGAATCGGTATTGGTTCCAAAGTATCCAAATAATGTTAACATGACTCAAGCCGGTTTAATTTAGGAGGTTATGGAGTCATGTATATGATCGAGCTTATACTGTAAACTGGAAAGTCTTTTGTTTGAATAAGTTTTTCTTGGCATTTTTCGCTAACTGAATTGCCTCGGTGGCGTGGTTTTATTTCGGTGTGACTACCGTCTTGAGGTTTTAGGTTCGATCCCCGGGTCGGGCAAAGTGTTATTAAATTATTCCATATTAGCCCGGAGCCTGAAATTTGTGACCGATATGGCAATAGACTCGCCCCCTTTTCACATCTAGGACGGAATTAAGCTCGGCGAAATGTAGGTGTTCTAGTTCGCTAGTGCGCCTCTGCCTACCCCTTCGGGGATACAGGTGTGAGCTTATGTTAATGTTATGTGCACAATAACCGAAAACACATATCATATCAATTAACTGCCTTGGTGGCGTGGTGGTATTTCGGTACGACTACCGTCTTGAGGTTTTGGGTTCGATCCCCGGGTCGGGCAATGTGTTATTGGATTATTCCATATTAGCCTGGAGTCTGAAATTTATGACTGATATGGCAATAGACTCGCCCCCTTTTCACATCTGGGACGGAACTAAGCTCGGTGAAATGTCGGTGTTCTAGTTCGCTAGTGCGCCTCTGCCTACCTCTTCGGGGATACAGGCGTGAGCTTATGTTAATGTTATGTGTATATCAATAACCGAAAACACATATCATATCAATTAACTTCGTTATAGAATGTTCATATTTTGATATCAAAAAGAATATTTCACAAAAGTCGAGTTCAGAGCGATCGTAAAAACACGACTCTGGGGAAATACTAAAGATTTTTATTATACGATACTGCACGTGTTCGAGAGCTCGTATTTTATTGAAAAAAGGGAGTTGCGGAGTGCTGGGATGGCAGGGAAATTGGCGACGAGCTGAGGACTTGTCGTTTCAGATAAAACTAGAAATAGTATGCTTGGATAATGAATTCGTTAGAAAGATGGTAAAATTAGGGTTATTTATGTTCGAATATTAATATTACATTCATTGTTGGTTTTCCGGATTCATTTATTAAGTAGGTTGGGACTAAAATTGCCTTAAAGATTAATATCAAATTAAAGTTGATTTCAAATTAACCAAGTTGAAATCTTAATTATTTACTATGTAGACAACGCCCGCGACTTCGTTCGCGCGGAAATTTATTTTCCGGGATGAAAGTAGCATATGTGTTATTCAGATGTATAATCTATACAATTGTACAGTTTAATCAAAATCCATTCAGTAGTTGTTGCGTGAAAGAGTAACAAACATATTTACAAACTTTATTTTTATAATATTAGTAGAATGCAAGTTACAAGTAACATTCTATTTTGTTTCTATTTCTTTCTTTTCTTTTCGACTGAAACATCCTTTACACAATATTACATAGCTATGAAGTTAATTTTACTTTACTTTTTGGTGTGCATACTGAAGTGTATATCCCTCAGGGGGGGTTGACGCCAGGCAGGCAGCCGGTCGTAAAAACCGAACCAAATCCTTTCTGCAATATGCTTGAAAAAGTGTGTTGCGCCGACCCCACATGAAGGTGGGATAAGGGCAAGTAAAAAGAAAAAAAATATGTTCATTTCTGCATTTATGAGTTTCTTAATTTAATTTTGACTTACTAGGCTTTCATTTATTCAGATTAATAAGCATAAATTAATGATTTTGATCTTTATTTACAATTTACAAAACATCTAAAAATCACCGTAGCAATTATCATATTTATATTGGTTTCACACACATGATCCTAATTTAACACAATTCCCAACCCATTTTTTTAGATTAAATCCCACGTCACTGACCGGAATATCATAATGTGTTTTAAATTAACCCTCCAGGGTCACTTAAAACCAGTCGAAAGTTAATTTAACCCTTCGAAAACAAAATCCACTCATTTAGCGGACAAGAAGGTTGGAAGGAAATGAGGTGTTGAAGCAATTTGGCCGTCCCAATAGCCTGTTTACCGATTTCCCCGATAATTCACGTGGAAAATTTCTTATTAAACTCCAGCATGTTTTGACACGATTTAATTTGATAGATTAGAGAGGGTTATCGTGTTTTTGATGGATAAATATGAATTTTGAAATTATTTAACACAAACTGCCTCGGTGGTGTGGTGGTATTTAGGTACGACTACGGTTCTGAGGTCTCGGGTTCGATCCCCGGGTTGGGCAAAGTAATATTGGATTTTTCCATATCAGCCCGGAGCTGGAATTTGTGCCTGATATGGTGATAGGCTCGCCCTCTATCACATCTGGGACGGAACTAAGCTCGGTGAAATGTAGGTGTACTAATTGGCTAGTGCGCCTCTGCCTACCCATTCGGGGATACAGACGTGAACCTATGAATGTATGTATGTATTTTTTGTGGATTGGCTTCTTTCTGCACAACATGCATCAATATAATATACCCTAGATGCACAGTTCTTTGCAAATATCCTCCTAAAAAGTGGTCTCAGCAATAAAACAAATAAAAAGATTACTGGTTCTGATAAAATCAGCACAATTATAACCCTATGCACGTGTTCTAAAGTAGCTTATAAACGAAATGAGCAAGCGTTTTTAAATTTGAATTTTGAAATTTAGAATTCTATCGGCGTCCGAATGTATGCACAAGGAGTGCTTAAGCACTTCTTTGCTGTCCCATTTTCCGAGCGTCAACTGTGCATCGAGGTAAATAATATATCGATGACAATAGGGTCCAAGTTTAACGTATATATTGCACAACATAGAGTAAATTTTCCGAAACATTATGAATATCCGAGCTCTATATCCCATCAGCCAGACATCCTTAACCCATCGGGCGCAGGTGGCGTGTAAGGGTATATTTTGTTAAACAATCAATTATCTCGCTCACGTACGAAATAAGACACTGCAAGATGTATCGAGTGTTGTTAGAATGATTAATTACATTGTAATGCGTTCACATTGTTTTTCTTGAAGGGATACGTAGCACGCAATGGATTGTATCATTACTTTCTTTTTCGGCACGCAAAAAGACAATGACTGGATGAGTTTTAATTTAGAGAGGATGTTTTTAGGGTTCCGTAACAAAAATATATAGATTGGAACTTCACATTGTTACGACCGTAATGCATTGGCGTAGACCTTTTTAATTATTCCAAATATTATTGAAAGATAACACATTAATGTTGTTTTATAACATAACATAAGCTCACGCCTGTATCCCCGAAGGGGTAGGCAGAGGCGCAGTAGCCAACTAGAACACCCACATTTTGCCGAGCTTAGTTCCGTCCCAGATGTGATAGGGGGCGAGCCTATCGCCATATCGGGCACAAATGCCAGACTCCGGAATGATATGGAAAAATCCAATATCACTTTGCCCGACCCGGGGATCGAACCCGAGACCTCAGGACAGTAGTCATACCGAAATACAACTACGCCACAGAGGCAGTCAATAATGCTGTTTTATTTTCTTGAAACACCAATATCCTGTCTACGCCCAGCCATAACTTCTACATTGTTTCAAATAGTAGTGATAATACATTAATTATTATTTTTGAAAATAAGTCAACATTTGGCCGAGATATCGCGTAACATACATTAAAAAAATACAGACGAATTGAGGACCTTGATCTATAAAAAAATAAATCTTTATTGATCACGTAGGCATGTAAAAAAGCACTTATGACAAGTCAGCACAAGTAAATTTTTAAATTAGTATTAATATAATTTACATTATATATTTGAATTTGACGACAGGCAGGCAAGTATGGACGTAATAACGATGGGATGGCTAAGATAGGGTGATAAGGGGAGATAGGAATAGAGTGTAAGGGAATGGATTGTATGGGAATGGCATGTGGCAGGAATGGTGGCAGGGGATTGACTGGAAATACTGGAAGCAGTTGGGATTGGTGCGTGAGGCCCTATCCTAGCTAACCTACCATCTAGAAAGTCGGTCGACAAAAATCATTCGTCGAACGTTTCTGATCAAATATTTCAGCACTCAATTAATTATCAATGGCTGGAACATAGTGAACATACAATAGAATCAATTCCAAACATAAATCCGGAGTAATCCGTCCACATAGTTGATGTCTGAATTATTAATCCGCTCATAGATATTCCGCATTGATTTCACCAGTGGTATATAGTTTTGAAAACGGAAAAAATCAGAATGAATATTTAAATTTCGACTGCCTGGTTGCGTAGTTGTATTTTGGTACGACTACTGTCCTGAGGTTTCGGGTTTGATCCCGGGTCGGGCAGTGATATATTTTTCATCATCATCATCAGTCATAGGAGAATTTGGATATCTTTGGGGGGTCCTATGTTCAGCAGTGGACGTCCTATGGCTGATTTTTTTTACAAGCTTTTATTTAGTTTTAACTGTCCAGTTGTCTGTAATCAAATCTTGCAACCTAAATTAGACCCACTTCCCGATGTCCGATTAGATTCACATTTGGTGTATTTATGTAACTTCGGTGACGATACAATGGTATGGTGCCATAGAGCTGGTCTGATGATAGAGACGGAAGATAACTGTAGGAACTTGTGAATTAAACAAGATAAACCCATTGAGTTTGCGCTCCATTGATTCGTCTTGACGAGCACTTCACATATCCGTAGAATATTTTAATAAATCACGGCTACTCTAAAATACTTACCTACTAAAAAGTAAAAAAAAAATTAAAAGTAAAATATTTTTTAAAGACCAGCCTTTATCTGGACAATGAACTAAAAAATGTACCGACCCGCCAAATGCTTACGAAATTTATTTTTATTTTCGAACGACTGCCAAAAAGGAGGAGGTCCTCAATTCGTCTGTATTTTTCGACCAACTTCCAAAAAGGAGAAGGTCCTCAATTCGTCGCTATTTTTTTATGTATGTTACTCGATATCTCCGCCAAATGTGGACTGATTTACAACATTCTTTTTGTGATCGATAGAGCTTATTTCAAGGGTGGTCCCATAAATGTGGTCACGAATGGATTTGAAGTCGATCCGTTAAGTTTTTAAACTTGTGATCTTTTTAGTTCATTGTCCCAGATAAAATCTTGTCTTTAAAAATATTTCTTTACTTTTAATTTATTTTTTCAATTCAGTATCATTTAAAAATAGCATACAATCAGCGATGTTTATGCGATATCATTTACAAATGGCTTGTTTGATCACCCTCTAATCTAAAACAAACTATGATGTAACAGAATACATAAAGTTATTTTAAGGAAATTCAATTCCACCGTTTCCCGCGCTGCATATATGATGGAGGTTTCCAATATACCGTTATGCCTTACTTCATTTATCTTCACACTCCCTTTCACCCGCCTTTCTATGTTATGTTCATGCGATATTTGTTAGTTAAGGCTTTTTAACGTTTCGATTCCCAGGTCGGGCTTTTTGTTTTTCTAACAATATTTTGAATCTCGCCGATGGGGGTTGACGTCAAGCTGGCTGCTGGTCGTAAAACTAAGCCAAATCATTTTTGCACACTGCTTGAAAAATATGTTGTTCTGACCTCGGAAAAGAGCAGTTAGAAGGGAAAGTTATTAATTGGCCTCGCCTAATAGGTCGCCCCCTTGGTTTGGTGGCAGCATGAGCTGGGAGCTTCCCAGCCCGCCAGCGCGCCACGGGAACATTTTGTCTAAGCTATTTGTCCTGTTATAACCGGTTTTCTCTATTTGTCTACGGATGCACATGCGTCCTCGTTTATTTTCATAGAATATTGTAGACAACACGTAGACAACATTACAACAGTCGATTGTCGGGGTATCTCGTAGCGGGCATGCTAGGCGGGCAGGTCGAGGAATGCAGTTTACCCAAAATTGGATTCTCCGTAGGGGGTGAACGTGATGTATGCAGCCGGTCTTAAAAAACCAAACTGAATACTTTCTACAACATTTTAAAAAAGTATGTTGCGCAGACTCGACATTGATTTGGAAAAATGGTAAAAATAAAAGTTCAATTTTTACCAATTGACTACGGAACCCTATAAAGCAGCGATAGCTCACAAGGCGTGCCTGACCTTGCTATCGAAACCACAATATCTTTCACACAACGATAGCATTTTCAGCGCTACTCTCCTTACATATTATAACAAAATTAAAAAAATAAAAGTCTCACGCCGTGTTTGTCTGTCCGTCTGAACGCGATAAACTCAAAAACTACCAAACAGATTTTCAGCGGATACGGTTTAGGTGTAAAAACTACGGAACGTACTTTCAGCGGATAAGGTTCAGGTGTCAAAACTATCGAACGGATTTTCAGCGGATAAGGTTTAGGTGTAAAAGCTATCGAACGGACTTTCTGCGGATAAGGTTTAGGTGTAAAAACTATCGAACGGACTTTCAACTGATAAGGTTTAGGTGTAAAAACTACGGAACGTACTTTCAGCGGATAAGGTTCAGGTGTCAAAACTATCGAACGGATTTTCAGAGGATAAGGTTTAGGTGTAAAAGCTATCGAACGGACTTTCAGCTGATAAGGTTTAGGTGTTAAAGCTACAGAATGGATTTTCAGCGGATAATGTTTAGGTGTAAAAACTATCGAACGGACTTTCAGCTGATAAGGTTTAGGTGTAAAAACTATCGAACGGACTTTCAGCTGATAAGGTTTAGGTGTAAAAACTATCGAACGGACTTTCAGCTGATAAGGTTTAGGTGTCAAAACTATCGAACGGACTTTCAGCGGATAAGGTTTAGGTGTAAAAGCTATCGAACGGACTTTCAGCTGATAAGGTTTAGGTGTTAAAGCTACAGAATGGATTTTCAGCGGATAATGTTTAGGTGTAAAAACTATCGAACGGACTTTCAGCTGATAAGGTTTAGGTGTAAAAACTATCGAACGGACTTTCAGCTGATAAGGTTTAGGTGTAAAAACTATCGAACGGACTTTCAGCTGATAAGGTTTAGGTGTCAAAACTATCGAACGGACTTTCAGCGGATAAGGTTTAGGTGTCAAAACTATTAAACGGACTTTCAGCGGATAAGGTTTAGGTGTCAAAACTATTAAACGAACTTTCAGCGGATAAGGCTTAGATGTAAAAACTATTAAACGAACTTTCAGCGGATAATGTTTAGGTGTCAAAACTATCGAACGGACTTTCAGCGGATAAGGTTTAGGTGTCAAAACTATCGAACGGACTTTCAGCGGATAAGGTTTAGGTGTCAAAACTATCGAACAGACTTTCAGCGGATAAGGTTTAGGTGTCAAAACTATCGAACAGACTTTCAGCGGATAAGGTTTAGGTGTAAAAATTACCTAACGGATTTTAAGCGGATAAGGTGTATGTGTATAATTTTTGTCCCAGAAACACTGGATACCTACTTTAACGCGGGCGAAGCTGCGAGCAGAGACTAGATTTATGAATGAAAACAAGAAATAGCTTTGGTCATAACACAAATCCGAATATATTATAGGCCATACGACCTTCACCCCGAAATAAAGAGAAATTTGCCAACACTATCGTCGCATAAATCCTCTAATAATTCATGTACACAGGCTGTGTACGCAGTATTGTGCCAAAAAAAGGAGTACAGAAGTCAAACTACTGTCAGCAGTAATGTTAACGTATGGAACACCTAGATCAATAATAAGACAACTCAAAAATAATAATTTTTCAGGAGGCAAGAAAAACATTTGAGGCAAAAATTGAGTATTGATCTAGTCTAAGAGACCGTGGTACATCGACCTTCACTCATCTGATAACGAGATGAGACATATTTTTTATATATATTAAATATCCATTAATTATAATAATAATAAATACACCCAACAGTCACACACCTAGTCCAGACTCCACACTAGGTATACCTGTATCGTGGGTGTCAGAAACTATGAGAGACTTTCGGTCTCACAACTTGAACCAAATATCTGTGGGTCACACAAACATTTGTCTCAATGCGGGAATCGAACCCGCGGCCTCTCGCTTCACAGCCGGTTACGCGCCCACTGCGCCACAGAGGCTGTTATTTACAAAAACGCCTATAATAGCTTGCCTATCGAAATGTGTTCTAGGCTATTTCTTTTTTCATAACTTTTTTTCAGGCAAGCTAATACGATTCATTTTGTAATTCAATTATCTTTCTTATAATACCAATTTTTATTGGTTATCAGATCGGTGGAGTTGACAAGTTGACATATTACCTGTTCATACACAGGTAACCATGAAAAATACGTCAAGCAAGCCTACCAAGGCATATTCTCTATATTAAAAACTATCATTTAGAATATTTTTTTTCGGCTATCAAGAGTTATAAAAAAAAAATGTATTTAATTAAGAATAGCTGTGAATTTATTTCGATAGGCAAACTGTTATAGGCGTGTTTGGAGATAAATGATAATTGATAAAAAAAATATGTCTCATCTGGTTATCAAAAGGTCGAAATACCACGATCTCCCCTACCATAGGTGTATAATATCACTTTACATTATATTTTATTTAAATTGTATATAAATAAATAAATACACCCAACAGTCACACAACTAGTCGAGACCCCACACTAGGTATAACCTGTATCGTGGGTGTCAGAAACTGTGAGAGACTTTCGGTCTCACAACTTGGAACAAATTGTAGGCCACACAAATATTTGTCTCAATGCAGGAATCGAATCCGCGGCCTCTCGCTTAACAGCCGGCTGCTCGCCCGCTGCGCCACGGAGGCTGTCATATAGGCAAAATAATTTGTAGTATTTTTATTGGTAGATAAAAATTCTTAGAGCCAGTTAAAAGTAATACCCACATCAAACCATCTGTATACACATTACATCCTTACTTAAATAATAAAAGCGAAAGTAACTCTGTCTGTTTGTCTGTCTGTGGCGTTTTCACGTCTAAACCGCTGAACCGATTTTGATGAAATTTGGTATGAGGATACATTTGACTCTAGGGATTCAAAAAATCATTTTGTTTTTCTTTGTTTTTGGGCCGATTAACATCAAAATCGATATCTGGGACGCCAATATTTAGAGTAAAACGGCTGGGCGAATCGACAAATCAAAAGATTTTTTCCGTTGGCCCTACAAAATACGCGTGCGGAGCCGCGGGCAAAAGCTAGTATGAACATAAAGTCAGTTGAAAGTGATAGAACCACAAGAGTGCGGTGCCAAATGACACGAGGATTTATGCCTGCCACCGATCTTATCCAGATATCGCCTGTATTATTATAATTTATAGCTTTTCACGCCATTCCTCACAGTAAACATATATCGATTATGGTTGTATTAACATATTAATCCATGGGGGTTGGGGTATGAATTGTTTGGGGGGAATATTGATAGTGGAAATACGTGCTTGTATGTTCATCCTAGCTGTATCTTAACTTAGAATATAATAATGTAATGTTGAGTGGTAGAGCCATGCTGTAGCCAGTTACGTCTATAGCACGAATGGGCCGGCTCGACCGGTCTGGTACCACTGTCTCACAGAATACCGACGTAATCTGGCAGCTTGCTGTCGCCTTTCGTTTAGTGAGTGAGATTTTCGGTGGACCAATTCCCCTCTCCCTTTCCCAATCCCTTTTCCCTCCACTTCTATTCCTTCCCTTTAGGTTGGTAAGACACTCATGATTTTTTTTGGTCTTGGGTGTCTATGGGCGATGGAGATCACTTCCATCGCATGACCCATCTGCTCGTTTGCCAGTCTTTGACGATTACTTACAACACACACTACCATCTGATAGGGAATACAAATTAAAACCTAATCGTGATAGAATCCGTAAAAATAGTTTTATTTCAATGTATAATTGAGTAGTTGCCTCTCTGATTTTTGGCAGCGTATATATAGGTTAAACAATATATATGATCAAAGTACACCGGCCCAAGGCTTAATATCTTATTATGGTCCTATAATAGACCCCTAATAACAACCTTTGTGGGGTTGTGTACCGAACCCTATCCACAGAACTCAATCAATAAGGGCCTTTCATCTCTGACGCTCGACTTATCTGCTTTATTGGAAGTTCCCGAACACATATGTGTTATGTTGCTAAATATTTATGACAAGTAACTATGTAGTGTAATTTGTCGCAGCGGGCGAATAGGCGGGTTTAAAACATGAGACCGCGGGTTCAATTCCAGCATCGAGTCATATGATGGTGTGATACACAGAATTATTATAATTTTACAGCCTCCATGGCGCAGTCCGCTAGTAGCCGGCTGTGAAACGGAAGGCTGCGGGTTCGATTCCCGCACTGAGACAAATGTTTGTGTAACTGATATTTGTTTTAAGTCTGGGTGTTGTGACACAGAAAGTCTCTCATAGTTTCATACAGGTTATACCTAGTGTGGGGTCAGGACTAGGTGTGTGAATGTTGGGTGTATTTATTATTTATTATTATTTATTTGGGGTCTGGGTGTTGTAAGACCGAAAGTCTCTCGTATTTTCTAATACAGCTTATACCTACTGCGGAGTCAGGACTATGTGAGTGACTGTAAGGACCTAAATACACAATACAATTTTGAATTACTTTATCACAAACTAGAACCCATTCTAGATATAAAGCCAGGTACAGACAATACGCTTTCCGAACTTACCCGTGTTTGCAATAACATACTTTACAATACAATAATACATGTAATTTCATTTGCTTTGTCGGGCTGAGTAAGATTAAACCTATTGTGCTGGGACAAGTATTTGAGTTGATCTAAAACCGGTATAGGTGTATACATTTTAGTTACTTGATATATTGTATGGGTTTAAAATATATAAACTGACGCCTATATCCCGAAAGGATAAGCAGAAGTGAAATAGCGAACTAGAACACCTACATATCGCAAGCTTATATCCGTCCCAGATGTTATAGAGGGCGATCCCAGCACCATATCGAGCAGAAATTCCAGACTCCGGGCTCTCAATATCACTTTAACCGACCCGGGTATCGAACTTCAATCCTCAGAATGGTAATCGTAACGCGCATGCAATAAAACTACGCCATTGATACAGTCTTCAAAAAATATTAAGAAAAGTCCTGATTCATGACTGCCTCGGTGGCGTGGTTGTATTTCGGTACGGATTCGATCCCCGGGTCAGATAAAGTGATCTTAGATTTTTCCATATCAGCCCGGAGTCTGGAATTTGTGCCCGATATGGCGATAGGCTCGCACCCTATCACATCTGGAACGGAACTAGAGATGGCGCTGCTTTGCAACTGTCAACATTAAATCCGCAATTAAATTCTGTTATTGTCTATTTATTATCTTAGTTTTGATTAAAAACAGTGTTAAAAGTGTAAATCAGTGTCAAATCTTCATATAGCATGGAGGCATCCTCAAAAGTCCATTATTAACCGAGTTATTAGACCTTTTTATGAAAGCGGGATGACCTTGTAAAAACGATCGTCAAGCCGGGTTCTAAGTGCACACAAGTGTATGAAACATCACAAAATAGTGACTACTTAGTGCAAGGTCCCATATCCTCAGTGTTTTGTGCATTTTTAGTCATTAAATGAATAAACCTATGTAAACATAACCAAAAAGAAAAAAAAAAACGAGCATTCACGTCTACTGCTAACGCCATCTATGAACCACGTCGCGCACCAAGTACATCGATCTCTTACCTAAATAACACGTAAATAAATAAGAGGGCGCTACAGGCTAAACCGGAAATATGAGTAAAGTAAAGACGCGTTCAAATACACCACAAAACATTTCCGAAAATGTTATGTTGGCCGACTTGAAGACGTATATGGCGGATCTAATTCACAACGAAATAAATAGTGTCCGAAGGGCCATAAGTGACCTTTCCAATCTTATTACAGTACAAAATACTCAGATTGAGCAATTGGATTCGCGAGTTTCACTATTGGAAAAAGAAAGGGAGTCAGTGCAGTCCCAGGACATATCCGCATTGGAAAATACCATCACACAACTAAAAGCGGACATTCTGGATCGAGAACAAGCAATGTTATCGAATGATGTGGAAATCTCAGGATGTCCTGAAACGCCTAATGAGAACTGCATCCACCTGGTTCTCACTATCGCAAATAAGATTAATGTGGAACTTGATGAAAAAGATATCGTCAGCGCATACCGAGTAGGACTTAAGAGACCGGCGAAAATGGCGATGGAGAAAGATAATCAAGATCACACACGTTCTCGCCCGCTGGTAGTGCGTTTCACCCGTAGTGTATTGAGAGATGATATTCTGCGCGCTGTACGGGTGCGTCGACACTTATCATCGGAAGGCCTCCAACCATTGGGCACAGTGAATTCTCTATACATCAATGAAAGGCTCACAAAACAAAACCGCAACCTGTTCCAAAAGACGCGCATCTTAGCTCGCGAGCGACAACACAAATATGTATGGACCCGCGGTGGTAAGATATTTGTATGTGAAGGTCAAGGAAAACCGCGTCATCGCATACGACTGGATGCAGACCTAATGAGGATTTTTGGAAAAGCAGATATTTGATTGATTACTGCATTGTCATTTTGGTAAACTCTATTGATCTCATATCAACAAATTACCTATTTGTAAGTTATGGTTGTAAGTTAGCTCATACACTGACAAATGTCTATAATTTATATATATGTCTAAGAGTGCTTAACTTTGAATGGTCAAATAGTTCACGGTGTATACACTGGAATAATGTTAATGTATCATATACACATATTGGCCACAACCAATTACATAAACATATGTGCATGCCTGTCACACCAAAGACAGCTTGCCCGCGTATCACCTCACACATATTGTATATACACACACAACATTCACTACACACACAACATCCACTACACACACAACATCCACTACACAAAAATACACACATGTTCAGCCTAAAACTATTTTTGATACCTGTCACTTACCTTTTCCATCTTGCCCCTCGAAGCAATACAGAGCTTAATCCACGTTGCTTGGTTATCATTATATCCTACTGTCATGGCTAGTTTAAACAAAAATAAATATTTGAGATTAGGGTTGTTAAACGCCAGATCTTTAAATACAGGTAGTGATGAGCTCCTTATATCTATTGACAAGTATTTACCTGACATTTTAGCCATCAATGAAACATGGCTGAAACATGGTGAGGAATGTCTAGTGCCGGACATGCCTAACTTTAAGTTCATACACAGAGCTCGGCAAGATAGGAGAGGCGGTGGTGTGGGATTCTTTATTAGACAGGGTATTCACTCTAAGGTATGCCAACATCCCAGCTCTATACTGGAACAGTTATGGATTGAAATACAACTACCTGGGGCCACTCTTGCTATTGGTACTGCATACAGACCAGAAAGTGTAGGTGTCTGTGAAACTCTAGATGCTATAAGTGATTCAATACATACCTTGGCTCACTGTGACTTTATTTGTTTTTTAGGTGATTTAAATATAGATCTTAACCGAAGTGATAATATTGATGCAAAAGAACTAATGAATTTCTGCACCCAGCACGGCCTAGATCAGCTTGTTACAGAACCCACTAGAGTTACTAATAGCTCTGAAACAATTATAGATGTGGTCATGACTGACATTGCAACAAGATGCCAGGGAGTTCATATTATACATAACCGCTGTCTTAGTGATCATGCTATGATACTGGTGGATTTCAATATTAGAAAACCAAAACCAATAAAAAAAGTTAAATTCCAACGAAAACTTAATAATATAAATCTAGAACTATTTGATGCCGATTTGAACCTAATTCCATGGGAATCTATAAATTCCCTTCATGATGTTAATCAGATGATAGATGTATTTAATAATTATATTTTAACGCTATTCAACACACATGCTCCAATAAAACATACTTTATCTAAAAATAAACCTAAGCCATGGGTTACAAACATGATCAAATTTATGATGACTTTACGTGATAAAGCTTTAATAAAGGCACAAAAATATAAAACTGATAGCTCCAAAGATTATTATAAAGATCTTAAAAACTTAGTCACAGCAGCTACTGAAAGAGAAAAGTCTGCCTATTTTAATAGTACTATCAATGATATGATAAATAAGCCAGCCACACTCTGGAAAAATATAAAAAA